>CM065128.1:16450874-16825874 GCA_033026305.1 Cirrhinus molitorella
AAAACTTCTAACACACCGAGAAGTGTCTTTCTGAATTGCAAACGGGGTTTTATTCATGCACAAAAAAATATTTCTAATGTTGGTCACTATTTGTCTTCCCATTGCATAAAACGCCTTTCTGGGACCGAGAAATAACATTTTCAACATAAGCATGCATAAGCTCCGTGAGAGCGCCTCAGACGCTGTAACTCACTGTTACTGGTCATAGAGACGCTGGACGGAGCGATCTGAGCATTTAAGCTCTTGCTTAAAGGGATGTGAAAAAAACTTCTAACACACCGAGAAGTGTCTTTCTGAATTGCAAACGGGGTTTTTATTCATGCACAAAAAAATATTTCTAATTGTTGGTCACTATTTGTCTTCCCATTGCATAAAACGCCTTTCTGGGACCGAGAAATAACATTTTCAACATAAGCATGCATTAGCTCCGTGAGAGCGCTCAGACGCTCTAACTCACTGTTACTGGTCATAGAGACGCTGGACGGAGCGATCTGAGCATTTAAGCTCTTGCTTAAAGGGATGTGAAAAAAACTTCTAACACACCGAGAAGTGTCTTTCTGAATTGCAAACGGGGTTTTATTCATGCAGAAAAAATATTTCTAATGTTGGTCACTATTTGTCTTCCCATTGCATAAAACGCCTTTCTGGGACCGAGAAATAACATTTTCAACATAAGCATGCATAAGCTCCGTGAGAGCGCTCAGACGCTCTAACTCACTGTTACTGGTCATAGAGACGCTGGACGGAGCGATCTGAGCATTTAAGCTCTTGCTTAAAGGGATGTGAAAAAAACTTCTAACACACCGAGAAGTGTCTTTCTGAATTGCAAACGGGGTTTTATTCATGCACAAAAAAATGTTTCTAATGTTGGTCACTATTTGTCTTCCCATTGCATAAAACGCCTTTCTGGGACCGAGAAATAACATTTTCAACATAAGCATGCATAAGCTCCGTGAGAGCGCTCAGACGCTCTAACTCACTGTTACTGGTCATAGAGACGCTGGACGGAGCGATCTGAGCATTTAAGCTCTTGCTTAAAGGGATGTGAAAAAAACTTCTAACACACCGAGAAGTGTCTTTCTGAATTGCAAACGGGGTTTTATTCATGCACAAAAAAATATTTCTAATGTTGGTCACTATTTGTCTTCCCATTGCATAAAACGCCTTTCTGGGACCGAGAAATAACATTTTCAACATAAGCATGCATAAGCTCCGTGAGAGCGCTCAGACGCTCTAACTCACTGTTACTGGTCATAGAGACGCTGGACGGAGCGATCTGAGCATTTAAGCTCTTGCTTAAAGGGATGTGTAAAAAACTTCTAACACACCGAGAAGTGTCTTTCTGAATTGCAAACGGGGTTTTATTCATGCACAAAAAAATATTTCTAATGTTGGTCACTATTTGTCTTCCCATTGCATAAAACGCCTTTCTGGGACCGAGAAATAACATTTTCAACATAAGCATGCATAAGCTCCGTGAGAGCGCTCAGACGCTGTAACTCACTGTTACTGGTCATAGAGACGCTGGACGGAGCGATCTGAGCATTTAAGCTCTTGCTTAAAGGGATGTGAAAAAAACTTCTAACACACCGAGAAGTGTCTTTCTGAATTGCAAACGGGGTTTTATTCATGCACAAAAAAATATTTCTAATGTTGGTCACTATTTGTCTTCCCATTGCATAAAACGCCTTTCTGGGACCGAGAAATAACATTTTCAACATAAGCATGCATTAGCTCCGTGAGAGCGCTCAGACGCTCTAACTCACTGTTACTGGTCATAGAGACGCTGGACGGAGCGATCTGAGCATTTAAGCTCTTGCTTAAAGGGATGTGAAAAAAACTTCTAACACACCGAGAAGTGTCTTTCTGAATTGCAAACGGGGTTTTATTCATGCAGAAAAAATATTTCTAATGTTGGTCACTATTTGTCTTCCCATTGCATAAAACGCCTTTCTGGGACCGAGAAATAACATTTCAACATAAGCATGCATAAGCTCCGTGAGAGCGCTCAGACGCTCTAACTCACTGTTACTGGTCATAGAGACGCTGGACGGAGCGATCTGAGCATTTAAGCTCTTGCTTAAAGGGATGTGAAAAAAACTTCTAACACACCGAGAAGTGTCTTTCTGAATTGCAAACGGGGTTTTATTCATGCACAAAAAATGTTTCTAATGTTGGTCACTATTTGTCTTCCCATTGCATAAAACGCCTTTCTGGGACGAGAAATAACATTTTCAACATAAGCATGCATAAGCTCCGTGAGAGCGCTCAGACGCTCTAACTCACTGTTACTGGTCATAGAGACGCTGGACGGAGCGATCTGAGCATTTAAGCTCTTGCTTAAAGGGATGTGAAAAAAACTTCTAACACACCGAGAAGTGTCTTTCTGAATTGCAAACGGGGTTTATTCATGCACAAAAAAATATTTCTAATGTTGGTCACTATTTGTCTTCCCATTGCATAAAACGCCTTTCTGGACCGAGGAATAACATTTTCAACATAAGCATGCATAAGCTCCGTGAGAGCGCTCAGACGCTCTAACTCACTGTTACTGGTCATAGAGACGCTGGACGGAGCTATCTGAGCATTTAAGCTCTTGCTTAAAGGGATGTTTAAAAAACTTCTAACACACCGAGAAGTGTCTTTCTGAATTGCAAACGGGTTTTATTCATGCACAAAAAATATTTCTAATGTTGGTCACTATTTGTCTTCCCATTGCATAAAACGCCTTTTCTGGGACCGAGAAATAACATTTTCAACATAAGCATGCATAAGCTCCGTGAGAGCGCTCAGACGCTCTAACTCACTGTTACTGGTCATAGAGACGCTGGACGGAGCGATCTGAGCATTTAAGCTCTTGCTTAAAGGGATGTGAAAAAAACTTCTAACACACCGAGAAGTGTCTTTCTGAATTGCAAACGGGGTTTTATTCATGCACAAAAAAATATTTCTAATGTTGGTCACTATTTGTCTTCCCATTGCATAAAACGCCTTTCTGGGACCGAGAAATAACATTTTCAACATAAGCATGCATAAGCTCCGTGAGAGCGCTCAGACGCTCTAACTCACTGTTACTGGTCATAGAGACGCTGGACGGAGCGATCTGAGCATTTAAGCTCTTGCTTAAAGGGATGTGTAAAAAACTTCTAACACACCGAGAAGTGTCTTTCTGAATTGCAAACGGGGTTTTATTCATGCACAAAAAAATATTTCTAATGTTGGTCACTATTTGTCTTCCCATTGCATAAAACGCCTTTCTGGGACCGAGAAATAACATTTTCAACATAAGCATGCATAAGCTCCGTGAGAGCGCTCAGACGCTCTAACTCACTGTTACTGGTCATAGAGACGCTGGACGGAGCGATCTGAGCATTTAAGCTCTTGCTTAAAGGGATGTGTAAAAAACTTCTAACACACCGAGAAGTGTCTTTCTGAATTGCAAACGGGGTTTTATTCATGCACAAAAAAATATTTCTAATGTTGGTCACTATTTGTCTTCCCATTGCATAAAACGCCTTTCTGGGACCGAGAAATAACATTTTCAACATAAGCATGCATAAGCTCCGTGAGAGCGCTCAGACGCTCTAACTCACTGTTACTGGTCATAGAGACGCTGGACGGAGCGATCTGAGCATTTAAGCTCTTGCTTAAAGGGATGTGTAAAAAACTTCTAACACACCGAGAAGTGTCTTTCTGAATTGCAAACGGGGTTTTATTCATGCAGAAAAAATATTTCTAATGTTGGTCACTATTTGTCTTCCATTGCATAAAACGCCTTTCTGGGACCGAGAAATAACATTTTCAACATAAGCATGCATAAGCTCCGTGAGAGCGCTCAGGACGCTCTAACTCACTGTTACTGGTCATAGAGACGCTGGACGGAGCGATCTGAGCATTTAAGCTCTTGCTTAAAGGGATGTGAAAAAAACTTCTAACACACCGAGAAGTGTCTTTCTGAATTGCAAACGGGGTTTTATTCATGCACAAAAAATGTTTCTAATGTTGGTCACTATTTGTCTTCCCATTGCATAAAACGCCTTTCTGGGACCGAGAAATAACATTTTCAACATAAGCATGCATAAGCTCCGTGAGAGCGCTCAGACGCTCTAACTCACTGTTACTGGTCATAGAGACGCTGGACGGAGCGATCTGAGCATTTAAGCTCTTGCTTAAAGGGATGTGTAAAAAACTTCTAACACACCGAGAAGTGTCTTTCTGAATTGCAAACGGGGTTTTATTCATGCACAAAAAAATATTTCTAATGTTGGTCACTATTTGTCTTCCCATTGCATAAAACGCCTTTCTGGGACCGAGAAATAACATTTTCAACATAAGCATGCATAAGCTCCGTGAGAGCGCTCAGACGCTGTAACTCACTGTTACTGGTCATAGAGACGCTGGACGGAGCGATCTGAGCATTTAAGCTCTTGCTTAAAGGGATGTGAAAAAAAACTTCTAACACACCGAGAAGTGTCTTTCTGAATTGCAAACGGGGTTTTATTCATGCACAAAAAAATATTTCTAATGTTGGTCACTATTTGTCTTCCCATTGCATAAAACGCCTTTCTGGGACCGAGGAATAACATTTTCAACATAAGCATGCATAAGCTCCGTGAGAGCGCTCAGACGCTCTAACTCACTGTTACTGGTCATAGAGACGCTGGACGGAGCGATCTGAGCATTTAAGCTCTTGCTTAAAGGGATGTGTAAAAAACTTCTAACACACCGAGAAGTGTCTTTCTGAATTGCAAACGGGGTTTTATTCATGCACAAAAAATATTTCTAATGTTGGTCACTATTTGTCTTCCCATTGCATAAAACGCCTTTCTGGGACCGAGAAATAACATTTTCAACATAAGCATGCATAAGCTCCGTGAGAGCGCTCAGACGCTGTAACTCACTGTTACTGGTCATAGAGACGCTGGACGGAGCGATCTGAGCATTTAAGCTCTTGCTTAAAGGGATGTGAAAAAAACTTCTAACACACCGAGAAGTGTCTTTCTGAATTGCAAACGGGGTTTTATTCATGCACAAAAAAATATTTCTAATGTTGGTCACTATTTGTCTTCCCATTGCATAAAACGCCTTTCTGGGACCGAGAAATAACATTTTCAACATAAGCATGCATTAGCTCCGTGAGAGCGCTCAGACGCTCTAACTCACTGTTACTGGTCATAGAGACGCTGGACGGAGCGATCTGAGCATTTAAGCTCTTGCTTAAAGGGATGTGAAAAAAACTTCTAACACACCGAGAAGTGTCTTTCTGAATTGCAAACGGGGTTTTATTCATGCAGAAAAAATATTTCTAATGTTGGTCACTATTTGTCTTCCCATTGCATAAAACGCCTTTCTGGGACCGAGAAATAACATTTTCAACATAAGCATGCATAAGCTCCGTGAGAGCGCTCAGACGCTCTAACTCACTGTTACTGGTCATAGAGACGCTGGACGGAGCGATCTGAGCATTTAAGCTCTTGCTTAAAGGGATGTGAAAAAAACTTCTAACACACCGAGAAGTGTCTTTCTGAATTGCAAACGGGGTTTTATTCATGCACAAAAAATGTTTCTAATGTTGGTCACTATTTGTCTTCCCATTGCATAAAACGCCTTTCTGGGACCGAGGAAATAACATTTTCAACATAAGCATGCATAAGCTCCGTGAGAGCGCTCAGACGCTCTAACTCACTGTTACTGGTCATAGAGACGCTGGACGGAGCGATCTGAGCATTTAAGCTCTGCTTAAAGGGATGTGAAAAAAACTTCTAACACACCGAGAAGTGTCTTTCTGAATTGCAAACGGGGTTTATTCATGCACAAAAAAATATTTCTAATGTTGGTCACTATTGTCTTCCCATTGCATAAAACGCCTTTCTGGGACCGAGGAATAACATTTTCAACATAAGCATTGCATAAGCTCCGTGAGAGCGCTCAGACGCTCTAACTCACTGTTACTGGTCATAGAGACGCTGGACGGAGCTATCTGAGCATTTAAGCTCTTGCTTAAAGGGATGTTTAAAAAACTTCTAACACACCGAGAAGTGTCTTTCTGAATTGCAAACGGGGTTTTATTCATGCACAAAAAATATTTCTAATGTTGGTCACTATTTGTCTTCCCATTGCATAAAACGCCTTTTCTGGGACCGAGAAATAACATTTTCAACATAAGCATGCATAAGCTCCGTGAGAGCGCTCAGACGCTCTAACTCACTGTTACTGGTCATAGAGACGCTGGACGGAGCGATCTGAGCATTTAAGCTCTTGCTTAAAGGGATGTGAAAAAAACTTCTAACACACCGAGAAGTGTCTTTCTGAATTGCAAACGGGGTTTTATTCATGCACAAAAAAATATTTCTAATGTTGGTCACTATTTGTCTTCCCATTGCATAAAACGCCTTTCTGGGACCGAGAAATAACATTTTCAACATAAGCATGCATAAGCTCCGTGAGAGCGCTCAGACGCTCTAACTCACTGTTACTGGTCATAGAGACGCTGGACGGAGCGATCTGAGCATTTAAGCTCTTGCTTAAAGGGATGTGTAAAAAAACTTCTAACACACCGAGAAGTGTCTTTCTGAATTGCAAACGGGGTTTTATTCATGCACAAAAAAATATTTCTAATGTTGGTCACTATTTGTCTTCCCATTGCATAAAACGCCTTTCTGGGACCGAGAAATAACATTTTCAACATAAGCATGCATAAGCTCCGTGAGAGCGCTCAGACGCTCTAACTCACTGTTACTGGTCATAGAGACGCTGGACGGAGCGATCTGAGCATTTAAGCTCTTGCTTAAAGGGATGTGTAAAAAACTTCTAACACACCGAGAAGTGTCTTTCTGAATTGCAAACGGGGTTTTATTCATGCACAAAAAAATATTTCTAATGTTGGTCACTATTTGTCTTCCCATTGCATAAAACGCCTTTCTGGGACCGAGAAATAACATTTTCAACATAAGCATGCATAAGCTCCGTGAGAGCGCTCAGACGCTCTAACTCACTGTTACTGGTCATAGAGACGCTGGACGGAGCGATCTGAGCATTTAAGCTCTTGCTTAAAGGGATGTGAAAAAAACTTCTAACACACCGAGAAGTGTCTTTCTGAATTGCAAACGGGGTTTTATTCATGCACAAAAAATGTTTCTAATGTTGGTCACTATTTGTCTTCCCATTGCATAAAACGCCTTTCTGGGACCGAGAAATAACATTTTCAACATAAGCATGCATAAGCTCCGTGAGAGCGCTCAGACGCTCTAACTCACTGTTACTGGTCATAGAGACGCTGGACGGAGCGATCTGAGCATTTAAGCTCTTGCTTAAAGGGATGTGTAAAAAACTTCTAACACACCGAGAAGTGTCTTTCTGAATTGCAAACGGGGTTTTATTCATGCACAAAAAAATATTTCTAATGTTGGTCACTATTTGTCTTCCCATTGCATAAAACGCCTTTCTGGGACCGAGAAATAACATTTTCAACATAAGCATGCATAAGCTCCGTGAGAGCGCTCAGACGCTGTAACTCACTGTTACTGGTCATAGAGACGCTGGACGGAGCGATCTGAGCATTTAAGCTCTTGCTTAAAGGGATGTGAAAAAAACTTCTAACACACCGAGAAGTGTCTTTCTGAATTGCAAACGGGGTTTTATTCATGCACAAAAAAATATTTCTAATGTTGGTCACTATTTGTCTTCCCATTGCATAAAACGCCTTTCTGGGACCGAGAAATAACATTTTCAACATAAGCATGCATTAGCTCCGTGAGAGCGCTCAGACGCTCTAACTCACTGTTACTGGTCATAGAGACGCTGGACGGAGCGATCTGAGCATTTAAGCTCTTGCTTAAAGGGATGTGAAAAAAACTTCTAACACACCGAGAAGTGTCTTTCTGAATTGCAAACGGGGTTTTATTCATGCAGAAAAAATATTTCTAATGTTGGTCACTATTTGTCTTCCCATTGCATAAAACGCCTTTCTGGGACCGAGAAATAACATTTTCAACATAAGCATGCATAAGCTCCGTGAGAGCGCTCAGACGCTCTAACTCACTGTTACTGGTCATAGAGACGCTGGACGGAGCGATCTGAGCATTTAAGCTCTTGCTTAAAGGGATGTGAAAAAAACTTCTAACACACCGAGAAGTGTCTTTCTGAATTGCAAACGGGGTTTTATTCATGCACAAAAAATGTTTCTAATGTTGGTCACTATTTGTCTTCCCATTGCATAAAACGCCTTTCTGGGACCGAGAAATAACATTTTCAACATAAGCATGCATAAGCTCCGTGAGAGCGCTCAGACGCTCTAACTCACTGTTACTGGTCATAGAGACGCTGGACGGAGCGATCTGAGCATTTAAGCTCTTGCTTAAAGGGATGTGAAAAAAACTTCTAACACACCGAGAAGTGTCTTTCTGAATTGCAAACGGGGTTTTATTCATGCACAAAAAAATATTTCTAATGTTGGTCACTATTTGTCTTCCCATTGCATAAAACGCCTTTCTGGGACCGAGGAATAACATTTTCAACATAAGCATGCATAAGCTCCGTGAGAGCGCTCAGACGCTCTAACTCACTGTTACTGGTCATAGAGACGCTGGACGGAGCTATCTGAGCATTTAAGCTCTTGCTTAAAGGGATGTTTAAAAAACTTCTAACACACCGAGAAGTGTCTTTCTGAATTGCAAACGGGGTTTTATTCATGCACAAAAAATATTTCTAATGTTGGTCACTATTTGTCTTCCCATTGCATAAAACGCCTTTTCTGGGACCGAGAAATAACATTTTCAACATAAGCATGCATAAGCTCCGTGAGAGCGCTCAGACGCTCTAACTCACTGTTACTGGTCATAGAGACGCTGGACGGAGCGATCTGAGCATTTAAGCTCTTGCTTAAAGGGATGTGAAAAAAACTTCTAACACACCGAGAAGTGTCTTTCTGAATTGCAAACGGGGTTTTATTCATGCACAAAAAAATATTTCTAATGTTGGTCACTATTTGTCTTCCCATTGCATAAAACGCCTTTCTGGGACCGAGAAATAACATTTTCAACATAAGCATGCATAAGCTCCGTGAGAGCGCTCAGACGCTCTAACTCACTGTTACTGGTCATAGAGACGCTGGACGGAGCGATCTGAGCATTTAAGCTCTTGCTTAAAGGGATGTGTAAAAAACTTCTAACACACCGAGAAGTGTCTTTCTGAATTGCAAACGGGGTTTTATTCATGCACAAAAAAATATTTCTAATGTTGGTCACTATTTGTCTTCCCATTGCATAAAACGCCTTTCTGGGACCGAGAAATAACATTTTCAACATAAGCATGCATAAGCTCCGTGAGAGCGCTCAGACGCTCTAACTCACTGTTACTGGTCATAGAGACGCTGGACGGAGCGATCTGAGCATTTAAGCTCTTGCTTAAAGGGATGTGTAAAAAACTTCTAACACACCGAGAAGTGTCTTTCTGAATTGCAAACGGGGTTTTATTCATGCACAAAAAAATATTTCTAATGTTGGTCACTATTTGTCTTCCCATTGCATAAAACGCCTTTCTGGGACCGAGAAATAACATTTTCAACATAAGCATGCATAAGCTCCGTGAGAGCGCTCAGACGCTCTAACTCACTGTTACTGGTCATAGAGACGCTGGACGGAGCGATCTGAGCATTTAAGCTCTTGCTTAAAGGGATGTGTAAAAAACTTCTAACACACCGAGAAGTGTCTTTCTGAATTGCAAACGGGGTTTTATTCATGCAGAAAAAATATTTCTAATGTTGGTCACTATTTGTCTTCCCATTGCATAAAACGCCTTTCTGGGACCGAGAAATAACATTTTCAACATAAGCATGCATAAGCTCCGTGAGAGCGCTCAGACGCTCTAACTCACTGTTACTGGTCATAGAGACGCTGGACGGAGCGATCTGAGCATTTAAGCTCTTGCTTAAAGGGATGTGAAAAAAACTTCTAACACACCGAGAAGTGTCTTTCTGAATTGCAAACGGGGTTTTATTCATGCACAAAAAATGTTTCTAATGTTGGTCACTATTTGTCTTCCCATTGCATAAAACGCCTTTCTGGGACCGAGAAATAACATTTTCAACATAAGCATGCATAAGCTCCGTGAGAGCGCTCAGACGCTCTAACTCACTGTTACTGGTCATAGAGACGCTGGACGGAGCGATCTGAGCATTTAAGCTCTTGCTTAAAGGGATGTGTAAAAAACTTCTAACACACCGAGAAGTGTCTTTCTGAATTGCAAACGGGGTTTTATTCATGCACAAAAAAATATTTCTAATGTTGGTCACTATTTGTCTTCCCATTGCATAAAACGCCTTTCTGGGACCGAGAAATAACATTTTCAACATAAGCATGCATAAGCTCCGTGAGAGCGCTCAGACGCTGTAACTCACTGTTACTGGTCATAGAGACGCTGGACGGAGCGATCTGAGCATTTAAGCTCTTGCTTAAAGGGATGTGAAAAAAACTTCTAACACACCGAGAAGTGTCTTTCTGAATTGCAAACGGGGTTTTATTCTTGCACAAAAAATATTTCTAATGTTGGTCACTATTTGTCTTCCCATTGCATAAACCGCCTTTCTGGGACCGAGGAATAACATTTTCAACATAAGCATGCATAAGCTCCGTGAGAGCGCTCAGACGCTCTAACTCACTGTTACTGGTCATAGAGACGCTGGACGGAGCGATCTGAGCATTTAAGCTCTTGCTTAAAGGGATGTGTAAAAAACTTCTAACACACCGAGAAGTGTCTTTCTGAATTGCAAACGGGGTTTTATTCATGCACAAAAAATATTTCTAATGTTGGTCACTATTTGTCTTCCCATTGCATAAAACGCCTTTCTGGGACCGAGAAATAACATTTTCAACATAAGCATGCATAAGCTCCGTGAGAGCGCTCAGACGCTCTAACTCACTGTTACTGGTCATAGAGACGCTGGACTGAGCGATCTGAGCATTTAAGCTCTTGCTTAAAGGGATGTGAAAAAAACTTCTAACACACCGAGAAGTGTCTTTCTGAATTGCAAACGGGGTTTTATTCATGCACAAAAAATATTTCTAATGTTGGTCACTATTTGTCTTCCCATTGCATAAAACGCCTTTCTGGGACCGAGAAATAACATATTCAACATAAGCATGCATAAGCTCCGTGAGAGCGCTCAGACGTTCTAACTCACTGTTACTGGTCATAGAGACGCTGGACGGAGCGATCTGAGCATTTAAGCTCTTGCTTAAAGGGATGTGAAAAAAACTTCTAACACACCGAGAAGTGTCTTTCTGAATTGCAAACGGGGTTTTATTCATGCACAAAAAATTTTTCTAATGTTGGTCACTATTTGTCTTCCCATTGCATAAAACGCCTTTCTGGGACCGAGAAATAACATTTTCAACATAAGCATGCATAAGCTCCGTGAGAGCGCTCAGACGCTCTAACTCACTGTTACTGGTCATAGAGACGCTGGACGGAGCGATCTGAGCATTTAAGCTCTTGCTTAAAGGGATGTGAAAAAAACTTCTAACACACCGAGAAGTGTCTTTCTGAATTGCAAACGGGGTTTTATTCTTGCACAAAAAATATTTCTAATGTTGGTCACTCTTTGTCTTCCCATTGCATAAAACGCCTTTCTGGGACCGAGGAATAACATTTTCAACATAAGCATGCATAAGCTCTGTGAGAGCGCTCAGACGCTCTAACTCACTGTTACTGGTCATAGAGACGCTGGACGGAGCGATCTGAGCATTTAAGCTCTTGCTTAAAGGGATGTGAAAAAAACTTCTAACACACCGAGAAGTGTCTTTCTGAATTGCAAACGGGGTTTTATTCATGCACAAAAATTTTTTCTAATGTTGGTCACTATTTGTCTTCCCATTGCATAAAACGCCTTTCTGGGACCGAGAAATAACATTTTCAACATAAGCATGCATAAGCTCCGTGAGAGCGCTCAGACGCTCTAACTCACTGTTACTGGTCATAGAGACGCTGGACGGAGCGATCTGAGCATTTAAGCTCTTGCTTAAAGGGATGTGAAAAAAACTTCTAACACACCGAGAAGTGTCTTTCTGAATTGCAAACGGGGTTTTATTCATGCACAAAAAAATTTTCTAATGTTGGTCACTATTTGTCTTCCCATTGCATAAAACGCCTTTCTGGGACCGAGAAATAACATTTTCAACATAAGCATGCATAAGCTCCGTGAGAGCGCTCAGACGCTCTAACTCACTGTTACTGGTCATAGAGACGCTGGACGGAGCGATCTGAGCATTTAAGCTCTTGCTTAAAGGGATGTGAAAAAAACTTCTAACACACCGAGAAGTGTCTTTCTGAATTGCAAACTGGGTTTTATTCATGCACAAAAAATATTTCTAATGTTGGTCACTATTTGTCTTCCCATTGCATAAAACGCCTTTCTGGGACCGAGAAATAACATTTTCAACATAAGCATGCATAAGCTCCGTGAGAGCGCTCAGACGCTCTAACTCACTCTTACTGGTCATAGAGACGCTGGACGGAGCGATCTGAGCATTTAAGCTCTTGCTTAAAGGGATGTGAAAAAAACTTCTAACACACCGAGAAGTGCTTTCTGAATTGCAAACGGGGTTTTATTCATGCACAAAAAATATTTCTAATGTTGGTCACTATTTGTCTTCCCATTGCATAAAACGCCTTTCTGGGACCGAGAAATAACATTTTCAACATAAGCATGCATAAGCTCCGTGAGAGCGCTCAGACGCTCTAACTCACTGTTACTGGTCATAGAGACGCTGGACGGAGCGATCTGAGCATTTAAGCTCTTGCTTAAAGGGATGTGAAAAAAACTTCTAACACACCGAGAAGTGTCTTTCTGAATTGCAAACGGGGTTTTATTCATGCACAAAAAAATATTTCTAATGTTGGTCACTATTTGTCTTCCCATTGCATAAAACGCCTTTCTGGGACCGAGAAATAACATTTTCAACATAAGCATGCATAAGCTCCGTGAGAGCGCTCAGACGCTCTAACTCACTGTTACTGGTCATAGAGACGCTGGACGGAGCGATCTGAGCATTTAAGCTCTTGCTTAAAGGGATGTGTAAAAAACTTCTAACACACCGAGAAGTGTCTTTCTGAATTGCAAACGGGGTTTTATTCATGCACAAAAAAATATTTCTAATGTTGGTCACTATTTGTCTTCCCATTGCATAAAACGCCTTTCTGGGACCGAGAAATAACATTTTCAACATAAGCATGCATAAGCTCCGTGAGAGCGCTCAGACGCTCTAACTCACTGTTACTGGTCATAGAGACGCTGGACGGAGCGATCTGAGCATTTAAGCTCTTGCTTAAAGGGATGTGTAAAAAACTTCTAACACACCGAGAAGTGTCTTTCTGAATTGCAAACGGGGTTTTATTCATGCACAAAAAAATATTTCTAATGTTGGTCACTATTTGTCTTCCCATTGCATAAAACGCCTTTCTGGGACCGAGAAATAACATTTTCAACATAAGCATGCATAAGCTCCGTGAGAGCGCTCAGACGCTCTAACTCACTGTTACTGGTCATAGAGACGCTGGACGGAGCGATCTGAGCATTTAAGCTCTTGCTTAAAGGGATGTGTAAAAAACTTCTAACACACCGAGAAGTGTCTTTCTGAATTGCAAACGGGGTTTTATTCATGCAGAAAAAATATTTCTAATGTTGGTCACTATTTGTCTTCCCATTGCATAAAACGCCTTTCTGGGACCGAGAAATAACATTTTCAACATAAGCATGCATAAGCTCCGTGAGAGCGCTCAGACGCTCTAACTCACTGTTACTGGTCATAGAGACGCTGGACGGAGCGATCTGAGCATTTAAGCTCTTGCTTAAAGGGATGTGAAAAAAACTTCTAACACACCGAGAAGTGTCTTTCTGAATTGCAAACGGGGTTTTATTCATGCACAAAAAATGTTTCTAATGTTGGTCACTATTTGTCTTCCCATTGCATAAAACGCCTTTCTGGGACCGAGAAATAACATTTTCAACATAAGCATGCATAAGCTCCGTGAGAGCGCTCAGACGCTCTAACTCACTGTTACTGGTCATAGAGACGCTGGACGGAGCGATCTGAGCATTTAAGCTCTTGCTTAAAGGGATGTGTAAAAAACTTCTAACACACCGAGAAGTGTCTTTCTGAATTGCAAACGGGGTTTTATTCATGCACAAAAAAATATTTCTAATGTTGGTCACTATTTGTCTTCCCATTGCATAAAACGCCTTTCTGGGACCGAGAAATAACATTTTCAACATAAGCATGCATAAGCTCCGTGAGAGCGCTCAGACGCTGTAACTCACTGTTACTGGTCATAGAGACGCTGGACGGAGCGATCTGAGCATTTAAGCTCTTGCTTAAAGGGATGTGAAAAAAACTTCTAACACACCGAGAAGTGTCTTTCTGAATTGCAAACGGGGTTTTATTCATGCACAAAAAAATATTTCTAATGTTGGTCACTATTTGTCTTCCCATTGCATAAAACGCCTTTCTGGGACCGAGAAATAACATTTTCAACATAAGCATGCATTAGCTCCGTGAGAGCGCTCAGACGCTCTAACTCACTGTTACTGGTCATAGAGACGCTGGACGGAGCGATCTGAGCATTTAAGCTCTTGCTTAAAGGGATGTGAAAAAAACTTCTAACACACCGAGAAGTGTCTTTCTGAATTGCAAACGGGGTTTTATTCATGCAGAAAAAATATTTCTAATGTTGGTCACTATTTGTCTTCCCATTGCATAAAACGCCTTTCTGGGACCGAGAAATAACATTTTCAACATAAGCATGCATAAGCTCCGTGAGAGCGCTCAGACGCTCTAACTCACTGTTACTGGTCATAGAGACGCTGGACGGAGCGATCTGAGCATTTAAGCTCTTGCTTAAAGGGATGTGAAAAAAACTTCTAACACACCGAGAAGTGTCTTTCTGAATTGCAAACGGGGTTTTATTCATGCACAAAAAATGTTTCTAATGTTGGTCACTATTTGTCTTCCCATTGCATAAAACGCCTTTCTGGGCCCGAGAAATAACATTTTCAACATAAGCATGCATAAGCTCCGTGAGAGCGCTCAGACGCTCTAACTCACTGTTACTGGTCATAGAGACGCTGGACGGAGCGATCTGAGCATTTAAGCTCTTGCTTAAAGGGATGTGAAAAAAACTTCTAACACACCGAGAAGTGTCTTTCTGAATTGCAAACGGGGTTTTATTCATGCACAAAAAAATATTTCTAATGTTGGTCACTATTTGTCTTCCCATTGCATAAAACGCCTTTCTGGGACCGAGGAATAACATTTTCAACATAAGCATGCATAAGCTCCGTGAGAGCGCTCAGACGCTCTAACTCACTGTTACTGGTCATAGAGACGCTGGACGGAGCTATCTGAGCATTTAAGCTCTTGCTTAAAGGGATGTTTAAAAAACTTCTAACACACCGAGAAGTGTCTTTCTGAATTGCAAACGGGGTTTTATTCATGCACAAAAAATATTTCTAATGTTGGTCACTATTTGTCTTCCCATTGCATAAAACGCCTTTTCTGGGACCGAGAAATAACATTTTCAACATAAGCATGCATAAGCTCCGTGAGAGCGCTCAGACGCTCTAACTCACTGTTACTGGTCATAGAGACGCTGGACGGAGCGATCTGAGCATTTAAGCTCTTGCTTAAAGGGATGTGAAAAAAACTTCTAACACACCGAGAAGTGTCTTTCTGAATTGCAAACGGGGTTTTATTCATGCACAAAAAAATATTTCTAATGTTGGTCACTATTTGTCTTCCCATTGCATAAAACGCCTTTCTGGGACCGAGAAATAACATTTTCAACATAAGCATGCATAAGCTCCGTGAGAGCGCTCAGACGCTCTAACTCACTGTTACTGGTCATAGAGACGCTGGACGGAGCGATCTGAGCATTTAAGCTCTTGCTTAAAGGGATGTGTAAAAAACTTCTAACACACCGAGAAGTGTCTTTCTGAATTGCAAACGGGGTTTTATTCATGCACAAAAAAATATTTCTAATGTTGGTCACTATTTGTCTTCCCATT
The DNA here is from genome assembly GCA_033026305.1 of Cirrhinus molitorella. Lineage (NCBI taxonomy): Eukaryota > Metazoa > Chordata > Actinopteri > Cypriniformes > Cyprinidae > Cirrhinus > Cirrhinus molitorella. The sequence goes on from CM065128.1 coordinate 16,466,932, forward strand.
GCATAAAACGCCTTTCTGGGACCGAGAAATAACATTTTCAACATAAGCATGCATAAGCTCCGTGAGAGCGCTCAGACGCTCTAACTCACTGTTACTGGTCATAGAGACGCTGGACGGAGCGATCTGAGCATTTAAGCTCTTGCTTAAAGGGATGTGTAAAAAACTTCTAACACACCGAGAAGTGTCTTTCTGAATTGCAAACGGGGTTTTATTCATGCACAAAAAAATATTTCTAATGTTGGTCACTATTTGTCTTCCCATTGCATAAAACGCCTTTCTGGGACCGAGAAATAACATTTTCAACATAAGCATGCATAAGCTCCGTGAGAGCGCTCAGACGCTCTAACTCACTGTTACTGGTCATAGAGACGCTGGACGGAGCGATCTGAGCATTTAAGCTCTTGCTTAAAGGGATGTGTAAAAAACTTCTAACACACCGAGAAGTGTCTTTCTGAATTGCAAACGGGGTTTTATTCATGCAGAAAAAATATTTCTAATGTTGGTCACTATTTGTCTTCCCATTGCATAAAACGCCTTTCTGGGACCGAGAAATAACATTTTCAACATAAGCATGCATAAGCTCCGTGAGAGCGCTCAGACGCTCTAACTCACTGTTACTGGTCATAGAGACGCTGGACGGAGCGATCTGAGCATTTAAGCTCTTGCTTAAAGGGATGTGAAAAAAACTTCTAACACACCGAGAAGTGTCTTTCTGAATTGCAAACGGGGTTTTATTCATGCACAAAAAATGTTTCTAATGTTGGTCACTATTTGTCTTCCCATTGCATAAAACGCCTTTCTGGGACCGAGAAATAACATTTTCAACATAAGCATGCATAAGCTCCGTGAGAGCGCTCAGACGCAATAACTCACTGTTACTGGTCATAGAGACGCTGGACGGAGCGATCTGAGCATTTAAGCTCTTGCTTAAAGGGATGTGTAAAAAACTTCTAACACACCGAGAAGTGTCTTTCTGAATTGCAAACGGGGTTTTATTCATGCACAAAAAAATATTTCTAATGTTGGTCACTATTTGTCTTCCCATTGCATAAAACGCCTTTCTGGGACCGAGAAATAACATTTTCAACATAAGCATGCATAAGCTCCGTGAGAGCGCTCAGACGCTGTAACTCACTGTTACTGGTCATAGAGACGCTGGACGGAGCGATCTGAGCATTTAAGCTCTTGCTTAAAGGGATGTGTAAAAAACTTCTAACACACCGAGAAGTGTCTTTCTGAATTGCAAACGGGGTTTTATTCATGCACAAAAAATATTTCTAATGTTGGTCACTATTTGTCTTCCCATTGCATAAAACGCCTTTCTGGGACCGAGAAATAACATTTTCAACATAAGCATGCATAAGCTCCGTGAGAGCGCTCAGACGCTCTAACTCACTGTTACTGGTCATAGAGACGCTGGACTGAGCGATCTGAGCATTTAAGCTCTTGCTTAAAGGGATGTGAAAAAAACTTCTAACACACCGAGAAGTGTCTTTCTGAATTGCAAACGGGGTTTTATTCATGCACAAAAAATATTTCTAATGTTGGTCACTATTTGTCTTCCCATTGCATAAAACGCCTTTCTGGGACCGAGAAATAACATATTCAACATAAGCATGCATAAGCTCCGTGAGAGCGCTCAGACGTTCTAACTCACTGTTACTGGTCATAGAGACGCTGGACGGAGCGATCTGAGCATTTAAGCTCTTGCTTAAAGGGATGTGAAAAAAACTTCTAACACACCGAGAAGTGTCTTTCTGAATTGCAAACGGGGTTTTATTCATGCACAAAAAATTTTTCTAATGTTGGTCACTATTTGTCTTCCCATTGCATAAAACGCCTTTCTGGGACCGAGAAATAACATTTTCAACATAAGCATGCATAAGCTCCGTGAGAGCGCTCAGACGCTCTAACTCACTGTTACTGGTCATAGAGACGCTGGACGGAGCGATCTGAGCATTTAAGCTCTTGCTTAAAGGGATGTGAAAAAAAACTTCTAACACACCGAGAAGTGTCTTTCTGAATTGCAAACGGGGTTTTATTCTTGCACAAAAAATATTTCTAATGTTGGTCACTCTTTGTCTTCCCATTGCATAAAACGCCTTTCTGGGACCGAGGAATAACATTTTCAACATAAGCATGCATAAGCTCTGTGAGAGCGCTCAGACGCTCTAACTCACTGTTACTGGTCATAGAGACGCTGGACGGAGCGATCTGAGCATTTAAGCTCTTGCTTAAAGGGATGTGAAAAAAACTTCTAACACACCGAGAAGTGTCTTTCTGAATTGCAAACGGGGTTTTATTCATGCACAAAAATTTTTTCTAATGTTGGTCACTATTTGTCTTCCCATTGCATAAAACGCCTTTCTGGGACCGAGAAATAACATTTTCAACATAAGCATGCATAAGCTCCGTGAGAGCGCTCAGACGCTCTAACTCACTGTTACTGGTCATAGAGACGCTGGACGGAGCGATCTGAGCATTTAAGCTCTTGCTTAAAGGGATGTGAAAAAAACTTCTAACACACCGAGAAGTGTCTTTCTGAATTGCAAACGGGGTTTTATTCATGCACAAAAAAATTTTCTAATGTTGGTCACTATTTGTCTTCCCATTGCATAAAACGCCTTTCTGGGACCAAGAAATAACATTTTCAACATAAGCATGCATAAGCTCCGTGAGAGCGCTCAGACGCTCTAACTCACTGTTACTGGTCATAGAGACGCTGGACGGAGCGATCTGAGCATTTAAGCTCTTGCTTAAAGGGATGTGAAAAAAACTTCTAACACACCGAGAAGTGTCTTTCTGAATTGCAAACTGGGTTTTATTCATGCACAAAAAATATTTCTAATGTTGGTCACTATTTGTCTTCCCATTGCATAAAACGCCTTTCTGGGACCGAGAAATAACATTTTCAACATAAGCATGCATAAGCTCCGTGAGAGCGCTCAGACGCTCTAACTCACTCTTACTGGTCATAGAGACGCTGGACGGAGCGATCTGAGCATTTAAGCTCTTGCTTAAAGGGATGTGAAAAAAACTTCTAACACACCGAGAAGTGCTTTCTGAATTGCAAACGGGGTTTTATTCATGCACAAAAAATATTTCTAATGTTGGTCACTATTTGTCTTCCCATTGCATAAAACGCCTTTCTGGGACCGAGAAATAACATTTTCAACATAAGCATGCATAAGCTCCGTGAGAGCGCTCAGACGCTCTAACTCACTGTTACTGGTCATAGAGACGCTGGACGGAGCGATCTGAGCATTTAAGCTCTTGCTTAAAGGGATGTGAAAAAAACTTCTAACACACCGAGAAGTGTCTTTCTGAATTGCAAACGGGGTTTTATTCATGCACAAAAAAATATTTCTAATGTTGGTCACTATTTGTCTTCCCATTGCATAAAACGCCTTTCTGGGACCGAGGAATAACATTTTCAACATAAGCATGCATAAGCTCCGTGAGAGCGCTCAGACGCTCTAACTCACTGTTACTGGTCATAGAGACGCTGGACGGAGCGATCTGAGCATTTAAGCTCTTGCTTAAAGGGATGTGAAAAAAACTTCTAACACACCGAGAAGTGTCTTTCTGAATTGCAAACTGGGTTTTATTCATGCACAAAAAATATTTCTAATGTTGGTCACTATTTGTCTTCCCATTGCATAAAACGCCTTTCTGGGACCGAGAAATAACATTTTCAACATAAGCATGCATAAGCTCCGTGAGAGCGCTCAGACGCTCTAACTCACTCTTACTGGTCATAGAGACGCTGGACGGAGCGATCTGAGCATTTAAGCTCTTGCTTAAAGGGATGTGAAAAAAACTTCTAACACACCGAGAAGTGCTTTCTGAATTGCAAACGGGGTTTTATTCATGCACAAAAAATATTTCTAATGTTGGTCACTATTTGTCTTCCCATTGCATAAAACGCCTTTCTGGGACCGAGAAATAACATTTTCAACATAAGCATGCATAAGCTCCGTGAGATCGCTCAGACGCTCTAACTCACTGTTACTGGTCATAGAGACGCTGGACGGAGCGATCTTAGCATTTAAGCTCTTGCTTAAAGGGATGTTTAAAAAACTTCTAACACACCGAGAAGTGTCTTTCTGAATTGCAAACGGGGTTTTATTCATGCACAAAAAATTTTTCTAATGTTGGTCACTATTTGTCTTCCCATTGCATAAAACGCCTTTCTGGGACCGAGAAATAACATTTTCAACATAAGCATGCATAAGCTCCGTGAGAGCGCTCAGACGCTCTAACTCACTGTTACTGGTCATAGAGACGCTGGACGGAGCGATCTGAGCATTTAAGCTCTTGCTTAAAGGGATGTGAAAAAAACTTCTAACACACCGAGAAGTGTCTTTCTGAATTGCAAACGGGGTTTTATTCATGCACAAAAAATATTTCTAATGTTGGTCACTATTTGTCTTCCCATTGCATAAAACGCCTTTCTGGGACCGAGAAATAACATTTTCAACATAAGCATGCATAAGCTCCGTGAGAGCGCTCAGACGCTCTAACTCACTGTTACTGGTCATAGAGACGCTGGACGGAGCGATCTGAGCATTTAAGCTCTTGCTTAAAGGGATGTGAAAAAAACTTCTAACACATCGAGAAGTGTCTTTCTGAATTGCAAACGGAGTTTTATTCATGCACAAAAAATATTTCTAATGTTGGTCACTATTTGTCTTCCCATTGCATAAAACGCCTTTCTGGGACCGAGAAATAACATTTTCAACATAAGCATGCATAAGCTCCGTGAGAGCGCTCAGACGCTGTAAACTCACTGTTACTGGTCATAGAGACGCTGGACGGAGCAATCTTAGCATTTAAGCTCTTGCTTAAAGGGATGTTTAAAAAACTTCTAACACACCGAGAAGTGTCTTTCTGAATTGCAAACGGGGTTTTATTCATGCACAAAAAATATTTCTAATGTTGGTCACTATTTGTCTTCCCATTGCATAAAACGCCTTTCTGGGACCGAGAAATAACATTTTCAACATAAGCATGCATAAGCTCCGTGAGAGCGCTCAGACGCTCTAACTCACTGTTACTGGTCATAGAGACGCTGGACGGAGCGATCTGAGCATTTAAGCTCTTGCTTAAAGGGATGTGAAAAAAACTTCTAACACACCGAAAAGTGTCTTTCTGAATTGCAAACGGGGTTTTATTCATGCACAAAAAAATATTTCTAATGTTGGTCACTATTTGTCTTCCCATTGCATAAAACGCCTTTCTGGGACCGAGAAATAACATTTTCAACATAAGCATGCATAAGCTCCGTGAGAGCGCTCAGACGCTCTAACTCACTGTTACTGGTCATAGAGACGCTGGACGGAGCGATCTGAGCATTTAAGCTCTTGCTTAAAGGGATGTGAAAAAAACTTCTAACACACCGAGAAGTGTCTTTCTGAATTGCAAACGGGGTTTTATTCTTGCACAAAAAATATTTCTAATGTTGGTCACTATTTGTCTTCCCATTGCATAAAACGCCTTTCTGGGACCGAGGAATAACATTTTCAACATAAGCATGCATAAGCTCCGTGAGAGCGCTCAGACGCTGTAACTCACTGTTACTGGTCATAGAGACGCTGGACGGAGCGATCTGAGCATTTAAGCTCTTGCTTAAAGGGATGTGAAAAAAACTTCTAACACACCGAGAAGTGTCTTTCTGAATTGCAAACGGGGTTTTATTCATGCACAAAAAAATATTTCTAATGTTGGTCACTATTTGTCTTCCCATTGCATAAAACGCCTTTCTGGGACCGAGAAATAACATTTTCAACATAAGCATGCATAAGCTCCGTGAGAGCGCTCAGACGCTCTAACTCACTGTTACTGGTCATAGAGACGCTGGACGGAGCGATCTGAGCATTTAAGCTCTTGCTTAAAGGGATGTGAAAAAAACTTCTAACACACCGAGAAGTGTCTTTCTGAATTGCAAACGGGGTTTTATTCATGCACAAAAAATATTTCTAATGTTGGTCACTATTTGTCTTCCCACTGCATAAAACGCCTTTCTGGGACCGAGAAATAACATTTTCAACATAAGCATGCATAAGCTCCGTGAGAGCGTTCAGACGTTCTAACTCACTTTTTTCTGGTCATAGAGACGCTGGACGGAGCGATCTGAGCATTTAAGCTCTTGCTTAAAGGGATGTGAAAAAAACTTCTAACACACCGAGAAGTGTCTTTCTGAATTGCAAACGGGGTTTTATTCATGCACAAAAAATATTTCTAATGTTGGTCACTATTTGTCTTCCCATTGCATAAAACGCCTTTCTGGGACCGAGAAATAACATTTTCAACATAAGCATGCATAAGCTCCGTGAGAGCGCTCAGACGCTCTAACTCACTGTTACTGGTCATAGAGACGCTGGACGGAGCGATCTGAGCATTTAAGCTCTTGCTTAAAGGGATGTGAAAAAAACTTCTAACACATCGAGAAGTGTCTTTCTGAATTGCAAACGGAGTTTTATTCATGCACAAAAAATATTTCTAATGTTGGTCACTATTTGTCTTCCCATTGCATAAAACGCCTTTCTGGGACCGAGAAATAACATTTTCAACATAAGCATGCATAAGCTCCGTGAGAGCGCTCAGACGCTGTAAACTCACTGTTACTGGTCATAGAGACGCTGGACGGAGCAATCTGAGCATTTAAGCTCTTGCTTAAAGGGATGTTTAAAAAGCTTCTAACACACCGAGAAGTGTCTTTCTGAATTGCAAACGGGGTTTTATTCATGCACAAAAAATATGTCTAATGTTGGTCACTATTTGTCTTCCCATTGCATAAAACGCCTTTCTGGGACCGAGAAATAACATTTTCAACATAAGCATGCATAAGCTCCGTGAGAGCGCTCAGACGCTCTAACTCACTGTTACTGGTCATAGAGACGCTGGACGGAGCGATCTGAGCATTTAAGCTCTTGCTTAAAGGGATGTGAAAAAAACTTCTAACACACCGAGAAGTGTCTTTCTGAATTGCAAACGGGGTTTTATTCATGCACAAAAAATATTTCTAATGTTGGTCACTATTTGTCTTCCCATTGCATAAAACGCCTTTCTGGGACCGAGAAATAACATTTTCAACATAAGCATGCATAAGCTCCGTGAGAGCGCTCAGACGCTGTAAACTCACTGTTACTGGTCATAGAGACGCTGGACGGAGCAATCTGAGCATTTAAGCTCTTGCTTAAAGGGATGTTTAAAAAGCTTCTAACACACCGAGAAGTGTCTTTCTGAATTGCAAACGGGGTTTTATTCATGCACAAAAAATATTTCTAATGTTGGTCACTATTTGTCTTCCCATTGCATAAAACGCCTTTCTGGGACCGAGAAATAACATTTTCAACATAAGCATGCATAAGCTCCGTGAGAGCGCTCAGACGCTCTAACTCACTGTTACTGGTCATAGAGACGCTGGACGGAGCGATCTGAGCATTTAAGCTCTTGCTTAAAGGGATTTGAAAAAAACTTCTAACACACCGAGAAGTGTCTTTCTGAATTGCAAACGGGGTTTTATTCATGCACAAAAAAATATTTCTAATGTTGGTCACTATTTGTCTTCCCATTGCATAAAACGCCTTTCTGGGACCGAGAAATAACATTTTCAACATAAGCATGCATAAGCTCCGTGAGAGCGCTCAGACGCTCTAACTCACTGTTACTGGTCATAGAGACGCTGGACGGAGCGATCTGAGCATTTAAGCTCTTGCTTAAAGGGATGTGAAAAAAACTTCTAACACACCGAGAAGTGTCTTTCTGAATTGCAAACGGGGTTTTATTCATGCACAAAAAATATTTCTAATGTTGGTCACTATTTGTCTTCCCATTGCATAAAACGCCTTTCTGGGACCGAGAAATAACATTTTCAACATAAGCATGCATAAGCTCCGTGAGAGCGCTCAGACGCTCTAACTCACTGTTACTGGTCATAGAGACGCTGGACGGAGCGATCTGAGCATTTAAGCTCTTGCTTAAAGGGATGTGAAAAAAACTTCTAACACACCGAGAAGTGTCTTTCTGAATTGCAAACGGGGTTTTATTCATGCACAAAAAATATTTCTAATGTTGGTCACTATTTGTCTTCCCATTGCATAAAACGCCTTTCTGGGACCGAGAAATAACATTTTCAACATAAGCATGCATAAGCTCCGTGAGAGCGCTCAGACGCTCTAACTCACTGTTACTGGTCATAGAGACGCTGGACGGAGCGATCTGAGCATTTAAGCTCTTGCTTAAAGGGATGTGAAAAAAACTTCTAACACACCGAGAAGTGTCTTTCTGAGTTGCAAACGGGGTTTTATTCTTGCACAAAAAATATTTCTAATGTTGGTCACTATTTGTCTTCCCATTGCATAAAACGCCTTTCTGGGACCGAGGAATAACATTTTCAACATAAGCATGCATAAGCTCCGTGAGAGCGCTCAGACGCTCTAACTCACTGTTACTGGTCATAGAGACGCTGGACAGAGCGATCTGAGCATTTAAGCTCTTGCTTAAAGGGATGTGTAAAAAACTTCTAACACACCGAGAAGTGTCTTTCTGAATTGCAAACGGGGTTTTATTCATGCACAAAAAATATTTCTAATGTTGGTCACTATTTGTCTTCCCATTGCATAAAACGCCTTTCTGGGACCGAGAAATAACATTTTCAACATAAGCATGCATAAGCTCCGTGAGAGCGCTCAGACGCTCTAACTCACTGTTACTGGTCATAGAGACGCTGGACGGTGCGATCTGAGCATTTAAGCTCTTGCTTAAAGGGATGTGAAAAAAACTTCTAACACACCGAGAAGTGTCTTTCTGAATTGCAAACGGGGTTTTATTCATGCACAAAAAATATTTCTAATGTTGGTCACTATTTGTCTTCCCATTGCATAAAACGCCTTTCTGGGACCGAGAAATAACATTTTCAACATAAGCATGCATAAGCTCCGTGAGAGCGCTCAGACGCTCTAACTCACTGTTACTGGTCATAGAGACGCTGGACGGAGCGATCTGAGCATTTAAGCTCTTGCTTAAAGGGATGTGAAAAAAACTTCTAACACACCGAGAAGTGTCTTTCTGAATTGCAAACGGGGTTTTATTCATGCACAAAAAAATATTTCTAATGTTGGTCACTATTTGTCTTCCCATTGCATAAAACGCCTTTCTGGGACCGAGAAATAAGATTTTCAACATAAGCATGCATAAGCTCCGTGAGAGCGCTCAGACGCTCTAACTCACTGTTACTGGTCATAGAGACGCTGGACGGAGCGATCTGAGCATTTAAGCTCTTGCTTAAAGGGATGTGAAAAAAACTTCTAACACACCGAGAAGTGTCTTTCTGAATTGCAAACGGGGTTTTATTCTTGCACAAAAAATATTTCTAATGTTGGTCACTATTTGTCTTCCCATTGCATAAAACGCCTTTCTGGGACCGAGGAATAACATTTTCAACATAAGCATGCATAAGCTCCGTGAGAGCGCTCAGACGCTCTAACTCACTGTTACTGGTCATAGAGACGCTGGACGGAGCGATCTGAGCATTTAAGCTCTTGCTTAAAGGGATGTGAAAAAAACTTCTAACACACCGAGAAGTGTCTTTCTGAGTTGCAAACGGGGTTTTATTCTTGCACAAAAAATATTTCTAATGTTGGTCACTATTTGTCTTCCCATTGCATAAAACGCCTTTCTGGGACCGAGAAATAACATTTTCAACATAAGCATGCATAAGCTCCGTGAGAGCGCTCAGACGCTCTAACTCACTGTTACTGGTCATAGAGACGCTGGACGGAGCGATCTGAGCATTTAAGCTCTTGCTTAAAGGGATGTGAAAAAAACTTCTAACACACCGAGAAGTGTCTTTCTGAATTGCAAACGGGGTTTTATTCATGCACAAAAAATATTTCTAATGTTGGTCACTATTTGTCTTCCCATTGCATAAAACGCCTTTCTGGGACCGAGAAATAACATTTTCAACATAAGCATGCATAAGCTCCGTGAGAGCGCTCAGACGCTCTAACTCACTCTTACTGGTCATAGAGACGCTGGACGGAGCGATCTGAGCATTTAAGCTCTTGCTTAAAGGGATGTGAAAAAAACTTCTAACACACCGAGAAGTGCTTTCTGAACTGCAAACGGGGTTTTATTCATGCACAAAAAATATTTCTAATGTTGGTCACTATTTGTCTTCCCATTGCATAAAACGCCTTTCTGGGACCGAGAAATAACATTTTCAACATAAGCATGCATAAGCTCCGTGAGAGCGCTCAGACGCTCTAACTCACTGTTACTGGTCATAGAGACGCTGGACGGAGCGATCTTAGCATTTAAGCTCTTGCTTAAAGGGATGTTTAAAAAACTTCTAACACACCGAGAAGTGTCTTTCTGAATTGCAAACGGGGTTTTATTCATGCACAAAAAATATTTCTAATGTTGGTCACTATTTGTCTTCCCATTGCATAAAACGCCTTTCTGGGACCGAGAAATAACATTTTCAACATAAGCATGCATAAGCTCCGTGAGAGCGCTCAGACGCTCTAACTCACTGTTACTGGTCATAGAGACGCTGGACGGAGCGATCTGAGCATTTAAGCTCTTGCTTAAAGGGATGTGAAAAAAACTTCTAACACACCGAAAAGTGTCTTTCTGAATTGCAAACGGGGTTTTATTCATGCACAAAAAAATATTTCTAATGTTGGTCACTATTTGTCTTCCCATTGCATAAAACGCCTTTCTGGGACCGAGAAATAACATTTTCAACATAAGCATGCATAAGCTCCGTGAGAGCGCTCAGACGCTCTAACTCACTGTTACTGGTCATAGAGACGCTGGACGGAGCGATCTGAGCATTTAAGCTCTTGCTTAAAGGGATGTGAAAAAAACTTCTAACACACCGAGAAGTGTCTTTCTGAATTGCAAACGGGGTTTTATTCTTGCACAAAAAATATTTCTAATGTTGGTCACTATTTGTCTTCCCATTGCATAAAACGCCTTTCTGGGACCGAGGAATAACATTTTCAACATAAGCATGCATAAGCTCCGTGAGAGCGCTCAGACGCTGTAACTCACTGTTACTGGTCATAGAGACGCTGGACGGAGCGATCTGAGCATTTAAGCTCTTGCTTAAAGGGATGTGAAAAAAACTTCTAACACACCGAGAAGTGTCTTTCTGAATTGCAAACGGGGTTTTATTCATGCACAAAAAAATATTTCTAATGTTGGTCACTATTTGTCTTCCCATTGCATAAAACGCCTTTCTGGGACCGAGAAATAACATTTTCAACATAAGCATGCATAAGCTCCGTGAGAGCGCTCAGACGCTCTAACTCACTGTTACTGGTCATAGAGACGCTGGACGGAGCGATCTGAGCATTTAAGCTCTTGCTTAAAGGGATGTGAAAAAAACTTCTAACACACCGAGAAGTGTCTTTCTGAATTGCAAACGGGGTTTTATTCATGCACAAAAAATATTTCTAATGTTGGTCACTATTTGTCTTCCCACTGCATAAAACGCCTTTCTGGGACCGAGAAATAACATTTTCAACATAAGCATGCATAAGCTCCGTGAGAGCGTTCAGACGTTCTAACTCACTTTTTTCTGGTCATAGAGACGCTGGACGGAGCGATCTGAGCATTTAAGCTCTTGCTTAAAGGGATGTGAAAAAAACTTCTAACACACCGAGAAGTGTCTTTCTGAATTGCAAACGGGGTTTTATTCATGCACAAAAAATTTTTCTAATGTTGGTCACTATTTGTCTTCCCATTGCATAAAACGCCTTTCTGGGACCGAGAAATAACATTTTCAACATAAGCATGCATAAGCTCCGTGAGAGCGCTCAGACGCTCTAACTCACTGTTACTGGTCATAGAGACGCTGGACGGAGCGATCTGAGCATTTAAGCTCTTGCTTAAAGGGATTTGAAAAAAACTTCTAACACACCGAGAAGTGTCTTTCTGAATTGCAAACGGGGTTTTATTCATGCACAAAAAAATATTTCTAATGTTGGTCACTATTTGTCTTCCCATTGCATAAAACGCCTTTCTGGGACCGAGAAATAACATTTTCAACATAAGCATGCATAAGCTCCGTGAGAGCGCTCAGACGCTCTAACTCACTGTTACTGGTCATAGAGACGCTGGACGGAGCGATCTGAGCATTTAAGCTCTTGCTTAAAGGGATGTGAAAAAAACTTCTAACACACCGAGAAGTGTCTTTCTGAATTGCAAACGGGGTTTTATTCATGCACAAAAAATATTTCTAATGTTGGTCACTATTTGTCTTCCCATTGCATAAAACGCCTTTCTGGGACCGAGAAATAACATTTTCAACATAAGCATGCATAAGCTCCGTGAGAGCGCTCAGACGCTCTAACTCACTGTTACTGGTCATAGAGACGCTGGACGGAGCGATCTGAGCATTTAAGCTCTTGCTTAAAGGGATGTGAAAAAAACTTCTAACACACCGAGAAGTGTCTTTCTGAATTGCAAACGGGGTTTTATTCATGCACAAAAAATATTTCTAATGTTGGTCACTATTTGTCTTCCCATTGCATAAAACGCCTTTCTGGGACCGAGAAATAACATTTTCAACATAAGCATGCATAAGCTCCGTGAGAGCGCTCAGACGCTCTAACTCACTGTTACTGGTCATAGAGACGCTGGACGGAGCGATCTGAGCATTTAAGCTCTTGCTTAAAGGGATGTGAAAAAAACTTCTAACACACCGAGAAGTGTCTTTCTGAATTGCAAACGGGGTTTTATTCTTGCACAAAAAATATTTCTAATGTTGGTCACTATTTGTCTTCCCATTGCATAAAACGCCTTTCTGGGACCGAGGAAAAACATTTTCAACATAAGCATGCATAAGCTCCGTGAGAGCGCTCAGACGCTCTAACTCACTGTTACTGGTCATAGAGACGCTGGACGGAGCGATCTGAGCATTTAATCTCTTGCTTAAAGGGATGTGAAAAAAACTTCTAACACACCGAGAAGTGTCTTTCTGAGTTGCAAACGGGGTTTTATTCTTGCACAAAAAATATTTCTAATGTTGGTCACTATTTGTCTTCCCATTGCATAAAACGCCTTTCTGGGACCGAGGAATAACATTTTTAACATAAGCATGCATAAGCTCCGTGAGAGCGCTCAGACGCTCTAACTCTCTGTTACTGGTCATAGAGACGCAGGACAGAGCGATCTGAGCATTTAAGCTCTTGCTTAAAGGGATGTGTAAAAAACTTCTAACACACCGAGAAGTGTCTTTCTGAATTGCAAACGGGGTTTAATTCATGCACAAAAAATATTTCTAATGTTGGTCACTATTTGTCTTCCCATTGCATAAAACGCCTTTCTGGGACCGAGAAATAACATTTTCAACATAAGCATGCATAAGCTCCGTGAGAGCGCTCAGACGCTCTAACTCACTGTTACTGGTCATAGAGACGCTGGACGGAGCGATCTGAAAATTTAAGCTCTTGCTTAAAGGGATGTGAAAAAAACTTCTAACACACCGAGAAGTGTCTTTCTGAATTGCAAACGGGGTTTTATTCATGCACAAAAAATATTTCTAATGTTGGTCACTATTTGTCTTCCCATTGCATAAAACGCCTTTCTGGGACCGAGAAATAACATTTTCAACATAAGCATGCATAAGCTCCGTGAGAGCGCTCAGACGTTCTAACTCACTGTTACTGGTCATAGAGACGCTGGACGGAGCGATCTGAGCATTTAAGCTCTTGCTTAAAGGGATGTGAAAAAAACTTCTAACACACCGAGAAGTGTCTTTCTGAATTGCAAACGGGGTTTTATTCATGCAGAAAAAATATTTCTAATGTTGGTCACTATTTGTCTTCCCATTGCATAAAACGCCTTTCTGGGACCGAGAAATAACATTTTCAACATAAGCATGCATAAGCTCCGTGAGAGCGCTCAGACGCTCTAACTCACTGTTACTGGTCATAGAGACGCTGGACGGAGCGATCTGAGCATTTAAGCTCTTGCTTAAAGGGATGTGAAAAAAACTTCTAACACACCGAGAAGTGTCTTTCTGAGTTGCAAACGGGGTTTTATTCTTGCACAAAAAATATTTCTAATGTTGGTCACTATTTGTCTTCCCATTGCATAAAACGCCTTTCTGGGACCGAGGAATAACATTTTCAACATAAGCATGCATAAGCTCCGTGAGAGCGCTCAGACGCTCTAACTCACTGTTACTGGTCATAGAGACGCTGGACAGAGCGATCTGAGCATTTAAGCTCTTGCTTAAAGGGATGTGTAAAAAACTTCTAACACACCGAGAAGTGTCTTTCTGAATTGCAAACGGGGTTTTATTCATGCACAAAAAATATTTCTAATGTTGGTCACTATTTGTCTTCCCATTGCATAAAACGCCTTTCTGGGACCGAGAAATAACATTTTCAACATAAGCATGCATAAGCTCCGTGAGAGCGCTCAGACGCTCTAACTCACTGTTACTGGTCATAGAGACGCTGGACGGTGCGATCTGAGCATTTAAGCTCTTGCTTAAAGGGATGTGAAAAAAACTTCTAACACACCGAGAAGTGTCTTTCTGAATTGCAAACGGGGTTTTATTCATGCACAAAAAATATTTCTAATGTTGGTCACTATTTGTCTTCCCATTGCATAAAACGCCTTTCTGGGACCGAGAAATAACATTTTCAACATAAGCATGCATAAGCTCCGTGAGAGCGCTCAGACGCTCTAACTCACTGTTACTGGTCATAGAGACGCTGGACGGAGCGATCTGAGCATTTAAGCTCTTGCTTAAAGGGATGTGAAAAAAACTTCTAACACACCGAGAAGTGTCTTTCTGAATTGCAAACGGGGTTTTATTCATGCACAAAAAAATATTTCTAATGTTGGTCACTATTTGTCTTCCCATTGCATAAAACGCCTTTCTGGGACCGAGAAATAAGATTTTCAACATAAGCATGCATAAGCTCCGTGAGAGCGCTCAGACGCTCTAACTCACTGTTACTGGTCATAGAGACGCTGGACGGAGCGATCTGAGCATTTAAGCTCTTGCTTAAAGGGATGTGAAAAAAACTTCTAACACACCGAGAAGTGTCTTTCTGAGTTGCAAACGGGGTTTTATTCTTGCACAAAAAATATTTCTAATGTTGGTCACTATTTGTCTTCCCATTGCATAAAACGCCTTTCTGGGACCGAGGAATAACATTTTCAACATAAGCATGCATAAGCTCCGTGAGAGCGCTCAGACGCTCTAACTCACTGTTACTGGTCATAGAGACGCAGGACAGAGCGATCTGAGCATTTAAGCTCTTGCTTAAAGGGATGTGTAAAAAACTTCTAACACACCGAGAAGTGTCTTTCTGAATTGCAAACGGGGTTTTATTCATGCACAAAAAATATTTCTAATGTTGGTCACTATTTGTCTTCCCATTGCATAAAACGCCTTTCTGGGACCGAGAAATAACATTTTCAACATAAGCATGCATAAGCTCCGTGAGAGCGCTCAGACGCTCTAACTCACTGTTACTGGTCATAGAGACGCTGGACGGAGCGATCTGAAAATTTAAGCTCTTGCTTAAAGGGATGTGAAAAAAACTTCTAACACACCGAGAAGTGTCTTTCTGAATTGCAAACGGGGTTTTATTCATGCACAAAAAATATTTCTAATGTTGGTCACTATTTGTCTTCCCATTGCATAAAACGCCTTTCTGGGACCGAGAAATAACATTTTCAACATAAGCATGCATAAGCTCCGTGAGAGCGCTCAGACGTTCTAACTCACTGTTACTGGTCATAGAGACGCTGGACGGAGCGATCTGAGCATTTAAGCTCTTGCTTAAAGGGATGTGAAAAAAACTTCTAACACACCGAGAAGTGTCTTTCTGAATTGCAAACGGGGTTTTATTCATGCACAAAAAAATATTTCTAATGTTGGTCACTATTTGTCTTCCCATTGCATAAAACGCCTTTCTGGGACCGAGAAATAACATTTTCAACATAAGCATGCATAAGCTCCGTGAGAGCGCTCAGACGCTCTAACTCACTGTTACTGGTCATAGAGACGCTGGACGGAGCGATCTGAGCATTTAAGCTCTTGCTTAAAGGGATGTGAAAAAAACTTCTAACACACCGAGAAGTGTCTTTCTGAATTGCAAACGGGGTTTTATTCATGCAGAAAAAATATTTCTAATGTTGGTCACTATTTGTCTTCCCATTGCATAAAAAGCCTTTCTGGGACCGAGAAATAACATTTTCAACATAAGCATGCATAAGCTCCGTGAGAGCGCTCAGACGCTCTAACTCACTGTTACTGGTCATAGAGACGCTGGACGGAGCGATCTGAGCATTTAAGCTCTTGCTTAAAGGGATGTGAAAAAAACTTCTAACACACCGAGAAGTGTCTTTCTGAGTTGCAAACGGGGTTTTATTCTTGCACAAAAAATATTTCTAATGTTGGTCACTATTTGTCTTCCCATTGCATAAAACGCCTTTCTGGGACCGAGGAATAACATTTTCAACATAAGCATGCATAAGCTCCGTGAGAGCGCTCAGACGCTCTAACTCACTGTTACTGGTCATAGAGACGCTGGACAGAGCGATCTGAGCATTTAAGCTCTTGCTTAAAGGGATGTGTAAAAAACTTCTAACACACCGAGAAGTGTCTTTCTGAATTGCAAACGGGGTTTTATTCATGCACAAAAAATATTTCTAATGTTGGTCACTATTTGTCTTCCCATTGCATAAAACGCCTTTCTGGGACCGAGAAATAACATTTTCAACATAAGCATGCATAAGCTCCGTGAGAGCGCTCAGACGCTCTAACTCACTGTTACTGGTCATAGAGACGCTGGACGGAGCGATCTGAGCATTTAAGCTCTTGCTTAAAGGGATGTGAAAAAAACTTCTAACACACCGAGAAGTGTCTTTCTGAATTGCAAACGGGGTTTTATTCATGCACAAAAAATATTTCTAATGTTGGTCACTATTTGTCTTCCCATTGCATAAAACGCCTTTCTGGGACCGAGAAATAACATTTTCAAAATAAGCATGCTTAAGCTCCGTGAGAGCGCTCAGACGTTCTAACTCACTGTTACTGGTCATAGAGACGCTGGACGGAGCGATCTGAGCATTTAAGCTCTTGCTTAAAGGGATGTGAAAAAAACTTCTAACACACCGAGAAGTGTCTTTCTGAGTTGCAAACGGGGTTTTATTCTTGCACAAAAAATATTTCTAATGTTGGTCACTATTTGTCTTCCCATTGCATAAAACGCCTTTCTGGGACCGAGGAATAACATTTTCAACATAAGCATGCATAAGCTCCGTGAGAGCGCTCAGACGCTCTAACTCACTGTTACTGGTCATAGAGACGCAGGACAGAGCGATCTGAGCATTTAAGCTCTTGCTTAAAGGGATGTGTAAAAAACTTCTAACACACCGAGAAGTGTCTTTCTGAATTGCAAACGGGGTTTTATTCATGCACAAAAAATATTTCTAATGTTGGTCACTATTTGTCTTCCCATTGCATAAAACGCCTTTCTGGGACCGAGAAATAACATTTTCAACATAAGCATGCATAAGCTCCGTGAGAGCGCTCAGACGCTCTAACTCACTGTTACTGGTCATAGAGACGCTGGACGGAGCGATCTGAAAATTTAAGCTCTTGCTTAAAGGGATGTGAAAAAAACTTCTAACACACCGAGAAGTGTCTTTCTGAATTGCAAACGGGGTTTTATTCATGCACAAAAAATATTTCTAATGTTGGTCACTATTTGTCTTCCCATTGCATAAAACGCCTTTCTGGGACCGAGAAATAACATTTTCAACATAAGCATGCATAAGCTCCGTGAGAGCGCTCAGACGCTCTAACTCACTGTTACTGGTCATAGAGACGCTGGACGGAGCGATCTGAGCATTTAAGCTCTTGCTTAAAGGGATGTGAAAAAAACTTCTAACACACCGAGAAGTGTCTTTCTGAATTGCAAACGGGGTTTTATTCATGCACAAAAAATATTTCTAATGTTGGTCACTATTTGTCTTCCCATTGCATAAAACGCCTTTCTGGGACCGAGAAATAACATTTTCAACATAAGCATGCATAAGCTCCGTGAGAGCGCTCAGACGCTCTAACTCACTGTTACTGGTCATAGAGACGCTGGACGGAGCGATCTGAGCATTTAAGCTCTTGCTTAAAGGGATGTGAAAAAAACTTCTAACACACCGAGAAGTGTCTTTCTGAATTGCAAACTGGGTTTTATTCATGCACAAAAAATATTTCTAATGTTGGTCACTATTTGTCTTCCCATTGCATAAAACGCCTTTCTGGGACCGAGAAATAACATTTTCAACATAAGCATGCATAAGCTCCGTGAGAGCGCTCAGACGCTCTAACTCACTGTTACTGGTCATAGAGACGCTGGACGGAGCGATCTGAGCATTTAAGCTCTTGCTTAAAGGGATGTGTAAAAAACTTCTAACACACCGAGAAGTGTCTTTCTGAATTGCAAACGGGGTTTTATTCATGCACAAAAAATATTTCTAATGTTGGTCACTATTTGTCTTCCCATTGCATAAAACGCCTTTCTGGGACCGAGAAATAACATTTTCAACATAAGCATGCATAAGCTCCGTGAGAGCGCTCAGACGCTCTAACTCACTGTTACTGGTCATAGAGACGCTGGACGGAGCGATCTGAAAATTTAAGCTCTTGCTTAAAGGGATGTGAAAAAAACTTCTAACACACCGAGAAGTGTCTTTCTGAATTGCAAACGGGGTTTTATTCATGCACAAAAAATATTTCTAATGTTGGTCACTATTTGTCTTCCCATTGCATAAAACGCCTTTCTGGGACCGAGAAATAACATTTTCAACATAAGCATGCATAAGCTCCGTGAGAGCGCTCAGACGCTCTAACTCACTGTTACTGGTCATAGAGACGCTGGACGGAGCGATCTGAGCATTTAAGCTCTTGCTTAAAGGGATGTGAAAAAAACTTCTAACACACCGAGAAGTGTCTTTCTGAATTGCAAACGGGGTTTTATTCATGCAGAAAAAATATTTCTAATGTTGGTCACTATTTGTCTTCCCATTGCATAAAACGCCTTTCTGGGACCGAGAAATAACATTTTCAACATAAGCATGCATAAGCTCCGTGAGAGCGCTCAGACGCTCTAACTCACTGTTACTGGTCATAGAGACGCTGGACGGAGCGATCTGAGCATTTAAGCTCTTGCTTAAAGGGATGTGAAAAAAACTTCTAACACACCGAGAAGTGTCTTTCTGAATTGCAAACGGGGTTTTATTCATGCACAAAAAATATTTCTAATGTTGGTCACTATTTGTCTTCCCATTGCATAAAACGCCTTTCTGGGACCGAGAAATAACATTTTCAACATAAGCATGCATAAGCTCCGTGAGAGCGCTCAGACGCTCTAACTCACTGTTACTGGTCATAGAGACGCTGGACGGAGCGATCTGAGCATTTAAGCTCTTGCTTAAAGGGATGTGAAAAAAACTTCTAACACACCGAGAAGTGTCTTTCTGAATTGCAAACTGGGTTTTATTCATGCACAAAAAATATTTCTAATGTTGGTCACTATTTGTCTTCCCATTGCATAAAACGCCTTTCTGGGACCGAGAAATAACATTTTCAACATAAGCATGCATAAGCTCCGTGAGAGCGCTCAGACGCTCTAACTCACTGTTACTGGTCATAGAGACGCTGGACGGAGCGATCTGAGCATTTAAGCTCTTGCTTAAAGGGATGTGAAAAAAACTTCTAACACACCGAGAAGTGTCTTTCTGAATTGCAAACTGGGTTTTATTCATGCACAAAAAATATTTCTAATGTTGGTCACTATTTGTCTTCCCATTGCATAAAACGCCTTTCTGGGACCGAGAAATAACATTTTCAACATAAGCATGCATAAGCTCCGTGAGAGCGCTCAGACGCTCTAACTCACTGTTACTGGTCATAGAGACGCTGGACGGAGCGATCTGAGCATTTAAGCTCTTGCTTAAAGGGATGTGAAAAAAACTTCTAACACACCGAGAAGTGTCCTTCTGAATTGCAAACGGGGTTTTATTCATGCACAAAAAAATATTTCTAATGTTGGTCACTATTTGTCTTCCCATTGCATAAAACGCCTTTCTGGGACCGAGAAATAACATTTTCAACATAAGCATGCATAAGCTCCGTGAGAGCGCTCAGACGCTCTAACTCACTGTTACTGGTCATAGAGACGCTGGACGGAGCGATCTGAGCATTTAAGCTCTTGCTTAAAGGGATGTGAAAAAAACTTCTAACACACCGAGAAGTGTCTTTCTGAATTGCAAACGGGGTTTTATTCATGCACAAAAAAATATTTCTAATGTTGGTCACTATTTGTCTTCCCATTGCATAAAACGCCTTTCTGGGACCGAGAAATAACATTTTCAACATAAGCATGCATAAGCTCCGTGAGAGCGCTCAGACGCTCTAACTCACTGTTACTGGTCATAGAGACGCTGGACGGAGCGATCTGAGCATTTAAGCTCTTGCTTAAAGGGATGTGAAAAAAACTTCTAACACACCGAGAAGTGTCTTTCTGAATTGCAAACGGGGTTTTATTCATGCACAAAAAATATTTCTAATGTTGGTCACTATTTGTCTTCCCACTGCATAAAACGCCTTTCTGGGACCGAGAAATAACATTTTCAACATAAGCATGCATAAGCTCCGTGAGAGCGCTCAGACGTTCTAACTCACTTTTTTCTGGTCATAGAGACGCTGGACGGAGCGATCTGAGCATTTAAGCTCTTGCTTAAAGGGATGTGAAAAAAACTTCTAACACACCGAGAAGTGTCTTTCTGAATTGCAAACGGGGTTTTATTCATGCACAAAATTTTTTTCTAATGTTGGTCACTATTTGTCTTCCCATTGCATAAAACGCCTTTCTGGGACCGAGAAATAACATTTTCAACATAAGCATGCATAAGCTCCGTGAGAGCGCTCAGACGCTCTAACTCACTGTTACTGGTCATAGAGACGCTGGACGGAGCGATCTGAAAATTTAAGCTCTTGCTTAAAGGGATGTGAAAAAAACTTCTAACACACCGAGAAGTGTCTTTCTGAATTGCAAACGGGGTTTTATTCATGCACAAAAAATATTTCTAATGTTGGTCACTATTTGTCTTCCCAATGCATAAAACGCCTTTCTGGGACCGAGAAATAACATTTTCAACATAAGCATGCATAAGCTCCGTGAGAGCGCTCAGACGTTCTAACTCACTGTTACTGGTCATAGAGACGCTGGACGGAGCGATCTGAGCATTTAAGCTCTTGCTTAAAGGGATGTGAAAAAAACTTCTAACACACCGAGAAGTGTCTTTCTGAATTGCAAACGGGGTTTTATTCATGCACAAAAAAATATTTCTAATGTTGGTCACTATTTGTCTTCCCATTGCATAAAACGCCTTTCTGGGACCGAGAAATAACATTTTCAACATAAGCATGCATAAGCTCCGTGAGAGCGCTCAGACGCTCTAACTCACTGTTACTGGTCATAGAGACGCTGGACGGAGCGATCTGAGCATTTAAGCTCTTGCTTAAAGGGATGTGAAAAAAACTTCTAACACACCGAGAAGTGTCTTTCTGAATTGCAAACGGGCTTTTATTCATGCACAAAAAAATATTTCTAATGTTGGTCACTATTTGTCTTCCCATTGCATAAAACGCCTTTCTGGGACCGAGAAATAACATTTTCAACATAAGCATGCATAAGCTCCGTGAGAGCGCTCAGACGCTCTAACTCACTGTTACTGGTCATAGAGACGCTGGACGGAGCGATCTGAGCATTTAAGCTCTTGCTTAAAGGGATGTGAAAAAAACTTCTAACACACCGAGAAGTGTCTTTCTGAATTGCAAACGGGGTTTTATTCATGCACAAAAAATATTTCTAATGTTGGTCACTATTTGTCTTCCCACTGCATAAAACGCCTTTCTGGGACCGAGAAATAACATTTTCAACATAAGCATGCATAAGCTCCGTGAGAGCGCTCAGACGTTCTAACTCACTTTTTTCTGGTCATAGAGACGCTGGACGGAGCGATCTGAGCATTTAAGCTCTTGCTTAAAGGGATGTGAAAAAAACTTCTAACACACCGAGAAGTGTCTTTCTGAATTGCAAACGGGGTTTTATTCATGCACAAAATTTTTTTCTAATGTTGGTCACTATTTGTCTTCCCATTGCATAAAACGCCTTTCTGGGACCGAGAAATAACATTTTCAACATAAGCATGCATAAGCTCCGTGAGAGCGCTCAGACGCTCTAACTCACTGTTACTGGTCATAGAGACGCTGGACGGAGCGATCTGAAAATTTAAGCTCTTGCTTAAAGGGATGTGAAAAAAACTTCTAACACACCGAGAAGTGTCTTTCTGAATTGCAAACGGGGTTTTATTCATGCACAAAAAATATTTCTAATGTTGGTCACTATTTGTCTTCCCAATGCATAAAACGCCTTTCTGGGACCGAGAAATAACATTTTCAACATAAGCATGCATAAGCTCCGTGAGAGCGCTCAGACGTTCTAACTCACTGTTACTGGTCATAGAGACGCTGGACGGAGCGATCTGAGCATTTAAGCTCTTGCTTAAAGGGATGTGAAAAAAACTTCTAACACACCGAGAAGTGTCTTTCTGAATTGCAAACGGGGTTTTATTCATGCACAAAAAAATATTTCTAATGTTGGTCACTATTTGTCTTCCCATTGCATAAAACGCCTTTCTGGGACCGAGAAATAACATTTTCAACATAAGCATGCATAAGCTCCGTGAGAGCGCTCAGACGCTCTAACTCACTGTTACTGGTCATAGAGACGCTGGACGGAGCGATCTGAGCATTTAAGCTCTTGCTTAAAGGGATGTGAAAAAAACTTCTAACACACCGAGAAGTGTCTTTCTGAATTGCAAACGGGCTTTTATTCATGCACAAAAAAATATTTCTAATGTTGGTCACTATTTGTCTTCCCATTGCATAAAACGCCTTTCTGGGACCGAGAAATAACATTTTCAACATAAGCATGCATAAGCTCCGTGAGAGCGCTCAGACGCTCTACCTCACTGTTACTGGTCATAGAGACGCTGGACGGAGCGATCTGAGCATTTAAGCTCTTGCTTAAAGGGATTTGAAAAAAACTTCTAACACACCGAGAAGTGTCTTTCTGAATTGCAAACGGGGTTTTATTCATGCACAAAAAAATATTTCTAATGTTGGTCACTATTTGTCTTCCCATTGCATAAAACGCCTTTCTGGGACCGAGAAATAACATTTTCAACATAAGCATGCATAAGCTCCGTGAGAGCGCTCAGACGCTCTAAATCACTGTTACTGGTCATAGAGACGCTGGACGGAGCGATCTGAGCATTTAAGCTCTTGCTTAAAGGGATGTGAAAAAAACTTCTAACACACCGAGAAGTGTCTTTCTGAATTGCAAACGGGGTTTTATTCATGCACAAAAAAAATATTTCTAATGTTGGTCACTATTTGTCTTCCCATTGCATTAAACGCCTTTCTGGGACGGAGAAATAACATTTTCAACATAAGCATGCATAAGCTCCGTGAGAGCGCTCAGACGCTCTAACTCACTGTTACTGGTCATAGAGACGCTGGACGGAGCGATCTGAGCATTTAAGCTCTTGCTTAAAGGGATGTGATAAAAACTTCTAACACACCGAGAAGTGTCTTTCTGAATTGCAAACGGGGTTTTATTCATGCACAACAAAATATTTCTAATGTTGGTCACTATTTGTCTTCCCATTGCATAAAACGCCTTTCTGGGACCGAGAAATAACATTTTCAACATATGCATGCATAAGCTCCGTGAGAGCGCTCAGACGCTCTAACTCACTGTTACTGGTCATAGAGACGCTGGACGGAGCGATCTGAGCATTTAAGCTCTTGCTTAAAGGGATGTGAAAAGAACTTCTAACACACCGAGAAGTGTCTTTCTGAATTGCAAACGGGGTTTTATTCATGCACAAGAAAATATTTCTAATGTTGGTCACTATTTGTCTTCCCATTGCATAAAACGCCTTTCTGGGACCGAGAAATAACATTTTCAACATAAGCATGCATAAGCTCCGTGAGAGCGCTCAGACGCTCTAACTCACTGTTACTGGTCATAGAGACGCTGGACGGAGCGATCTGAGCATTTAAGCTCTTGCTTAAAGGGATGTGAAAAATCTTCTAACACTCCGAGAAGTGTCTTTCTGAATTGCAAACGGGGTTTTATTCATGCACAAAAAAATATTTCTAATGTTGGTCACTATTTGTCTTCCCATTGCATAAAACGCCTTTCTGGGACCGAGAAATAACATTTTCAACATAAGCATGCATAAGCTCCGTGAGAGCGCTCAGACGCTGTAACTCACTGTTACTGGTCATAGAGAGGCTGGACGGAGCGATCTGAGCATTTAAGCTCTTGCTTAAAGGGATGTGAAAAAAACTTCTAACACACCGAGAAGTGTCTTTCTGAATTGCAAACGGGCTTTTATTCATGCACAAAAAAATATTTCTAATGTTGGTCACTATTTGTCTTCCCATTGCATAAAACGCCTTTCTGGGACCGAGAAATAACATTTTCAACATAAGCATGCATAAGCTCCGTGAGAGCGCTCAGACGCTCTACCTCACTGTTACTGGTCATAGAGACGCTGGACGGAGCGATCTGAGCATTTAAGCTCTTGCTTAAAGGGATGTGAAAAAAACTTCTAACACACCGAGAAGTGTCTTTCTGAATTGCAAACGGGGTTTTATTCATGCACAAAAAAATATTTCTAAGCAAGAGCTTAAATGCTCAGATCGCTCCGTCCAGCGTCTCTATGACCAGTAACAGTGAGTTAGAGCGTCTGAGCGCTCTCACGGAGCTTATGCATGCTTATGTTGAAAATGTTATTTCTCGGTCCCAGAAAGGCGTTTTATGCAATGGGAAGACAAATAGTGACCAACATTAGAAATATTTTTTTGTGCATGAATAAAACCCCGTTTGCAATTCAGAAAGACACTTCTCGGTGTGTTAGAAGTTTTTTTCACATCCCTTTAAGCAAGAGCTTAAATGCTCAGATCGCTCCGTCCAGCGTCTCTATGACCAGTTACAGTGAGTTAGAGCGTCTGAGCGCTCTCACGGAGCTTATGCATGCTTATGTTGAAAATGTTATTTCTCGGTCCCAGAAAGGCGTTTTATGCAATGGGAAGACAAATAGTGACCAACATTAGAAATATTTTTTGTGCATGAATAAAACCCCGTTTGCAATTCAGAAAGACACTTCTCGGTGTGTTAGAAGTTTTTTTCACATCCCTTTAAGCAAGAGCTTAAATGCTCAGATCGCTCCGTCCAGCGTCTCTATGACCAGTAACAGTGAGTTAGAGCGTCTGAGCGCTCTCAAGGAGCTTATGCATGCTTATGTTGAAAATGTTATTTCTCGGTCCCAGAAAGGCGTTTTATGCAATGGGAAGACAAATAGTGACCAACATTAGAAATATTTTTTTGTGCATGAATAAAACCCCGTTTGCAATTCAGAAAGACACTTCTCGGTGTGTTAGAAGTTTTTTTCACATCCCTTTAAGCAAGAGCTTAAATGCTCAGATCGCTCCGTCCAGCGTCTCTATGACCAGTAACAGTGAGGTAGAGCGTCTGAGCGCTCTCACGGAGCTTATGCATGCTTATGTTGAAAATGTTATTTCTCGGTCCCAGAAAGGCGTTTTATGCAATGGGAAGACAAATAGTTACCAACATTAGAAATATTTTTTTGTGCATGAATAAAAGCCCGTTTGCAATTCAGAAAGACACTTCTCGGTGTGTTAGAAGTTTTTTTCACATCCCTTTAAGCAAGAGCTTAAATGCTCAGATCGCTCCGTCCAGCGTCTCTATGACCAGTAACAGTGAGTTAGAGCGTCTGAGCGCTCTCACGGAGCTTATGCATGCTCATGTTGAAAATGTTATTTCTCGGTCCCAGAAAGGCGTTTTATGCAATGGGAAGACAAATAGTGACCAACATTAGAAATATTTTTTGTGCATGAATAAAACCCCGTTTGCAATTCAGAAAGACACTTCTCGGTGTGTTAGAAGTTTTTTTCACATCCCTTTAAGCAAGAGCTTAAATGCTCAGATCGCTCCGTCCAGCGTCTCTATGACCAGTAACAGTGAGTTAGAGCGTCTGAGCGCTCTCACGGAGCTTATGCATGCTTATGTTGAAAATGTTATTTCTCGGTCCCAGAAAGGCGTTTTATGCAATGGGAAGACAAATAGTGACCAACATTAGAAATATTTTTTGTGCATGAATAAAACCCCGTTTGCAATTCAGAAAGACACTTCTCGGTGTGTTAGAAGTTTTTTTCACATCCCTTTAAGCAAGAGCTTAAATGCTCAGATCGCTCCGTCCAGCGTCTCTATGACCAGTTACAGTGAGTTAGAGCGTCTGAGCGCTCTCACGGAGCTTATGCATGCTTATGTTGAAAATGTTATTTCTCGGTCCCAGAAAGGCGTTTTATGCAATGGGAAGACAAATAGTGACCAACATTAGAAATATTTTTTGTGCATGAATAAAACCCCGTTTGCAATTCAGAAAGACACTTCTCGGTGTGTTAGAAGCTTTTTAAACATCCCTTTAAGCAAGAGCTTAAATGCTCAGATCGCTCCGTCCAGCGTCTCTATGACCAGTAACAGTGAGTTTACAGCGTCTGAGCGCTCTCACGGAGCTTATGCATGCTTATGTTGAAAATGTTATTTCTCGGTCCCAGAAAGGCGTTTTATGCAATGGGAAGACAAATAGTGACCAACATTAGAAATATTTTTTGTGCATGAATAAAACCCCGTTTGCAATTCAGAAAGACACTTCTCGGTGTGTTAGAAGTTTTTTTCACATCCCTTTAAGCAAGAGCTTAAATGCTCAGATCGCTCCGTCCAGCGTCTCTATGACCAGTAACAGTGAGTTAGAGCGTCTGAGCGCTCTCACGGAGCTTATGCATGCTTATGTTGAAAATGTTATTTCTCGGTCCCAGAAAGGCGTTTTATGCAATGGGAAGACAAATAGTGACCAACATTAGAAATATTTTTTTGTGCATGAATAAAACCCCGTTTGCAATTCAGAAAGACACTTCTCGGTGTGTTAGAAGTTTTTTTCACATCCCTTTAAGCAAGAGCTTAAATGCTCAGATCGCTCCGTCCAGCGTCTCTATGACCAGTTACAGTGAGTTAGAGCGTCTGAGCGCTCTCACGGAGCTTATGCATGCTTATGTTGAAAATGTTATTTCTCGGTCCCAGAAAGGCGTTTTATGCAATGGGAAGACAAATAGTGACCAACATTAGAAATATTTTTTGTGCATGAATAAAACCCCGTTTGCAATTCAGAAAGACACTTCTCGGTGTGTTAGAAGCTTTTTAAACATCCCTTTAAGCAAGAGCTTAAATGCTCAGATCGCTCCGTCCAGCGTCTCTATGACCAGTAACAGTGAGTTTACAGCGTCTGAGCGCTCTCACGGAGCTTATGCATGCTTATGTTGAAAATCTTATTTCTCGGTCCCAGAAAGGCGTTTTATACAATGGGAAGACAAATAGTGACCAACATTAGAAATATTTTTTGTGCATGAATAAAACCCCGTTTGCAATTCAGAAAGACACTTCTCGGTGTGTTAGAAGCTTTTTAAACATCCCTTTAAGCAAGAGATTAAATGCTCAGATCGCTCCGTCCAGCGTCTCTATGACCAGTAACAGTGAGTTTACAGCGTCTGAGCGCTCTCACGGAGCTTATGCATGCTTATGTTGAAAATGTTATTTCTCGGTCCCAGAAAGGCGTTTTATGCAATGGGAAGACAAATAGTGACCAACATTAGAAATATTTTTTGTGCATGAATAAAACCCCGTTTGCAATTCAGAAAGACACTTCTCGGTGTGTTAGAAGTTTTTTTCACATCCCTTTAAGCAAGAGCTTAAATGCTCAGATCGCTCCGTCCAGCGTCTCTATGACCAGTAACAGTGAGTTAGAGCGTCTGAGCGCTCTCACGGAGCTTATGCATGCTTATGTTGAAAATGTTATTTCTCGGTCCCAGAAAGGCGTTTTATGCAATGGGAAGACAAATAGTGACCAACATTAGAAATATTTTTTTGTGCATGAATAAAACCCCGTTTGCAATTCAGAAAGACACTTCTCGGTGTGTTAGAAGTTTTTTTCACATCCCTTTAAGCAAGAGCTTAAATGCTCAGATCGCTCCGTCCAGCGTCTCTATGACCAGTTACAGTGAGTTAGAGCGTCTGAGCGCTCTCACGGAGCTTATGCATGCTTACGTTGAAAATGTTATTTCTCGGTCCCAGAAAGGCGTTTTATGCAATGGGAAGACAAATAGTGACCAACATTAGAAATATTTTTTGTGCATGAATAAAACCCCGTTTGCAATTCAGAAAGACACTTCTCGGTGTGTTAGAAGTTTTTTTCACATCCCTTTAAGCAAGAGCTTAAATGCTCAGATCGCTCCGTCCAGCGTCTCTATGACCAGTAACAGTGAGTTAGAGCGTCTGAGCGCTCTCACGGAGCTTATGCATGCTTATGTTGAAAATGTTATTTCTCGGTCCCAGAAAGGCGTTTTATGCAATGGGAAGACAAATAGTGACCAACATTAGAAATATTTTTTTGTGCATGAATAAAACCCCGTTTGCAATTCAGAAAGACACTTCTCGGTGTGTTAGAAGTTTTTTTCACATCCCTTTAAGCAAGAGCTTAAATGCTCAGATCGCTCCGTCCAGCGTCTCTATGACCAGTAACAGTGAGGTAGAGCGTCTGAGCGCTCTCACGGAGCTTATGCATGCTTATGTTGAAAATGTTATTTCTCGGTCCCAGAAAGGCGTTTTATGCAATGGGAAGACAAATAGTTACCAACATTAGAAATATTTTTTTGTGCATGAATAAAAGCCCGTTTGCAATTCAGAAAGACACTTCTCGGTGTGTTAGAAGTTTTTTTCACATCCCTTTAAGCAAGAGCTTAAATGCTCAGATCGCTCCGTCCAGCGTCTCTATGACCAGTAACAGTGAGTTAGAGCGTCTGAGCGCTCTCACGGAGCTTATGCATGCTCATGTTGAAAATGTTATTTCTCGGTCCCAGAAAGGCGTTTTATGCAATGGGAAGACAAATAGTGACCAACATTAGAAATATTTTTTGTGCATGAATAAAACCCCGTTTGCAATTCAGAAAGACACTTCTCGGTGTGTTAGAAGTTTTTTTCACATCCCTTTAAGCAAGAGCTTAAATGCTCAGATCGCTCCGTCCAGCGTCTCTATGACCAGTAACAGTGAGTTAGAGCGTCTGAGCGCTCTCACGGAGCTTATGCATGCTTATGTTGAAAATGTTATTTCTCGGTCCCAGAAAGGCGTTTTATGCAATGGGAAGACAAATAGTGACCAACATTAGAAATATTTTTTGTGCATGAATAAAACCCCGTTTGCAATTCAGAAAGACACTTCTCGGTGTGTTAGAAGTTTTTTTCACATCCCTTTAAGCAAGAGCTTAAATGCTCAGATCGCTCCGTCCAGCGTCTCTATGACCAGTTACAGTGAGTTAGAGCGTCTGAGCGCTCTCACGGAGCTTATGCATGCTTATGTTGAAAATGTTATTTCTCGGTCCCAGAAAGGCGTTTTATGCAATGGGAAGACAAATAGTGACCAACATTAGAAATATTTTTTGTGCATGAATAAAACCCCGTTTGCAATTCAGAAAGACACTTCTCGGTGTGTTAGAAGCTTTTTAAACATCCCTTTAAGCAAGAGCTTAAATGCTCAGATCGCTCCGTCCAGCGTCTCTATGACCAGTTACAGTGAGTTAGAGCGTCTGAGCGCTCTCACGGAGCTTATGCATGCTTATGTTGAAAATGTTATTTCTCGGTCCCAGAAAGGCGTTTTATGCAATGGGAAGACAAATAGTGACCAACATTAGAAATATTTTTTGTGCATGAATAAAACCCCGTTTGCAATTCAGAAAGACACTTCTCGGTGTGTTAGAAGCTTTTTAAACATCCCTTTAAGCAAGAGCTTAAATGCTCAGATCGCTCCGTCCAGCGTCTCTATGACCAGTAACAGTGAGTTTACAGCGTCTGAGCGCTCTCACGGAGCTTATGCATGCTTATGTTGAAAATGTTATTTCTCGGTCCCAGAAAGGCGTTTTATGCAATGGGAAGACAAATAGTGACCAACATTAGAAATATTTTTTTGTGCATGAATAAAACCCCGTTTGCAATTCAGAAAGACACTTCTCGGTGTGTTAGAAGTTTTTTTCACATCCCTTTAAGCAAGAGCTTAAATGCTCAGATCGCTCCGTCCAGCGTCTCTATGACCAGTAACAGTGAGGTAGAGCGTCTGAGCGCTCTCACGGAGCTTATGCATGCTTATGTTGAAAATGTTATTTCTCGGTCCCAGAAAGGCGTTTTATGCAATGGGAAGACAAATAGTGACCAACATTAGAAATATTTTTTTGTGCATGAATAAAAGCCCGTTTGCAATTCAGAAAGACACTTCTCGGTGTGTTAGAAGTTTTTTTCACATCCCTTTAAGCAAGAGCTTAAATGCTCAGATCGCTCCGTCCAGCGTCTCTATGACCAGTAACAGTGAGTTTACAGCGTCTGAGCGCTCTCACGGAGCTTATGCATGCTTATGTTGAAAATGTTATTTCTCGGTCCCAGAAAGGCGTTTTATGCAATGGGAAGACAAATAGTGACCAACATTAGAAATATTTTTTTGTGCATGAATAAAACCCCGTTTTCAATTCAGAAAGACACTTCTCGGTGTGTTAGAAGTTTTTTTCACATCCCTTTAAGCAAGAGCTTAAATGCTCAGATCGCTCCGTCCAGCGTCTCTATGACCAGTAACAGTGAGGTAGAGCGTCTGAGCGCTCTCACGGAGCTTATGCATGCTTATGTTGAAAATGTTATTTCTCGGTCCCAGAAAGGCGTTTTATGCAATGGGAAGACAAATAGTGACCAACATTAGAAATATTTTTTGTGCATGAATAAAACCCCGTTTGCAATTCAGAAAGACACTTCTCGGTGTGTTAGAAGTTTTTTTCACATCCCTTTAAGCAAGAGCTTAAATGCTCAGATCGCTCCGTCCAGCGTCTCTATGACCAGTAACAGTGAGTTAGAGCGACTGAGCGCTCTCACGGAGCTTATGCATGCTTATGTTGAAAATGTTATTTCTCGGTCCCAGAAAGGCGTTTTAAGCAATGGGAAGACAAATAGTGACCAACATTAGAAATATTTTTTGTGCATGAATAAAACCCCGTTTGCAATTCAGAAAGACACTTCTCGGTGTGTTAGAAGTTTTTTTCACATCCCTTTAAGCAAGAGCTTAAATGCTCAGATCGCTCCGTCCAGCGTCTCTATGACCAGTAACAGTGAGTTAGAGCGTCTGAGCGCTCTCACGGAGCTTATGCATGCTTATGTTGAAAATGTTATTTCTCGGTCCCAGAAAGGCGTTTTATGCAATGGGAAGACAAATAGTGACCAACATTAGAAATATTTTTTTGTGCATGAATAAAACCCCGTTTGCAATTCAGAAAGACACTTCTCGGTGTGTTAGAAGTTTTTTTCACATCCCTTTAAGCAAGAGCTTAAATGCTCAGATCGCTCCGTCCAGCGTCTCTATGACCAGTAACAGTGAGTTTACAGCGTCTGAGCGCTCTCACGGAGCTTATGCATGCTTATGTTGAAAATGTTATTTCTCGGTCCCAGAAAGGCGTTTTATGCAATGGGAAGACAAATAGTGACCAACATTAGAAATATTTTTTGTGCATGAATAAAACCCCGTTTGCAATTCAGAAAGACACTTCTCGGTGTGTTAGAAGTTTTTTTCACATCCCTTTAAGCAAGAGCTTAAATGCTCAGATCGCTCCGTCCAGCGTCTCTATGACCAGTAACAGTGAGTTAGAGCGTCTGAGTGCTCTCACGGAGCTTATGCATGCTTATGTTGAAAATGTTATTTCTCGGTCCCAGAAAGGCGTTTTATGCAATGGGAAGACAAATAGTGACCAACATTAGAAATATTTTTTTGTGCATGAATAAAACCCCGTTTGCAATTCAGAAAGACACTTCTCGGTGTGTTAGAAGTTTTTTTCACATCCCTTTAAGCAAGAGCTTAAATGCTCAGATCGCTCCGTCCAGCGTCTCTATGACCAGTAACAGTGAGTTAGAGCGTCTGAGCGCTCTCACGGAGCTTATGCATGCTTATGTTGAAAATGTTATTTCTCGGTCCCAGAAAGGCGTTTTATGCAATGGGAAGACAAATAGTGACCAACATTAGAAATATTTTTTTGTGCATGAATAAAACCCCGTTTGCAATTCAGAAAGACACTTCTCGGAGTGTTAGAAGTTTTTTTCACATCCCTTTAAGCAAGAGCTTAAATGCTCAGATCGCTCCGCCCAGCGTCTCTATGACCAGTAACAGTGAGTTAGAGCGTCTGAGCGCTCTCACGGAGCTTATGCATGCTTATGTTGAAAATGTTATTTCTCGGTCCCAGAAAGGCGTTTTATGCAATGGGAAGACAAATAGTGACCAACATTAGAAATATTTTTTGTGCATGAATAAAACCCCGTTTGCAATTCAGAAAGACACTTCTCGGTGTGTTAGAAGCTTTTTAAACATCCCTTTAAGCAAGAGCTTAAATGCTCAGATCGCTCCGTCCAGCGTCTCTATGACCAGTAACAGTGAGTTTACAGCGTCTGAGCGCTCTCACGGAGCTTATGCATGCTTATGTTGAAAATGTTATTTCTCGGTCCCAGAAAGGCGTTTTATGCAATGGGAAGACAAATAGTGACCAACATTAGAAATATTTTTTGTGCATGAATAAAACCCCGTTTGCAATTCAGAAAGACACTTCTCGGTGTGTTAGAAGTTTTTTTCACATCCCTTTAAGCAAGAGCTTAAATGCTCAGATCGCTCCGTCCAGCGTCTCTATGACCAGTAACAGTGAGTTAGAGCGTCTGAGCGCTCTCACGGAGCTTATGCATGCTTATGTTGAAAATGTTATTTCTCGGTCCCAGAAAGGCGTTTTATGCAATGGGAAGACAAATAGTGAGCAACATTAGAATTTTTTTTTGTGCATGAATAAAACCCCGTTTGCAATTCAGAAAGACACTTCTCGG
Source organism: Cirrhinus molitorella (assembly GCA_033026305.1). Lineage (NCBI taxonomy): Eukaryota > Metazoa > Chordata > Actinopteri > Cypriniformes > Cyprinidae > Cirrhinus > Cirrhinus molitorella. The sequence goes on from CM065128.1 coordinate 16,500,072, forward strand.
TGTGTTAGACGTTTTTTTCACATCCCTTTAAGCAAGAGCTTAAATGCTCAGATCGCTCCGTCCAGCGTCTCTATGACCAGTAACAGTGAGTTAGAGCGTCTGAGCGCTCTCACGGAGCTTATGCATGCTTATGTTGAAAATGTTATTTCTCGGTCCCAGAAAGGCGTTTTATGCAATGGGAAGACAAATAGTGACCAACATTAGAAATATTTTTTGTGCATGAATAAAACCCCGTTTGCAATTCAGAAAGACACTTCTCGGTGTGTTAGAAGTTTTTTTCACATCCCTTTAAGCAAGAGCTTAAATGCTCAGATCGCTCCGTCCAGCGTCTCTATGACCAGTAACAGTGAGTTAGAGCGTCTGAGCGCTCTCACGGAGCTTATGCATGCTTATGTTGAAAATGTTATTTCTCGGTCCCAGAAAGGCGTTTTATGCAATGGGAAGACAAATAGTGAGCAACATTAGAATTTTTTTTTGTGCATGAATAAAACCCCGTTTGCAATTCAGAAAGACACTTCTCGGTGTGTTAGACGTTTTTTTCACATCCCTTTAAGCAAGAGCTTAAATGCTCAGATCGCTCCGTCCAGCGTCTCTATGACCAGTAACAGTGAGTTAGAGCGTCTGAGCGCTCTCACGGAGCTTATGCATGCTTATGTTGAAAATGTTATTTCTCGGTCCCAGAAAGGCGTTTTATGCAATGGGAAGACAAATAGTGACCAACATTAGAAATATTTTTTGTGCATGAATAAAACCCCGTTTGCAATTCAGAAAGACACTTCTCGGTGTGTTAGAAGTTTTTTTCACATCCCTTTAAGCAAGCGCTTAAATGCTCAGATCGCTCCGTCCAGCGTCTCTATGACCAGTAACAGTGAGTTAGAGCGTCTGAGCGCTCTCACGGAGCTTATGCATGCTTATATTGAAAATGTTATTTCTCGGTCCCAGAAAGGCGTTTTATGCAATGGGAAGACAAATAGTGACCAACATTAGAAATATTTTTTTGTGCATGAATAAAACCCCGTTTGCAATTCAGAAAGACACTTCTCGGTGTGTTAGAAGTTTTTTTCACATCCCTTTAAGCAAGAGCTTAAATGCTCAGATCGCTCCGTCCAGCGTCTCTATGACCAGTTACAGTGAGTTAGAGCGTCTGAGCGCTCTCACGGAGCTTATGCATGCTTATGTTGAAAATGTTATTTCTCGGTCCCAGAAAGGCGTTTTATGCAATGGGAAGACAAATAGTGAGCAACATTAGAATTTTTTTTTGTGCATGAATAAAACCCCGTTTGCAATTCAGAAAGACACTTCTCGGTGTGTTAGACGTTTTTTTCACATCCCTTTAAGCAAGAGCTTAAATGCTCAGATCGCTCCGTCCAGCGTCTCTATGACCAGTAACAGTGAGTTAGAGCGTCTGAGCGCTCTCACGGAGCTTATGCATGCTTATGTTGAAAATGTTATTTCTCGGTCCCAGAAAGGCGTTTTATGCAATGGGAAGACAAATAGTGACCAACATTAGAAATATTTTTTGTGCATGAATAAAACCCCGTTTGCAATTCAGAAAGACACTTCTCGGTGTGTTAGAAGTTTTTTTCACATCCCTTTAAGCAAGAGCTTAAATGCTCAGATCGCTCCGTCCAGCGTCTCTATGACCAGTAACAGTGAGTTAGAGCGTCTGAGCGCTCTCACGGAGCTTATGCATGCTTATGTTGAAAATGTTATTTCTCGGTCCCAGAAAGGCGTTTTATGCAATGGGAAGACAAATAGTGACCAACATTAGAAATATTTTTTGTGCATGAATAAAACCCCGTTTGCAATTCAGAAAGACACTTCTCGGTGTGTTAGAAGCTTTTTAAACATCCCTTTAAGCAAGAGCTTAAATGCTCAGATCGCTCCGTCCAGCGTCTCTATGACCAGTAACAGTGAGTTTACAGCGTCTGAGCGCTCTCACGGAGCTTATGCATGCTTATGTTGAAAATGTTATTTCTCGGTCCCAGAAAGGCGTTTTATGCAATGGGAAGACAAATAGTGACCAACATTAGAAATATTTTTTTGTGCATGAATAAAACCCCGTTTGCAATTCAGAAAGACACTTCTCGGTGTGTTAGAAGTTTTTTTCACATCCCTTTAAGCAAGAGCTTAAATGCTCAGATCGCTCCGTCCAGCGTCTCTATGACCAGTAACAGTGAGGTAGAGCGTCTGAGCGCTCTCACGGAGCTTATGCATGCTTATGTTGAAAATGTTATTTCTCGGTCCCAGAAAGGCGTTTTATGCAATGGGAAGACAAATAGTGACCAACATTAGAAATATTTTTTTGTGCATGAATAAAAGCCCGTTTGCAATTCAGAAAGACACTTCTCGGTGTGTTAGAAGTTTTTTTCACATCCCTTTAAGCAAGAGCTTAAATGCTCAGATCGCTCCGTCCAGCGTCTCTATGACCAGTAACAGTGAGTTAGAGCGTCTGAGCGCTCTCACGGAGCTTATGCATGCTTATGTTGAAAATGTTATTTCTCGGTCCCAGAAAGGCGTTTTATGCAATGGGAAGACAAATAGTGACCAACATTAGAAATATTTTTTGTGCATGAATAAAACCCCGTTTGCAATTCAGAAAGACACTTCTCGGTGTGTTAGAAGTTTTTTTCACATCCCTTTAAGCAAGAGCTTAAATGCTCAGATCGCTCCGTCCAGCGTCTCTATGACCAGTAACAGTGAGTTAGAGCGTCTGAGCGCTCTCACGGAGCTTATGCATGCTTATGTTGAAAATGTTATTTCTCGGTCCCAGAAAGGCGTTTTATGCAATGGGAAGACAAATAGTGAGCAACATTAGAATTTTTTTTTGTGCATGAATAAAACCCCGTTTGCAATTCAGAAAGACACTTCTCGGTGTGTTAGACGTTTTTTTCACATCCCTTTAAGCAAGAGCTTAAATGCTCAGATCGCTCCGTCCAGCGTCTCTATGACCAGTAACAGTGAGTTAGAGCGTCTGAGCGCTCTCACGGAGCTTATGCATGCTTATGTTGAAAATGTTATTTCTCGGTCCCAGAAAGGCGTTTTATGCAATGGGAAGACAAATAGTGACCAACATTAGAAATATTTTTTGTGCATGAATAAAACCCCGTTTGCAATTCAGAAAGACACTTCTCGGTGTGTTAGAAGTTTTTTTCACATCCCTTTAAGCAAGCGCTTAAATGCTCAGATCGCTCCGTCCAGCGTCTCTATGACCAGTAACAGTGAGTTAGAGCGTCTGAGCGCTCTCACGGAGCTTATGCATGCTTATATTGAAAATGTTATTTCTCGGTCCCAGAAAGGCGTTTTATGCAATGGGAAGACAAATAGTGACCAACATTAGAAATATTTTTTTGTGCATGAATAAAACCCCGTTTGCAATTCAGAAAGACACTTCTCGGTGTGTTAGAAGTGTTTTTCACATCCCTTTAAGCAAGAGCTTAAATGCTCAGATCGCTCCGTCCAGCGTCTCTATGACCAGTAACAGTGAGGTAGAGCGTCTGAGCGCTCTCACGGAGCTTATGCATGCTTATGTTGAAAATGTTATTTCTCGGTCCCAGAAAGGCGTTTTATGCAATGGGAAGACAAATAGTGACCAACATTAGAAATATTTTTTTGTGCATGAATAAAAGCCCGTTTGCAATTCAGAAAGACACTTCTCGGTGTGTTAGAAGTTTTTTTCACATCCCTTTAAGCAAGAGCTTAAATGCTCAGATCGCTCCGTCCAGCGTCTCTATGACCAGTAACAGTGAGTTAGAGCGTCTGAGCGCTCTCACGGAGCTTATGCATGCTTATGTTGAAAATGTTATTTCTCGGTCCCAGAAAGGCGTTTTATGCAATGGGAAGACAAATAGTGACCAACATTAGAAATATTTTTTGTGCATGAATAAAACCCCGTTTGCAATTCAGAAAGACACTTCTCGGTGTGTTAGAAGTTTTTTTCACATCCCTTTAAGCAAGAGCTTAAATGCTCAGATCGCTCCGTCCAGCGTCTCTATGACCAGTAACAGTGAGTTAGAGCGTCTGAGCGCTCTCACGGAGCTTATGCATGCTTATGTTGAAAATGTTATTTCTCGGTCCCAGAAAGGCGTTTTATGCAATGGGAAGACAAATAGTGAGCAACATTAGAATTTTTTTTTGTGCATGAATAAAACCCCGTTTGCAATTCAGAAAGACACTTCTCGGTGTGTTAGACGTTTTTTTCACATCCCTTTAAGCAAGAGCTTAAATGCTCAGATCGCTCCGTCCAGCGTCTCTATGACCAGTAACAGTGAGTTAGAGCGTCTGAGCGCTCTCACGGAGCTTATGCATGCTTATGTTGAAAATGTTATTTCTCGGTCCCAGAAAGGCGTTTTATGCAATGGGAAGACAAATAGTGACCAACATTAGAAATATTTTTTGTGCATGAATAAAACCCCGTTTGCAATTCAGAAAGACACTTCTCGGTGTGTTAGAAGTTTGTTTCACATCCCTTTAAGCAAGCGCTTAAATGCTCAGATCGCTCCGTCCAGCGTCTCTATGACCAGTAACAGTGAGTTAGAGCGTCTGAGCGCTCTCACGGAGCTTATGCATGCTTATATTGAAAATGTTATTTCTCGGTCCCAGAAAGGCGTTTTATGCAATGGGAAGACAAATAGTGACCAACATTAGAAATATTTTTTTGTGCATGAATAAAACCCCGTTTGCAATTCAGAAAGACACTTCTCGGTGTGTTAGAAGTTTTTTTCACATCCCTTTAAGCAAGAGCTTAAATGCTCAGATCGCTCCGTCCAGCGTCTCTATGACCAGTTACAGTGAGTTAGAGCGTCTGAGCGCTCTCACGGAGCTTATGCATGCTTATGTTGAAAATGTTATTTCTCGGTCCCAGAAAGGCGTTTTATGCAATGGGAAGACAAATAGTGACCAACATTAGAAATATTTTTTGTGCATGAATAAAACCCCGTTTGCAATTCAGAAAGACACTTCTCGGTGTGTTAGAAGCTTTTTAAACATCCCTTTAAGCAAGAGCTTAAATGCTCAGATCGCTCCGTCCAGCGTCTCTATGACCAGTAACAGTGAGTTTACAGCGTCTGAGCGCTCTCACGGAGCTTATGCATGCTTATGTTGAAAATGTTATTTCTCGGTCCCAGAAAGGCGTTTTATGCAATGGGAAGACAAATAGTGACCAACATTAGAAATATTTTTTTGTGCATGAATAAAACCCCGTTTGCAATTCAGAAAGACACTTCTCGGTGTGTTAGAAGTTTTTTTCACATCCCTTTAAGCAAGAGCTTAAATGCTCAGATAGCTCCGTCCAGCGTCTCTATGACCAGTAACAGTGAGGTAGAGCGTCTGAGCGCTCTCACGGAGCTTATGCATGCTTATGTTGAAAATGTTATTTCTCGGTCCCAGAAAGGCGTTTTATGCAATGGGAAGACAAATAGTGACCAACATTAGAAATATTTTTTTGTGCATGAATAAAAGCCCGTTTGCAATTCAGAAAGACACTTCTCGGTGTGTTAGAAGTTTTTTTCACATCCCTTTAAGCAAGAGCTTAAATGCTCAGATCGCTCCGTCCAGCGTTTCTATGACCAGTAACAGTGAGTTAGAGCGTCTGAGCGCTCTCACGGAGCTTATGCATGCTTATGTTGAAAATGTTATTTCTCGGTCCCAGAAAGGCGTTTTATGCAATGGGAAGACAAATAGTGACCAACATTAGAAATATTTTTTGTGCATGAATAAAACCCCGTTTGCAATTCAGAAAGACACTTCTCGGTGTGTTAGAAGTTTTTTTCACATCCCTTTAAGCAAGAGCTTAAATGCTCAGATCGCTCCGTCCAGCGTCTCTATGACCAGTAACAGTGAGTTAGAGCGTCTGAGCGCTCTCACGGAGCTTATGCATGCTTATGTTGAAAATGTTATTTCTCGGTCCCAGAAAGGCGTTTTATGCAATGGGAAGACAAATAGTGAGCAACATTAGAATTTTTTTTTGTGCATGAATAAAACCCCGTTTGCAATTCAGAAAGACACTTCTCGGTGTGTTAGACGTTTTTTTCACATCCCTTTAAGCAAGAGCTTAAATGCTCAGATCGCTCCGTCCAGCGTCTCTATGACCAGTAACAGTGAGTTAGAGCGTCTGAGCGCTCTCACGGAGCTTATGCATGCTTATGTTGAAAATGTTATTTCTCGGTCCCAGAAAGGCGTTTTATGCAATGGGAAGACAAATAGTGACCAACATTAGAAATATTTTTTGTGCATGAATAAAACCCCGTTTGCAATTCAGAAAGACACTTCTCGGTGTGTTAGAAGTTTTTTTCACATCCCTTTAAGCAAGCGCTTAAATGCTCAGATCGCTCCGTCCAGCGTCTCTATGACCAGTAACAGTGAGTTAGAGCGTCTGAGCGCTCTCACGGAGCTTATGCATGCTTATATTGAAAATGTTATTTCTCGGTCCCAGAAAGGCGTTTTATGCAATGGGAAGACAAATAGTGACCAACATTAGAAATATTTTTTTGTGCATGAATAAAACCCCGTTTGCAATTCAGAAAGACACTTCTCGGTGTGTTAGAAGTTTTTTTCACATCCCTTTAAGCAAGAGCTTAAATGCTCAGATCGCTCCGTCCAGCGTCTCTATGACCAGTTACAGTGAGTTAGAGCGTCTGAGCGCTCTCACGGAGCTTATGCATGCTTATGTTGAAAATGTTATTTCTCGGTCCCAGAAAGGCGTTTTATGCAATGGGAAGACAAATAGTGACCAACATTAGAAATATTTTTTGTGCATGAATAAAACCCCGTTTGCAATTCAGAAAGACACTTCTCGGTGTGTTAGAAGCTTTTTAAACATCCCTTTAAGCAAGAGCTTAAATGCTCAGATCGCTCCGTCCAGCGTCTCTATGACCAGTAACAGTGAGTTTACAGCGTCTGAGCGCTCTCACGGAGCTTATGCATGCTTATGTTGAAAATGTTATTTCTCGGTCCCAGAAAGGCGTTTTATGCAATGGGAAGACAAATAGTGACCAACATTAGAAATATTTTTTTGTGCATGAATAAAACCCCGTTTGCAATTCAGAAAGACACTTCTCGGTGTGTTAGAAGTTTTTTTCACATCCCTTTAAGCAAGAGCTTAAATGCTCAGATCGCTCCGTCCAGCGTCTCTATGACCAGTAACAGTGAGGTAGAGCGTCTGAGCGCTCTCACGGAGCTTATGCATGCTTATGTTGAAAATGTTATTTCTCGGTCCCAGAAAGGCGTTTTATGCAATGGGAAGACAAATAGTGACCAACATTAGAAATATTTTTTTGTGCATGAATAAAAGCCCGTTTGCAATTCAGAAAGACACTTCTCGGTGTGTTAGAAGTTTTTTTCACATCCCTTTAAGCAAGAGCTTAAATGCTCAGATCGCTCCGTCCAGCGTCTCTATGACCAGTAACAGTGAGTTAGAGCGTCTGAGCGCTCTCACGGAGCTTATGCATGCTTATGTTGAAAATGTTATTTCTCGGTCCCAGAAAGGCGTTTTATGCAATGGGAAGACAAATAGTGACCAACATTAGAAATATTTTTTGTGCATGAATAAAACCCCGTTTGCAATTCAGAAAGACACTTCTCGGTGTGTTAGAAGTTTTTTTCACATCCCTTTAAGCAAGAGCTTAAATGCTCAGATCGCTCCGTCCAGCGTCTCTATGACCAGTAACAGTGAGGTAGAGCGTCTGAGCGCTCTCACGGAGCTTATGCATGCTTATGTTGAAAATGTTATTTCTCGGTCCCAGAAAGGCGTTTTATGCAATGGGAAGACAAATAGTTACCAACATTAGAAATATTTTTTTGTGCATGAATAAAAGCCCGTTTGCAATTCAGAAAGACACTTCTCGGTGTGTTAGAAGTTTTTTTCACATCCCTTTAAGCAAGAGCTTAAATGCTAAGATCGCTCCGTCCAGCGTCTCTATGACCAGTAACAGTGAGTTAGAGCGTCTGAGCGCTCTCACGGAGCTTATGCATGCTCATGTTGAAAATGTTATTTCTCGGTCCCAGAAAGGCGTTTTATGCAATGGGAAGACAAATAGTGACCAACATTAGAAATATTTTTTGTGCATGAATAAAACCCCGTTTGCAATTCAGAAAGACACTTCTCGGTGTGTTAGAAGTTTTTTTCACATCCCTTTAAGCAAGAGCTTAAATGCTCAGATCGCTCCGTCCAGCGTCTCTATGACCAGTAACAGTGAGTTAGAGCGTCTGAGCGCTCTCACGGAGCTTATGCATGCTTATGTTGAAAATGTTATTTCTCGGTCCCAGAAAGGCGTTTTATGCAATGGGAAGACAAATAGTGACCAACATTAGAAATATTTTTTGTGCATGAATAAAACCCCGTTTGCAATTCAGAAAGACACTTCTCGGTGTGTTAGAAGTTTTTTTCACATCCCTTTAAGCAAGAGCTTAAATGCTCAGATCGCTCCGTCCAGCGTCTCTATGACCAGTAACAGTGAGTTAGAGCGGGTTTTTTTGTGCATGAATAAAACCCCGTTTGCAATTCAGAAAGACACTTCTCGGTGTGTTAGAAGTTTTTTTCACATCCCTTTAAGCAAGAGCTTAAATGCTCAGATCGCTCCGTCCAGCGTCTCTATGACCAGTTACAGTGAGTTAGAGCGTCTGAGCGCTCTCACGGAGCTTATGCATGCTTATGTTGAAAATGTTATTTCTCGGTCCCAGAAAGGCGTTTTATGCAATGGGAAGACAAATAGTGACCAACATTAGAAATATTTTTTGTGCATGAATAAAACCCCGTTTGCAATTCAGAAAGACACTTCTCGGTGTGTTAGAAGCTTTTTTTCACATCCCTTTAAGCAAGAGCTTAAATGCTCAGATCGCTCCGTCCAGCGTCTCTATGACCAGTAACAGTGAGTTAGAGCGTCTGAGCGCTCTCACGGAGCTTATGCATGCTTATGTTGAAAATGTTATTTCTCGGTCCCAGAAAGGCGTTTTATGCAATGGGAAGACAAATAGTGACCAACATTAGAAATATTTTTTTGTGCATGAATAAAACCCCGTTTGCAATTCAGAAAGACACTTCTCGGTGTGTTAGAAGTTTTTTTCACATCCCTTTAAGCAAGAGCTTAAATGCTCAGATCGCTCCGTCCAGCGTCTCTATGACCAGTTACAGTGAGTTAGAGCGTCTGAGCGCTCTCACGGAGCTTATGCATGCTTATGTTGAAAATGTTATTTCTCGGTCCCAGAAAGGCGTTTTATGCAATGGGAAGACAAATAGTGACCAACATTAGAAATATTTTTTGTGCATGAATAAAACCCCGTTTGCAATTCAGAAAGACACTTCTCGGTGTGTTAGAAGCTTTTTAAACATCCCTTTAAGCAAGAGCTTAAATGCTCAGATCGCTCCGTCCAGCGTCTCTATGACCAGTAACAGTGAGTTTACAGCGTCTGAGCGCTCTCACGGAGCTTATGCATGCTTATGTTGAAAATGTTATTTCTCGGTCCCAGAAAGGCGTTTTATGCAATGGGAAGACAAATAGTGACCAACATTAGAAATATTTTTTTGTGCATGAATAAAACCCCGTTTGCAATTCAGAAAGACACTTCTCGGTGTGTTAGAAGTTTTTTTCACATCCCTTTAAGCAAGAGCTTAAATGCTCAGATCGCTCCGTCCAGCGTCTCTATGACCAGTTACAGTGAGTTAGAGCGTCTGAGCGCTCTCACGGAGCTTATGCATGCTTATGTTGAAAATGTTATTTCTCGGTCCCAGAAAGGCGTTTTATGCAATGGGAAGACAAATAGTGACCAACATTAGAAATATTTTTTGTGCATGAATAAAACCCCGTTTGCAATTCAGAAAGACACTTCTCGGTGTGTTAGAAGCTTTTTAAACATCCCTTTAAGCAAGAGCTTAAATGCTCAGATCGCTCCGTCCAGCGTCTCTATGACCAGTAACAGTGAGTTTACAGCGTCTGAGCGCTCTCACGGAGCTTATGCATGCTTATGTTGAAAATGTTATTTCTCGGTCCCAGAAAGGCGTTTTATGCAATGGGAAGACAAATAGTGACCAACATTAGAAATATTTTTTTGTGCATGAATAAAACCCCGTTTGCAATTCAGAAAGACACTTCTCGGTGTGTTAGAAGTGTTTTTCACATCCCTTTAAGCAAGAGCTTAAATGCTCAGATCGCTCCGTCCAGCGTCTCTATGACCAGTAACAGTGAGGTAGAGCGTCTGAGCGCTCTCACGGAGCTTATGCATGCTTATGTTGAAAATGTTATTTCTCGGTCCCAGAAAGGCGTTTTATGCAATGGGAAGACAAATAGTGACCAACATTAGAAATATTTTTTTGTGCATGAATAAAAGCCCGTTTGCAATTCAGAAAGACACTTCTCGGTGTGTTAGAAGTTTTTTTCACATCCCTTTAAGCAAGAGCTTAAATGCTCAGATCGCTCCGTCCAGCGTCTCTATGACCAGTAACAGTGAGTTAGAGCGTCTGAGCGCTCTCACGGAGCTTATGCATGCTTATGTTGAAAATGTTATTTCTCGGTCCCAGAAAGGCGTTTTATGCAATGGGAAGACAAATAGTGACCAACATTAGAAATATTTTTTGTGCATGAATAAAACCCCGTTTGCAATTCAGAAAGACACTTCTCGGTGTGTTAGAAGTTTTTTTCACATCCCTTTAAGCAAGAGCTTAAATGCTCAGATCGCTCCGTCCAGCGTCTCTATGACCAGTAACAGTGAGTTAGAGCGTCTGAGCGCTCTCACGGAGCTTATGCATGCTTATGTTGAAAATGTTATTTCTCGGTCCCAGAAAGGCGTTTTATGCAATGGGAAGACAAATAGTGAGCAACATTAGAATTTTTTTTTGTGCATGAATAAAACCCCGTTTGCAATTCAGAAAGACACTTCTCGGTGTGTTAGACGTTTTTTTCACATCCCTTTAAGCAAGAGCTTAAATGCTCAGATCGCTCCGTCCAGCGTCTCTATGACCAGTAACAGTGAGTTAGAGCGTCTGAGCGCTCTCACGGAGCTTATGCATGCTTATGTTGAAAATGTTATTTCTCGGTCCCAGAAAGGCGTTTTATGCAATGGGAAGACAAATAGTGACCAACATTAGAAATATTTTTTGTGCATGAATAAAACCCCGTTTGCAATTCAGAAAGACACTTCTCGGTGTGTTAGAAGTTTGTTTCACATCCCTTTAAGCAAGCGCTTAAATGCTCAGATCGCTCCGTCCAGCGTCTCTATGACCAGTAACAGTGAGTTAGAGCGTCTGAGCGCTCTCACGGAGCTTATGCATGCTTATATTGAAAATGTTATTTCTCGGTCCCAGAAAGGCGTTTTATGCAATGGGAAGACAAATAGTGACCAACATTAGAAATATTTTTTTGTGCATGAATAAAACCCCGTTTGCAATTCAGAAAGACACTTCTCGGTGTGTTAGAAGTTTTTTTCACATCCCTTTAAGCAAGAGCTTAAATGCTCAGATAGCTCCGTCCAGCGTCTCTATGACCAGTAACAGTGAGGTAGAGCGTCTGAGCGCTCTCACGGAGCTTATGCATGCTTATGTTGAAAATGTTATTTCTCGGTCCCAGAAAGGCGTTTTATGCAATGGGAAGACAAATAGTGACCAACATTAGAAATATTTTTTGTGCATGAATAAAACCCCGTTTGCAATTCAGAAAGACACTTCTCGGTGTGTTAGAAGCTTTTTAAACATCCCTTTAAGCAAGAGCTTAAATGCTCAGATCGCTCCGTCCAGCGTCTCTATGACCAGTAACAGTGAGTTTACAGCGTCTGAGCGCTCTCACGGAGCTTATGCATGCTTATGTTGAAAATGTTATTTCTCGGTCCCAGAAAGGCGTTTTATGCAATGGGAAGACAAATAGTGACCAACATTAGAAATATTTTTTTGTGCATGAATAAAACCCCGTTTGCAATTCAGAAAGACACTTCTCGGTGTGTTAGAAGTGTTTTTCACATCCCTTTAAGCAAGAGCTTAAATGCTCAGATCGCTCCGTCCAGCGTCTCTATGACCAGTAACAGTGAGGTAGAGCGTCTGAGCGCTCTCACGGAGCTTATGCATGCTTATGTTGAAAATGTTATTTCTCGGTCCCAGAAAGGCGTTTTATGCAATGGGAAGACAAATAGTGACCAACATTAGAAATATTTTTTTGTGCATGAATAAAAGCCCGTTTGCAATTCAGAAAGACACTTCTCGGTGTGTTAGAAGTTTTTTTCACATCCCTTTAAGCAAGAGCTTAAATGCTCAGATCGCTCCGTCCAGCGTCTCTATGACCAGTAACAGTGAGTTAGAGCGTCTGAGCGCTCTCACGGAGCTTATGCATGCTTATGTTGAAAATGTTATTTCTCGGTCCCAGAAAGGCGTTTTATGCAATGGGAAGACAAATAGTGACCAACATTAGAAATATTTTTTGTGCATGAATAAAACCCCGTTTGCAATTCAGAAAGACACTTCTCGGTGTGTTAGAAGTTTTTTTCACATCCCTTTAAGCAAGAGCTTAAATGCTCAGATCGCTCCGTCCAGCGTCTCTATGACCAGTAACAGTGAGTTAGAGCGTCTGAGCGCTCTCACGGAGCTTATGCATGCTTATGTTGAAAATGTTATTTCTCGGTCCCAGAAAGGCGTTTTATGCAATGGGAAGACAAATAGTGACCAACATTAGAAATATTTTTTTGTGCATGAATAAAACCCCGTTTGCAATTCAGAAAGACACTTCTCGGTGTGTTAGAAGTTTTTTTCACATCCCTTTAAGCAAGAGCTTAAATGCTCAGATCGCTCCGTCCAGCGTCTCTATGACCAGTTACAGTGAGTTAGAGCGTCTGAGCGCTCTCACGGAGCTTATGCATGCTTATGTTGAAAATGTTATTTCTCGGTCCCAGAAAGGCGTTTTATGCAATGGGAAGACAAATAGTGACCAACATTAGAAATATTTTTTGTGCATGAATAAAACCCCGTTTGCAATTCAGAAAGACACTTCTCGGTGTGTTAGAAGCTTTTTAAACATCCCTTTAAGCAAGAGCTTAAATGCTCAGATCGCTCCGTCCAGCGTCTCTATGACCAGTAACAGTGAGTTTACAGCGTCTGAGCGCTCTCACGGAGCTTATGCATGCTTATGTTGAAAATGTTATTTCTCGGTCCCAGAAAGGCGTTTTATGCAATGGGAAGACAAATAGTGACCAACATTAGAAATATTTTTTTGTGCATGAATAAAACCCCGTTTGCAATTCAGAAAGACACTTCTCGGTGTGTTAGAAGTTTTTTTCACATCCCTTTAAGCAAGAGCTTAAATGCTCAGATAGCTCCGTCCAGCGTCTCTATGACCAGTAACAGTGAGGTAGAGCGTCTGAGCGCTCTCACGGAGCTTATGCATGCTTATGTTGAAAATGTTATTTCTCGGTCCCAGAAAGGCGTTTTATGCAATGGGAAGACAAATAGTGACCAACATTAGAAATATTTTTTTGTGCATGAATAAAAGCCCGTTTGCAATTCAGAAAGACACTTCTCGGTGTGTTAGAAGTTTTTTTCACATCCCTTTAAGCAAGAGCTTAAATGCTCAGATCGCTCCGTCCAGCGTCTCTATGACCAGTAACAGTGAGTTAGAGCGTCTGAGCGCTCTCACGGAGCTTATGCATGCTTATGTTGAAAATGTTATTTCTCGGTCCCAGAAAGGCGTTTTATGCAATGGGAAGACAAATAGTGACCAACATTAGAAATATTTTTTGTGCATGAATAAAACCCCGTTTGCAATTCAGAAAGACACTTCTCGGTGTGTTAGAAGTTTTTTTCACATCCCTTTAAGCAAGAGCTTAAATGCTCAGATCGCTCCGTCCAGCGTCTCTATGACCAGTAACAGTGAGTTAGAGCGTCTGAGCGCTCTCACGGAGCTTATGCATGCTTATGTTGAAAATGTTATTTCTCGGTCCCAGAAAGGCGTTTTATGCAATGGGAAGACAAATAGTGAGCAACATTAGAATTTTTTTTTGTGCATGAATAAAACCCCGTTTGCAATTCAGAAAGACACTTCTCGGTGTGTTAGACGTTTTTTTCACATCCCTTTAAGCAAGAGCTTAAATGCTCAGATCGCTCCGTCCAGCGTCTCTATGACCAGTAACAGTGAGTTAGAGCGTCTGAGCGCTCTCACGGAGCTTATGCATGCTTATGTTGAAAATGTTATTTCTCGGTCCCAGAAAGGCGTTTTATGCAATGGGAAGACAAATAGTGACCAACATTAGAAATATTTTTTGTGCATGAATAAAACCCCGTTTGCAATTCAGAAAGACACTTCTCGGTGTGTTAGAAGTTTGTTTCACATCCCTTTAAGCAAGCGCTTAAATGCTCAGATCGCTCCGTCCAGCGTCTCTATGACCAGTAACAGTGAGTTAGAGCGTCTGAGCGCTCTCACGGAGCTTATGCATGCTTATATTGAAAATGTTATTTCTCGGTCCCAGAAAGGCGTTTTATGCAATGGGAAGACAAATAGTGACCAACATTAGAAATATTTTTTTGTGCATGAATAAAACCCCGTTTGCAATTCAGAAAGACACTTCTCGGTGTGTTAGAAGTTTTTTTCACATCCCTTTAAGCAAGAGCTTAAATGCTCAGATAGCTCCGTCCAGCGTCTCTATGACCAGTAACAGTGAGGTAGAGCGTCTGAGCGCTCTCACGGAGCTTATGCATGCTTATGTTGAAAATGTTATTTCTCGGTCCCAGAAAGGCGTTTTATGCAATGGGAAGACAAATAGTGACCAACATTAGAAATATTTTTTGTGCATGAATAAAACCCCGTTTGCAATTCAGAAAGACACTTCTCGGTGTGTTAGAAGCTTTTTAAACATCCCTTTAAGCAAGAGCTTAAATGCTCAGATCGCTCCGTCCAGCGTCTCTATGACCAGTAACAGTGAGTTTACAGCGTCTGAGCGCTCTCACGGAGCTTATGCATGCTTATGTTGAAAATGTTATTTCTCGGTCCCAGAAAGGCGTTTTATGCAATGGGAAGACAAATAGTGACCAACATTAGAAATATTTTTTTGTGCATGAATAAAACCCCGTTTGCAATTCAGAAAGACACTTCTCGGTGTGTTAGAAGTGTTTTTCACATCCCTTTAAGCAAGAGCTTAAATGCTCAGATCGCTCCGTCCAGCGTCTCTATGACCAGTAACAGTGAGGTAGAGCGTCTGAGCGCTCTCACGGAGCTTATGCATGCTTATGTTGAAAATGTTATTTCTCGGTCCCAGAAAGGCGTTTTATGCAATGGGAAGACAAATAGTGACCAACATTAGAAATATTTTTTTGTGCATGAATAAAAGCCCGTTTGCAATTCAGAAAGACACTTCTCGGTGTGTTAGAAGTTTTTTTCACATCCCTTTAAGCAAGAGCTTAAATGCTCAGATCGCTCCGTCCAGCGTCTCTATGACCAGTAACAGTGAGTTAGAGCGTCTGAGCGCTCTCACGGAGCTTATGCATGCTTATGTTGAAAATGTTATTTCTCGGTCCCAGAAAGGCGTTTTATGCAATGGGAAGACAAATAGTGACCAACATTAGAAATATTTTTTGTGCATGAATAAAACCCCGTTTGCAATTCAGAAAGACACTTCTCGGTGTGTTAGAAGTTTTTTTCACATCCCTTTAAGCAAGAGCTTAAATGCTCAGATCGCTCCGTCCAGCGTCTCTATGACCAGTAACAGTGAGTTAGAGCGTCTGAGCGCTCTCACGGAGCTTATGCATGCTTATGTTGAAAATGTTATTTCTCGGTCCCAGAAAGGCGTTTTATGCAATGGGAAGACAAATAGTGACCAACATTAGAAATATTTTTTTGTGCATGAATAAAACCCCGTTTGCAATTCAGAAAGACACTTCTCGGTGTGTTAGAAGTTTTTTTCACATCCCTTTAAGCAAGAGCTTAAATGCTCAGATCGCTCCGTCCAGCGTCTCTATGACCAGTTACAGTGAGTTAGAGCGTCTGAGCGCTCTCACGGAGCTTATGCATGCTTATGTTGAAAATGTTATTTCTCGGTCCCAGAAAGGCGTTTTATGCAATGGGAAGACAAATAGTGACCAACATTAGAAATATTTTTTGTGCATGAATAAAACCCCGTTTGCAATTCAGAAAGACACTTCTCGGTGTGTTAGAAGCTTTTTAAACATCCCTTTAAGCAAGAGCTTAAATGCTCAGATCGCTCCGTCCAGCGTCTCTATGACCAGTAACAGTGAGTTTACAGCGTCTGAGCGCTCTCACGGAGCTTATGCATGCTTATGTTGAAAATGTTATTTCTCGGTCCCAGAAAGGCGTTTTATGCAATGGGAAGACAAATAGTGACCAACATTAGAAATATTTTTTTGTGCATGAATAAAACCCCGTTTGCAATTCAGAAAGACACTTCTCGGTGTGTTAGAAGTTTTTTTCACATCCCTTTAAGCAAGAGCTTAAATGCTCAGATAGCTCCGTCCAGCGTCTCTATGACCAGTAACAGTGAGGTAGAGCGTCTGAGCGCTCTCACGGAGCTTATGCATGCTTATGTTGAAAATGTTATTTCTCGGTCCCAGAAAGGCGTTTTATGCAATGGGAAGACAAATAGTGACCAACATTAGAAATATTTTTTTGTGCATGAATAAAAGCCCGTTTGCAATTCAGAAAGACACTTCTCGGTGTGTTAGAAGTTTTTTTCACATCCCTTTAAGCAAGAGCTTAAATGCTCAGATCGCTCCGTCCAGCGTCTCTATGACCAGTAACAGTGAGTTAGAGCGTCTGAGCGCTCTCACGGAGCTTATGCATGCTTATGTTGAAAATGTTATTTCTCGGTCCCAGAAAGGCGTTTTATGCAATGGGAAGACAAATAGTGACCAACATTAGAAATATTTTTTGTGCATGAATAAAACCCCGTTTGCAATTCAGAAAGACACTTCTCGGTGTGTTAGAAGTTTTTTTCACATCCCTTTAAGCAAGAGCTTAAATGCTCAGATCGCTCCGTCCAGCGTCTCTATGACCAGTAACAGTGAGTTAGAGCGTCTGAGCGCTCTCACGGAGCTTATGCATGCTTATGTTGAAAATGTTATTTCTCGGTCCCAGAAAGGCGTTTTATGCAATGGGAAGACAAATAGTGAGCAACATTAGAATTTTTTTTTGTGCATGAATAAAACCCCGTTTGCAATTCAGAAAGACACTTCTCGGTGTGTTAGAAGTTTTTTTCACATCCCTTTAAGCAAGAGCTTAAATGCTCAGATCGCTCCGTCCAGCGTCTCTATGACCAGTAACAGTGAGTTAGAGCGTCTGAGCGCTCTCACGGAGCTTATGCATGCTTATGTTGAAAATGTTATTTCTCGGTCCCAGAAAGGCGTTTTATGCAATGGGAAGACAAATAGTGAGCAACATTAGAATTTTTTTTTGTGCATGAATAAAACCCCGTTTGCAATTCAGAAAGACACTTCTCGGTGTGTTAGACGTTTTTTTCACATCCCTTTAAGCAAGAGCTTAAATGCTCAGATCGCTCCGTCCAGCGTCTCTATGACCAGTAACAGTGAGTTAGAGCGTCTGAGCGCTCTCACGGAGCTTATGCATGCTTATGTTGAAAATGTTATTTCTCGGTCCCAGAAAGGCGTTTTATGCAATGGGAAGACAAATAGTGACCAACATTAGAAATATTTTTTGTGCATGAATAAAACCCCGTTTGCAATTCAGAAAGACACTTCTCGGTGTGTTAGAAGTTTGTTTCACATCCCTTTAAGCAAGCGCTTAAATGCTCAGATCGCTCCGTCCAGCGTCTCTATGACCAGTAACAGTGAGTTAGAGCGTCTGAGCGCTCTCACGGAGCTTATGCATGCTTATATTGAAAATGTTATTTCTCGGTCCCAGAAAGGCGTTTTATGCAATGGGAAGACAAATAGTGACCAACATTAGAAATATTTTTTTGTGCATGAATAAAACCCCGTTTGCAATTCAGAAAGACACTTCTCGGTGTGTTAGAAGTTTTTTTCACATCCCTTTAAGCAAGAGCTTAAATGCTCAGATAGCTCCGTCCAGCGTCTCTATGACCAGTAACAGTGAGGTAGAGCGTCTGAGCGCTCTCACGGAGCTTATGCATGCTTATGTTGAAAATGTTATTTCTCGGTCCCAGAAAGGCGTTTTATGCAATGGGAAGACAAATAGTGACCAACATTAGAAATATTTTTTGTGCATGAATAAAACCCCGTTTGCAATTCAGAAAGACACTTCTCGGTGTGTTAGAAGCTTTTTAAACATCCCTTTAAGCAAGAGCTTAAATGCTCAGATCGCTCCGTCCAGCGTCTCTATGACCAGTAACAGTGAGTTTACAGCGTCTGAGCGCTCTCACGGAGCTTATGCATGCTTATGTTGAAAATGTTATTTCTCGGTCCCAGAAAGGCGTTTTATGCAATGGGAAGACAAATAGTGACCAACATTAGAAATATTTTTTTGTGCATGAATAAAACCCCGTTTGCAATTCAGAAAGACACTTCTCGGTGTGTTAGAAGTGTTTTTCACATCCCTTTAAGCAAGAGCTTAAATGCTCAGATCGCTCCGTCCAGCGTCTCTATGACCAGTAACAGTGAGGTAGAGCGTCTGAGCGCTCTCACGGAGCTTATGCATGCTTATGTTGAAAATGTTATTTCTCGGTCCCAGAAAGGCGTTTTATGCAATGGGAAGACAAATAGTGACCAACATTAGAAATATTTTTTTGTGCATGAATAAAAGCCCGTTTGCAATTCAGAAAGACACTTCTCGGTGTGTTAGAAGTTTTTTTCACATCCCTTTAAGCAAGAGCTTAAATGCTCAGATCGCTCCGTCCAGCGTCTCTATGACCAGTAACAGTGAGTTAGAGCGTCTGAGCGCTCTCACGGAGCTTATGCATGCTTATGTTGAAAATGTTATTTCTCGGTCCCAGAAAGGCGTTTTATGCAATGGGAAGACAAATAGTGACCAACATTAGAAATATTTTTTGTGCATGAATAAAACCCCGTTTGCAATTCAGAAAGACACTTCTCGGTGTGTTAGAAGTTTTTTTCACATCCCTTTAAGCAAGAGCTTAAATGCTCAGATCGCTCCGTCCAGCGTCTCTATGACCAGTAACAGTGAGTTAGAGCGTCTGAGCGCTCTCACGGAGCTTATGCATGCTTATGTTGAAAATGTTATTTCTCGGTCCCAGAAAGGCGTTTTATGCAATGGGAAGACAAATAGTGACCAACATTAGAAATATTTTTTTGTGCATGAATAAAACCCCGTTTGCAATTCAGAAAGACACTTCTCGGTGTGTTAGAAGTTTTTTTCACATCCCTTTAAGCAAGAGCTTAAATGCTCAGATCGCTCCGTCCAGCGTCTCTATGACCAGTTACAGTGAGTTAGAGCGTCTGAGCGCTCTCACGGAGCTTATGCATGCTTATGTTGAAAATGTTATTTCTCGGTCCCAGAAAGGCGTTTTATGCAATGGGAAGACAAATAGTGACCAACATTAGAAATATTTTTTGTGCATGAATAAAACCCCGTTTGCAATTCAGAAAGACACTTCTCGGTGTGTTAGAAGCTTTTTAAACATCCCTTTAAGCAAGAGCTTAAATGCTCAGATCGCTCCGTCCAGCGTCTCTATGACCAGTAACAGTGAGTTTACAGCGTCTGAGCGCTCTCACGGAGCTTATGCATGCTTATGTTGAAAATGTTATTTCTCGGTCCCAGAAAGGCGTTTTATGCAATGGGAAGACAAATAGTGACCAACATTAGAAATATTTTTTTGTGCATGAATAAAACCCCGTTTGCAATTCAGAAAGACACTTCTCGGTGTGTTAGAAGTTTTTTTCACATCCCTTTAAGCAAGAGCTTAAATGCTCAGATAGCTCCGTCCAGCGTCTCTATGACCAGTAACAGTGAGGTAGAGCGTCTGAGCGCTCTCACGGAGCTTATGCATGCTTATGTTGAAAATGTTATTTCTCGGTCCCAGAAAGGCGTTTTATGCAATGGGAAGACAAATAGTGACCAACATTAGAAATATTTTTTTGTGCATGAATAAAAGCCCGTTTGCAATTCAGAAAGACACTTCTCGGTGTGTTAGAAGTTTTTTTCACATCCCTTTAAGCAAGAGCTTAAATGCTCAGATCGCTCCGTCCAGCGTCTCTATGACCAGTAACAGTGAGTTAGAGCGTCTGAGCGCTCTCACGGAGCTTATGCATGCTTATGTTGAAAATGTTATTTCTCGGTCCCAGAAAGGCGTTTTATGCAATGGGAAGACAAATAGTGACCAACATTAGAAATATTTTTTGTGCATGAATAAAACCCCGTTTGCAATTCAGAAAGACACTTCTCGGTGTGTTAGAAGTTTTTTTCACATCCCTTTAAGCAAGAGCTTAAATGCTCAGATCGCTCCGTCCAGCGTCTCTATGACCAGTAACAGTGAGTTAGAGCGTCTGAGCGCTCTCACGGAGCTTATGCATGCTTATGTTGAAAATGTTATTTCTCGGTCCCAGAAAGGCGTTTTATGCAATGGGAAGACAAATAGTGAGCAACATTAGAATTTTTTTTTGTGCATGAATAAAACCCCGTTTGCAATTCAGAAAGACACTTCTCGGTGTGTTAGACGTTTTTTTCACATCCCTTTAAGCAAGAGCTTAAATGCTCAGATCGCTCCGTCCAGCGTCTCTATGACCAGTAACAGTGAGTTAGAGCGTCTGAGCGCTCTCACGGAGCTTATGCATGCTTATGTTGAAAATGTTATTTCTCGGTCCCAGAAAGGCGTTTTATGCAATGGGAAGACAAATAGTGACCAACATTAGAAATATTTTTTGTGCATGAATAAAACCCCGTTTGCAATTCAGAAAGACACTTCTCGGTGTGTTAGAAGTTTGTTTCACATCCCTTTAAGCAAGCGCTTAAATGCTCAGATCGCTCCGTCCAGCGTCTCTATGACCAGTAACAGTGAGTTAGAGCGTCTGAGCGCTCTCACGGAGCTTATGCATGCTTATATTGAAAATGTTATTTCTCGGTCCCAGAAAGGCGTTTTATGCAATGGGAAGACAAATAGTGACCAACATTAGAAATATTTTTTTGTGCATGAATAAAACCCCGTTTGCAATTCAGAAAGACACTTCTCGGTGTGTTAGAAGTTTTTTTCACATCCCTTTAAGCAAGAGCTTAAATGCTCAGATAGCTCCGTCCAGCGTCTCTATGACCAGTAACAGTGAGGTAGAGCGTCTGAGCGCTCTCACGGAGCTTATGCATGCTTATGTTGAAAATGTTATTTCTCGGTCCCAGAAAGGCGTTTTATGCAATGGGAAGACAAATAGTGACCAACATTAGAAATATTTTTTGTGCATGAATAAAACCCCGTTTGCAATTCAGAAAGACACTTCTCGGTGTGTTAGAAGCTTTTTAAACATCCCTTTAAGCAAGAGCTTAAATGCTCAGATCGCTCCGTCCAGCGTCTCTATGACCAGTAACAGTGAGTTTACAGCGTCTGAGCGCTCTCACGGAGCTTATGCATGCTTATGTTGAAAATGTTATTTCTCGGTCCCAGAAAGGCGTTTTATGCAATGGGAAGACAAATAGTGACCAACATTAGAAATATTTTTTTGTGCATGAATAAAACCCCGTTTGCAATTCAGAAAGACACTTCTCGGTGTGTTAGAAGTGTTTTTCACATCCCTTTAAGCAAGAGCTTAAATGCTCAGATCGCTCCGTCCAGCGTCTCTATGACCAGTAACAGTGAGGTAGAGCGTCTGAGCGCTCTCACGGAGCTTATGCATGCTTATGTTGAAAATGTTATTTCTCGGTCCCAGAAAGGCGTTTTATGCAATGGGAAGACAAATAGTGACCAACATTAGAAATATTTTTTTGTGCATGAATAAAAGCCCGTTTGCAATTCAGAAAGACACTTCTCGGTGTGTTAGAAGTTTTTTTCACATCCCTTTAAGCAAGAGCTTAAATGCTCAGATCGCTCCGTCCAGCGTCTCTATGACCAGTAACAGTGAGTTAGAGCGTCTGAGCGCTCTCACGGAGCTTATGCATGCTTATGTTGAAAATGTTATTTCTCGGTCCCAGAAAGGCGTTTTATGCAATGGGAAGACAAATAGTGACCAACATTAGAAATATTTTTTGTGCATGAATAAAACCCCGTTTGCAATTCAGAAAGACACTTCTCGGTGTGTTAGAAGTTTTTTTCACATCCCTTTAAGCAAGAGCTTAAATGCTCAGATCGCTCCGTCCAGCGTCTCTATGACCAGTAACAGTGAGTTAGAGCGTCTGAGCGCTCTCACGGAGCTTATGCATGCTTATGTTGAAAATGTTATTTCTCGGTCCCAGAAAGGCGTTTTATGCAATGGGAAGACAAATAGTGACCAACATTAGAAATATTTTTTTGTGCATGAATAAAACCCCGTTTGCAATTCAGAAAGACACTTCTCGGTGTGTTAGAAGTTTTTTTCACATCCCTTTAAGCAAGAGCTTAAATGCTCAGATCGCTCCGTCCAGCGTCTCTATGACCAGTTACAGTGAGTTAGAGCGTCTGAGCGCTCTCACGGAGCTTATGCATGCTTATGTTGAAAATGTTATTTCTCGGTCCCAGAAAGGCGTTTTATGCAATGGGAAGACAAATAGTGACCAACATTAGAAATATTTTTTGTGCATGAATAAAACCCCGTTTGCAATTCAGAAAGACACTTCTCGGTGTGTTAGAAGCTTTTTAAACATCCCTTTAAGCAAGAGCTTAAATGCTCAGATCGCTCCGTCCAGCGTCTCTATGACCAGTAACAGTGAGTTTACAGCGTCTGAGCGCTCTCACGGAGCTTATGCATGCTTATGTTGAAAATGTTATTTCTCGGTCCCAGAAAGGCGTTTTATGCAATGGGAAGACAAATAGTGACCAACATTAGAAATATTTTTTTGTGCATGAATAAAACCCCGTTTGCAATTCAGAAAGACACTTCTCGGTGTGTTAGAAGTTTTTTTCACATCCCTTTAAGCAAGAGCTTAAATGCTCAGATAGCTCCGTCCAGCGTCTCTATGACCAGTAACAGTGAGGTAGAGCGTCTGAGCGCTCTCACGGAGCTTATGCATGCTTATGTTGAAAATGTTATTTCTCGGTCCCAGAAAGGCGTTTTATGCAATGGGAAGACAAATAGTGACCAACATTAGAAATATTTTTTTGTGCATGAATAAAAGCCCGTTTGCAATTCAGAAAGACACTTCTCGGTGTGTTAGAAGTTTTTTTCACATCCCTTTAAGCAAGAGCTTAAATGCTCAGATCGCTCCGTCCAGCGTCTCTATGACCAGTAACAGTGAGTTAGAGCGTCTGAGCGCTCTCACGGAGCTTATGCATGCTTATGTTGAAAATGTTATTTCTCGGTCCCAGAAAGGCGTTTTATGCAATGGGAAGACAAATAGTGACCAACATTAGAAATATTTTTTGTGCATGAATAAAACCCCGTTTGCAATTCAGAAAGACACTTCTCGGTGTGTTAGAAGTTTTTTTCACATCCCTTTAAGCAAGAGCTTAAATGCTCAGATCGCTCCGTCCAGCGTCTCTATGACCAGTAACAGTGAGTTAGAGCGTCTGAGCGCTCTCACGGAGCTTATGCATGCTTATGTTGAAAATGTTATTTCTCGGTCCCAGAAAGGCGTTTTATGCAATGGGAAGACAAATAGTGAGCAACATTAGAATTTTTTTTTGTGCATGAATAAAACCCCGTTTGCAATTCAGAAAGACACTTCTCGGTGTGTTAGAAGTTTTTTTCACATCCCTTTAAGCAAGAGCTTAAATGCTCAGATCGCTCCGTCCAGCGTCTCTATGACCAGTAACAGTGAGTTAGAGCGTCTGAGCGCTCTCACGGAGCTTATGCATGCTTATGTTGAAAATGTTATTTCTCGGTCCCAGAAAGGCGTTTTATGCAATGGGAAGACAAATAGTGACCAACATTAGAAATATTTTTTGTGCATGAATAAAACCCCGTTTGCAATTCAGAAAGACACTTCTCGGTGTGTTAGAAGTTTTTTTCACATCCCTTTAAGCAAGAGCTTAAATGCTCAGATCGCTCCGTCCAGCGTCTCTATGACCAGTTACAGTGAGTTAGAGCGTCTGAGCGCTCTCACGGAGCTTATGCATGCTTATGTTGAAAATGTTATTTCTCGGTCCCAGAAAGGCGTTTTATGCAATGGGAAGACAAATAGTGAGCAACATTAGAATTTTTTTTTGTGCATGAATAAAACCCCGTTTGCAATTCAGAAAGACACTTCTCGGTGTGTTAGACGTTTTTTTCACATCCCTTTAAGCAAGAGCTTAAATGCTCAGATCGCTCCGTCCAGCGTCTCTATGACCAGTAACAGTGAGTTAGAGCGTCTGAGCGCTCTCACGGAGCTTATGCATGCTTATGTTGAAAATGTTATTTCTCGGTCCCAGAAAGGCGTTTTATGCAATGGGAAGACAAATAGTGACCAACATTAGAAATATTTTTTGTGCATGAATAAAACCCCGTTTGCAATTCAGAAAGACACTTCTCGGTGTGTTAGAAGTTTGTTTCACATCCCTTTAAGCAAGCGCTTAAATGCTCAGATCGCTCCGTCCAGCGTCTCTATGACCAGTAACAGTGAGTTAGAGCGTCTGAGCGCTCTCACGGAGCTTATGCATGCTTATATTGAAAATGTTATTTCTCGGTCCCAGAAAGGCGTTTTATGCAATGGGAAGACAAATAGTGACCAACATTAGAAATATTTTTTTGTGCATGAATAAAACCCCGTTTGCAATTCAGAAAGACACTTCTCGGTGTGTTAGAAGTTTTTTTCACATCCCTTTAAGCAAGAGCTTAAATGCTCAGATCGCTCCGTCCAGCGTCTCTATGACCAGTTACAGTGAGTTAGAGCGTCTGAGCGCTCTCACGGAGCTTATGCATGCTTATGTTGAAAATGTTATTTCTCGGTCCCAGAAAGGCGTTTTATGCAATGGGAAGACAAATAGTGACCAACATTAGAAATATTTTTTGTGCATGAATAAAACCCCGTTTGCAATTCAGAAAGACACTTCTCGGTGTGTTAGAAGCTTTTTAAACATCCCTTTAAGCAAGAGCTTAAATGCTCAGATCGCTCCGTCCAGCGTCTCTATGACCAGTAACAGTGAGTTTACAGCGTCTGAGCGCTCTCACGGAGCTTATGCATGCTTATGTTGAAAATGTTATTTCTCGGTCCCAGAAAGGCGTTTTATGCAATGGGAAGACAAATAGTGACCAACATTAGAAATATTTTTTTGTGCATGAATAAAACCCCGTTTGCAATTCAGAAAGACACTTCTCGGTGTGTTAGAAGTTTTTTTCACATCCCTTTAAGCAAGAGCTTAAATGCTCAGATAGCTCCGTCCAGCGTCTCTATGACCAGTAACAGTGAGGTAGAGCGTCTGAGCGCTCTCACGGAGCTTATGCATGCTTATGTTGAAAATGTTATTTCTCGGTCCCAGAAAGGCGTTTTATGCAATGGGAAGACAAATAGTGACCAACATTAGAAATATTTTTTTGTGCATGAATAAAAGCCCGTTTGCAATTCAGAAAGACACTTCTCGGTGTGTTAGAAGTTTTTTTCACATCCCTTTAAGCAAGAGCTTAAATGCTCAGATCGCTCCGTCCAGCGTCTCTATGACCAGTAACAGTGAGTTAGAGCGTCTGAGCGCTCTCACGGAGCTTATGCATGCTTATGTTGAAAATGTTATTTCTCGGTCCCAGAAAGGCGTTTTATGCAATGGGAAGACAAATAGTGACCAACATTAGAAATATTTTTTGTGCATGAATAAAACCCCGTTTGCAATTCAGAAAGACACTTCTCGGTGTGTTAGAAGTTTTTTTCACATCCCTTTAAGCAAGAGCTTAAATGCTCAGATCGCTCCGTCCAGCGTCTCTATGACCAGTAACAGTGAGTTAGAGCGTCTGAGCGCTCTCACGGAGCTTATGCATGCTTATGTTGAAAATGTTATTTCTCGGTCCCAGAAAGGCGTTTTATGCAATGGGAAGACAAATAGTGAGCAACATTAGAATTTTTTTTTGTGCATGAATAAAACCCCGTTTGCAATTCAGAAAGACACTTCTCGGTGTGTTAGACGTTTTTTTCACATCCCTTTAAGCAAGAGCTTAAATGCTCAGATCGCTCCGTCCAGCGTCTCTATGACCAGTAACAGTGAGTTAGAGCGTCTGAGCGCTCTCACGGAGCTTATGCATGCTTATGTTGAAAATGTTATTTCTCGGTCCCAGAAAGGCGTTTTATGCAATGGGAAGACAAATAGTGACCAACATTAGAAATATTTTTTGTGCATGAATAAAACCCCGTTTGCAATTCAGAAAGACACTTCTCGGTGTGTTAGAAGTTTTTTTCACATCCCTTTAAGCAAGCGCTTAAATGCTCAGATCGCTCCGTCCAGCGTCTCTATGACCAGTAACAGTGAGTTAGAGCGTCTGAGCGCTCTCACGGAGCTTATGCATGCTTATATTGAAAATGTTATTTCTCGGTCCCAGAAAGGCGTTTTATGCAATGGGAAGACAAATAGTGACCAACATTAGAAATATTTTTTTGTGCATGAATAAAACCCCGTTTGCAATTCAGAAAGACACTTCTCGGTGTGTTAGAAGTTTTTTTCACATCCCTTTAAGCAAGAGCTTAAATGCTCAGATCGCTCCGTCCAGCGTCTCTATGACCAGTTACAGTGAGTTAGAGCGTCTGAGCGCTCTCACGGAGCTTATGCATGCTTATGTTGAAAATGTTATTTCTCGGTCCCAGAAAGGCGTTTTATGCAATGGGAAGACAAATAGTGACCAACATTAGAAATATTTTTTGTGCATGAATAAAACCCCGTTTGCAATTCAGAAAGACACTTCTCGGTGTGTTAGAAGCTTTTTAAACATCCCTTTAAGCAAGAGCTTAAATGCTCAGATCGCTCCGTCCAGCGTCTCTATGACCAGTAACAGTGAGTTTACAGCGTCTGAGCGCTCTCACGGAGCTTATGCATGCTTATGTTGAAAATGTTATTTCTCGGTCCCAGAAAGGCGTTTTATGCAATGGGAAGACAAATAGTGACCAACATTAGAAATATTTTTTTGTGCATGAATAAAACCCCGTTTGCAATTCAGAAAGACACTTCTCGGTGTGTTAGAAGTTTTTTTCACATCCCTTTAAGCAAGAGCTTAAATGCTCAGATCGCTCCGTCCAGCGTCTCTATGACCAGTAACAGTGAGGTAGAGCGTCTGAGCGCTCTCACGGAGCTTATGCATGCTTATGTTGAAAATGTTATTTCTCGGTCCCAGAAAGGCGTTTTATGCAATGGGAAGACAAATAGTGACCAACATTAGAAATATTTTTTTGTGCATGAATAAAAGCCCGTTTGCAATTCAGAAAGACACTTCTCGGTGTGTTAGAAGTTTTTTTCACATCCCTTTAAGCAAGAGCTTAAATGCTCAGATCGCTCCGTCCAGCGTCTCTATGACCAGTAACAGTGAGTTAGAGCGTCTGAGCGCTCTCACGGAGCTTATGCATGCTTATGTTGAAAATGTTATTTCTCGGTCCCAGAAAGGCGTTTTATGCAATGGGAAGACAAATAGTGACCAACATTAGAAATATTTTTTGTGCATGAATAAAACCCCGTTTGCAATTCAGAAAGACACTTCTCGGTGTGTTAGAAGTTTTTTTCACATCCCTTTAAGCAAGAGCTTAAATGCTCAGATCGCTCCGTCCAGCGTCTCTATGACCAGTAACAGTGAGGTAGAGCGTCTGAGCGCTCTCACGGAGCTTATGCATGCTTATGTTGAAAATGTTATTTCTCGGTCCCAGAAAGGCGTTTTATGCAATGGGAAGACAAATAGTTACCAACATTAGAAATATTTTTTTGTGCATGAATAAAAGCCCGTTTGCAATTCAGAAAGACACTTCTCGGTGTGTTAGAAGTTTTTTTCACATCCCTTTAAGCAAGAGCTTAAATGCTCAGATCGCTCCGTCCAGCGTCTCTATGACCAGTAACAGTGAGTTAGAGCGTCTGAGCGCTCTCACGGAGCTTATGCATGCTCATGTTGAAAATGTTATTTCTCGGTCCCAGAAAGGCGTTTTATGCAATGGGAAGACAAATAGTGACCAACATTAGAAATATTTTTTGTGCATGAATAAAACCCCGTTTGCAATTCAGAAAGACACTTCTCGGTGTGTTAGAAGTTTTTTTCACATCCCTTTAAGCAAGAGCTTAAATGCTCAGATCGCTCCGTCCAGCGTCTCTATGACCAGTAACAGTGAGGTAGAGCGTCTGAGCGCTCTCACGGAGCTTATGCATGCTTATGTTGAAAATGTTATTTCTCGGTCCCAGAAAGGCGTTTTATGCAATGGGAAGACAAATAGTGACCAACATTAGAAATATTTTTTGTGCATGAATAAAACCCCGTTTGCAATTCAGAAAGACACTTCTCGGTGTGTTAGAAGTTTTTTTCACATCCCTTTAAGCAAGAGCTTAAATGCTCAGATCGCTCCGTCCAGCGTCTCTATGACCAGTAACAGTGAGGTAGAGCGTCTGAGCGCTCTCACGGAGCTTATGCATGCTTATGTTGAAAATGTTATTTCTCGGTCCCAGAAAGGCGTTTTATGCAATGGGAAGACAAATAGTTACCAACATTAGAAATATTTTTTTGTGCATGAATAAAAGCCCGTTTGCAATTCAGAAAGACACTTCTCGGTGTGTTAGAAGTTTTTTTCACATCCCTTTAAGCAAGAGCTTAAATGCTCAGATCGCTCCGTCCAGCGTCTCTATGACCAGTAACAGTGAGTTAGAGCGTCTGAGCGCTCTCACGGAGCTTATGCATGCTTATGTTGAAAATGTTATTTCTCGGTCCCAGAAAGGCGTTTTATGCAATGGGAAGACAAATAGTGAGCAACATTAGAAATATTTTTTGTGCATGAATAAAACCCCGTTTGCAATTCAGAAAGACACTTCTCGGTGTGTTAGAAGTTTTTTTCACATCCCTTTAAGCAAGAGCTTAAATGCTCAGATCGCTCCGTCCAGCGTCTCTATGACCAGTAACAGTGAGGTAGAGCGTCTGAGCGCTCTCACGGAGCTTATGCATGCTTATGTTGAAAATGTTATTTCTCGGTCCCAGAAAGGCGTTTTATGCAATGGGAAGACAAATAGTTACCAACATTAGAAATATTTTTTTGTGCATGAATAAAAGCCCGTTTGCAATTCAGAAAGACACTTCTCGGTGTGTTAGAAGTTTGTTTCACATCCCTTTAAGCAAGCGCTTAAATGCTCAGATCGCTCCGTCCAGCGTCTCTATGACCAGTAACAGTGAGTTAGAGCGTCTGAGCGCTCTCACGGAGCTTATGCATGCTTATATTGAAAATGTTATTTCTCGGTCCCAGAAAGGCGTTTTATGCAATGGGAAGACAAATAGTGACCAACATTAGAAATATTTTTTTGTGCATGAATAAAACCCCGTTTGCAATTCAGAAAGACACTTCTCGGTGTGTTAGAAGTTTTTTTCACATCCCTTTAAGCAAGAGCTTAAATGCTCAGATCGCTCCGTCCAGCGTCTCTATGACCAGTTACAGTGAGTTAGAGCGTCTGAGCGCTCTCACGGCGCTTATGCATGCTTATGTTGAAAATGTTATTTCTCGGTCCCAGAAAGGCGTTTTATGCAATGGGAAGACAAATAGTGACCAACATTAGAAATATTTTTTGTGCATGAATAAAACCCCGTTTGCAATTCAGAAAGACACTTCTCGGTGTGTTAGAAGCTTTTTAAACATCCCTTTAAGCAAGAGCTTAAATGCTCAGATCGCTCCGTCCAGCGTCTCTATGACCAGTAACAGTGAGTTTACAGCGTCTGAGCGCTCTCACGGAGCTTATGCATGCTTATGTTGAAAATGTTATTTCTCGGTCCCAGAAAGGCGTTTTATGCAATGGGAAGACAAATAGTGACCAACATTAGAAATATTTTTTTGTGCATGAATAAAACCCCGTTTGCAATTCAGAAAGACACTTCTCGGTGTGTTAGAAGTTTTTTTCACATCCCTTTAAGCAAGAGCTTAAATGCTCAGATAGCTCCGTCCAGCGTCTCTATGACCAGTAACAGTGAGGTAGAGCGTCTGAGCGCTCTCACGGAGCTTATGCATGCTTATGTTGAAAATGTTATTTCTCGGTCCCAGAAAGGCGTTTTATGCAATGGGAAGACAAATAGTGACCAACATTAGAAATATTTTTTTGTGCATGAATAAAAGCCCGTTTGCAATTCAGAAAGACACTTCTCGGTGTGTTAGAAGTTTTTTTCACATCCCTTTAAGCAAGAGCTTAAATGCTCAGATCGCTCCGTCCAGCGTCTCTATGACCAGTAACAGTGAGTTAGAGCGTCTGAGCGCTCTCACGGAGCTTATGCATGCTTATGTTGAAAATGTTATTTCTCGGTCCCAGAAAGGCGTTTTATGCAATGGGAAGACAAATAGTGACCAACATTAGAAATATTTTTTGTGCATGAATAAAACCCCGTTTGCAATTCAGAAAGACACTTCTCGGTGTGTTAGAAGTTTTTTTCACATCCCTTTAAGCAAGAGCTTAAATGCTCAGATCGCTCCGTCCAGCGTCTCTATGACCAGTAACAGTGAGTTAGAGCGTCTGAGCGCTCTCACGGAGCTTATGCATGCTTATGTTGAAAATGTTATTTCTCGGTCCCAGAAAGGCGTTTTATGCAATGGGAAGACAAATAGTGAGCAACATTAGAATTTTTTTTTGTGCATGAATAAAACCCCGTTTGCAATTCAGAAAGACACTTCTCGGTGTGTTAGACGTTTTTTTCACATCCCTTTAAGCAAGAGCTTAAATGCTCAGATCGCTCCGTCCAGCGTCTCTATGACCAGTAACAGTGAGTTAGAGCGTCTGAGCGCTCTCACGGAGCTTATGCATGCTTATGTTGAAAATGTTATTTCTCGGTCCCAGAAAGGCGTTTTATGCAATGGGAAGACAAATAGTGACCAACATTAGAAATATTTTTTGTGCATGAATAAAACCCCGTTTGCAATTCAGAAAGACACTTCTCGGTGTGTTAGAAGTTTTTTTCACATCCCTTTAAGCAAGAGCTTAAATGCTCAGATCGCTCCGTCCAGCGTCTCTATGACCAGTTACAGTGAGTTAGAGCGTCTGAGCGCTCTCACGGAGCTTATGCATGCTTATGTTGAAAATGTTATTTCTCGGTCCCAGAAAGGCGTTTTATGCAATGGGAAGACAAATAGTGACCAACATTAGAAATATTTTTTGTGCATGAATAAAACCCCGTTTGCAATTCAGAAAGACACTTCTCGGTGTGTTAGAAGCTTTTTAAACATCCCTTTAAGCAAGAGCTTAAATGCTCAGATCGCTCCGTCCAGCGTCTCTATGACCAGTAACAGTGAGTTTACAGCGTCTGAGCGCTCTCACGGAGCTTATGCATGCTTATGTTGAAAATGTTATTTCTCGGTCCCAGAAAGGCGTTTTATGCAATGGGAAGACAAATAGTGACCAACATTAGAAATATTTTTTTGTGCATGAATAAAACCCCGTTTGCAATTCAGAAAGACACTTCTCGGTGTGTTAGAAGTTTTTTTCACATCCCTTTAAGCAAGAGCTTAAATGCTCAGATCGCTCCGTCCAGCGTCTCTATGACCAGTAACAGTGAGGTAGAGCGTCTGAGCGCTCTCACGGAGCTTATGCATGCTTATGTTGAAAATGTTATTTCTCGGTCCCAGAAAGGCGTTTTATGCAATGGGAAGACAAATAGTGACCAACATTAGAAATATTTTTTTGTGCATGAATAAAAGCCCGTTTGCAATTCAGAAAGACACTTCTCGGTGTGTTAGAAGTTTTTTTCACATCCCTTTAAGCAAGAGCTTAAATGCTCAGATCGCTCCGTCCAGCGTCTCTATGACCAGTAACAGTGAGTTAGAGCGTCTGAGCGCTCTCACGGAGCTTATGCATGCTTATGTTGAAAATGTTATTTCTCGGTCCCAGAAAGGCGTTTTATGCAATGGGAAGACAAATAGTGACCAACATTAGAAATATTTTTTGTGCATGAATAAAACCCCGTTTGCAATTCAGAAAGACACTTCTCGGTGTGTTAGAAGTTTTTTTCACATCCCTTTAAGCAAGAGCTTAAATGCTCAGATCGCTCCGTCCAGCGTCTCTATGACCAGTAACAGTGAGGTAGAGCGTCTGAGCGCTCTCACGGAGCTTATGCATGCTTATGTTGAAAATGTTATTTCTCGGTCCCAGAAAGGCGTTTTATGCAATGGGAAGACAAATAGTTACCAACATTAGAAATATTTTTTTGTGCATGAATAAAAGCCCGTTTGCAATTCAGAAAGACACTTCTCGGTGTGTTAGAAGTTTTTTTCACATCCCTTTAAGCAAGAGCTTAAATGCTCAGATCGCTCCGTCCAGCGTCTCTATGACCAGTAACAGTGAGTTAGAGCGTCTGAGCGCTCTCACGGAGCTTATGCATGCTCATGTTGAAAATGTTATTTCTCGGTCCCAGAAAGGCGTTTTATGCAATGGGAAGACAAATAGTGACCAACATTAGAAATATTTTTTGTGCATGAATAAAACCCCGTTTGCAATTCAGAAAGACACTTCTCGGTGTGTTAGAAGTTTTTTTCACATCCCTTTAAGCAAGAGCTTAAATGCTCAGATCGCTCCGTCCAGCGTCTCTATGACCAGTAACAGTGAGTTAGAGCGTCTGAGCGCTCTCACGGAGCTTATGCATGCTTATGTTGAAAATGTTATTTCTCGGTCCCAGAAAGGCGTTTTATGCAATGGGAAGACAAATAGTGACCAACATTAGAAATATTTTTTGTGCATGAATAAAACCCCGTTTGCAATTCAGAAAGACACTTCTCGGTGTGTTAGAAGTTTTTTTCACATCCCTTTAAGCAAGAGCTTAAATGCTCAGATCGCTCCGTCCAGCGTCTCTATGACCAGTAACAGTGAGTTAGAGCGTCTGAGCGCTCTCACGGAGCTTATGCATGCTTATGTTGAAAATGTTATTTCTCGGTCCCAGAAAGGCGTTTTATGCAATGGGAAGACAAATAGTGACCAACATTAGAAATATTTTTTTGTGCATGAATAAAACCCCGTTTGCAATTCAGAAAGACACTTCTCGGTGTGTTAGAAGTTTTTTTCACATCCCTTTAAGCAAGAGCTTAAATGCTCAGATCGCTCCGTCCAGCGTCTCTATGACCAGTTACAGTGAGTTAGAGCGTCTGAGCGCTCTCACGGAGCTTATGCATGCTTATGTTGAAAATGTTATTTCTCGGTCCCAGAAAGGCGTTTTATGCAATGGGAAGACAAATAGTGACCAACATTAGAAATATTTTTTGTGCATGAATAAAACCCCGTTTGCAATTCAGAAAGACACTTCTCGGTGTGTTAGAAGCTTTTTAAACATCCCTTTAAGCAAGAGCTTAAATGCTCAGATCGCTCCGTCCAGCGTCTCTATGACCAGTAACAGTGAGTTTACAGCGTCTGAGCGCTCTCACGGAGCTTATGCATGCTTATGTTGAAAATGTTATTTCTCGGTCCCAGAAAGGCGTTTTATGCAATGGGAAGACAAATAGTGACCAACATTAGAAATATTTTTTTGTGCATGAATAAAACCCCGTTTGCAATTCAGAAAGACACTTCTCGGTGTGTTAGAAGTTTTTTTCACATCCCTTTAAGCAAGAGCTTAAATGCTCAGATCGCTCCGTCCAGCGTCTCTATGACCAGTAACAGTGAGGTAGAGCGTCTGAGCGCTCTCACGGAGCTTATGCATGCTTATGTTGAAAATGTTATTTCTCGGTCCCAGAAAGGCGTTTTATGCAATGGGAAGACAAATAGTGACCAACATTAGAAATATTTTTTTGTGCATGAATAAAAGCCCGTTTGCAATTCAGAAAGACACTTCTCGGTGTGTTAGAAGTTTTTTTCACATCCCTTTAAGCAAGAGCTTAAATGCTCAGATCGCTCCGTCCAGCGTCTCTATGACCAGTAACAGTGAGTTAGAGCGTCTGAGCGCTCTCACGGAGCTTATGCATGCTTATGTTGAAAATGTTATTTCTCGGTCCCAGAAAGGCGTTTTATGCAATGGGAAGACAAATAGTGACCAACATTAGAAATATTTTTTGTGCATGAATAAAACCCCGTTTGCAATTCAGAAAGACACTTCTCGGTGTGTTAGAAGTTTTTTTCACATCCCTTTAAGCAAGAGCTTAAATGCTCAGATCGCTCCGTCCAGCGTCTCTATGACCAGTAACAGTGAGTTAGAGCGTCTGAGCGCTCTCACGAAGCTTATGCATGCTTATGTTGAAAATGTTATTTCTCGGTCCCAGAAAGGCGTTTTATGCAATGGGAAGACAAATAGTGAGCAACATTAGAATTTTTTTTTGTGCATGAATAAAACCCCGTTTGCAATTCAGAAAGACACTTCTCGGTGTGTTAGACGTTTTTTTCACATCCCTTTAAGCAAGAGCTTAAATGCTCAGATCGCTCCGTCCAGCGTCTCTATGACCAGTAACAGTGAGTTAGAGCGTCTGAGCGCTCTCACGGAGCTTATGCATGCTTATGTTGAAAATGTTATTTCTCGGTCCCAGAAAGGCGTTTTATGCAATGGGAAGACAAATAGTGACCAACATTAGAAATATTTTTTGTGCATGAATAAAACCCCGTTTGCAATTCAGAAAGACACTTCTCGGTGTGTTAGAAGTTTGTTTCACATCCCTTTAAGCAAGCGCTTAAATGCTCAGATCGCTCCGTCCAGCGTCTCTATGACCAGTAACAGTGAGTTAGAGCGTCTGAGCGCTCTCACGGAGCTTATGCATGCTTATGTTGAAAATGTTATTTCTCGGTCCCAGAAAGGCGTTTTATGCAATGGGAAGACAAATAGTGACCAACATTAGAAATATTTTTTGTGCATGAATAAAACCCCGTTTGCAATTCAGAAAGACACTTCTCGGTGTGTTAGACGTTTTTTTCACATCCCTTTAAGCAAGAGCTTAAATGCTCAGATCGCTCCGTCCAGCGTCTCTATGACCAGTAACAGTGAGTTAGAGCGTCTGAGCGCTCTCACGGAGCTTATGCATGCTTATGTTGAAAATGTTATTTCTCGGTCCCAGAAAGGCGTTTTATGCAATGGGAAGACAAATAGTGAGCAACATTAGAATTTTTTTTTGTGCATGAATAAAACCCCGTTTGCAATTCAGAAAGACACTTCTCGGTGTGTTAGACGTTTTTTTCACATCCCTTTAAGCAAGAGCTTAAATGCTCAGATCGCTCCGTCCAGCGTCTCTATGACCAGTAACAGTGAGTTAGAGCGTCTGAGCGCTCTCACGGAGCTTATGCATGCTTATGTTGAAAATGTTATTTCTCGGTCCCAGAAAGGCGTTTTATGCAATGGGAAGACAAATAGTGACCAACATTAGAAATATTTTTTGTGCATGAATAAAACCCCGTTTGCAATTCAGAAAGACACTTCTCGGTGTGTTAGAAGTTTTTTTCACATCCCTTTAAGCAAGCGCTTAAATGCTCAGATCGCTCCGTCCAGCGTCTCTATGACCAGTAACAGTGAGTTAGAGCGTCTGAGCGCTCTCACGGAGCTTATGCATGCTTATATTGAAAATGTTATTTCTCGGTCCCAGAAAGGCGTTTTATGCAATGGGAAGACAAATAGTGACCAACATTAGAAATATTTTTTTGTGCATGAATAAAACCCCGTTTGCAATTCAGAAAGACACTTCTCGGTGTGTTAGAAGTTTTTTTCACATCCCTTTAAGCAAGAGCTTAAATGCTCAGATCGCTCCGTCCAGCGTCTCTATGACCAGTTACAGTGAGTTAGAGCGTCTGAGCGCTCTCACGGAGCTTATGCATGCTTATGTTGAAAATGTTATTTCTCGGTCCCAGAAAGGCGTTTTATGCAATGGGAAGACAAATAGTGACCAACATTAGAAATATTTTTTTGTGCATGAATAAAAGCCCGTTTGCAATTCAGAAAGACACTTCTCGGTGTGTTAGAAGTTTTTTTCACATCCCTTTAAGCAAGAGCTTAAATGCTCAGATCGCTCCGTCCAGCGTCTCTATGACCAGTAACAGTGAGTTAGAGCGTCTGAGCGCTCTCACGGAGCTTATGCATGCTTATGTTGAAAATGTTATTTCTCGGTCCCAGAAAGGCGTTTTATGCAGTGGGAAGACAAATAGTGACCAACATTAAAAATATATTTTGTGCATGAATAAAACCCCGTTTGCAATTCAGAAAGACACTTCTCGGTGTGTTAGAAGTTTTTTTCACATCCCTTTAAGCAAGAGCTTAAATGCTCAGATCGCTCCGTCCAGCGTCTCTATGACCAGTTACAGTGAGTTAGAGCGTCTGAGCGCTCTCACGGAGCTTATGCATGCTTATGTTGAAAATGTTATTTCTCGGTCCCAGAAAGGCGTTTTATGCAATGGGAAGACAAATAGTGACCAACATTAGAAATATTTTTTGTGCATGAATAAAACCCCGTTTGCAATTCAGAAAGACACTTCTCGGTGTGTTAGAAGTTTTTTTCACATCCCTTTAAGCAAGAGCTTAAATGCTCAGATCGCTCCGTCCAGCGTCTCTATGACCAGTAACAGTGAGTTAGAGCGTCTGAGCGCTCTCACGGAGCTTATGCATGCTTATGTTGAAAATGTTATTTCTCGGTCCCAGAAAGGCGTTTTATGCAATGGGAAGACAAATAGTGACCAACATTAGAAATATTTTTTGTGCATGAATAAAACCCCGTTTGCAATTCAGAAAGACACTTCTCGGTGTGTTAGAAGTTTTTTTCACATCCCTTTAAGCAAGCGCTTAAATGCTCAGATCGCTCCGTCCAGCGTCTCTATGACCAGTAACAGTGAGTTAGAGCGTCTGAGCGCTCTCACGGAGCTTATGCATGCTTATATTGAAAATGTTATTTCTCGGTCCCAGAAAGGCGTTTTATGCAATGGGAAGACAAATAGTGACCAACATTAGAAATATTTTTTTGTGCATGAATAAAAGCCCGTTTGCAATTCAGAAAGACACTTCTCGGTGTGTTAGAAGTTTTTTTCACATCCCTTTAAGCAAGAGCTTAAATGCTCAGATCGCTCCGTCCAGCGTCTCTATGACCAGTAACAGTGAGTTAGAGCGTCTGAGCGCTCTCACGGAGCTTATGCATGCTTATGTTGAAAATGTTATTTCTCGGTCCCAGAAAGGCGTTTTATGCAATGGGAAGACAAATAGTGACCAACATTAGAAATATTTTTTGTGCATGAATAAAACCCCGTTTGCAATTCAGAAAGACACTTCTCGGTGTGTTAGAAGTTTTTTTCACATCCCTTTAAGCAAGAGCTTAAATGCTCAGATCGCTCCGTCCAGCGTCTCTATGACCAGTAACAGTGAGTTAGAGCGTCTGAGCGCTCTCACGGAGCTTATGCATGCTTATGTTGAAAATGTTATTTCTCGGTCCCAGAAAGGCGTTTTATGCAATGGGAAGACAAATAGTGACCAACATTAGAAATATTTTTTGTGCATGAATAAAACCCCGTTTGCAATTCAGAAAGATACTTCTCGGTGTGTTAGAAGTTTTTTTCACATCCCTTTAAGCAAGCGCTTAAATGCTCAGATCGCTCCGTCCAGCGTCTCTATGACCAGTAACAGTGAGTTAGAGCGTCTGAGCGCTCTCACGGAGCTTATGCATGCTTATGTTGAAAATGTTTATTTCTCGGTCCCAGAAAGGCGTTTTATGCAATGGGAAGACAAATAGTGAGCAACATTAGAATTTTTTTTTGTGCATGAATAAAACCCCGTTTGCAATTCAGAAAGACACTTCTCGGTGTGTTAGACGTTTTTTTCACATCCCTTTAAGCAAGAGCTTAAATGCTCAGATCGCTCCGTCCAGCGTCTCTATGACCAGTAACAGTGAGTTAGAGCGTCTGAGCGCTCTCACGGAGCTTATGCATGCTTATGTTGAAAATGTTATTTCTCGGTCCCAGAAAGGCGTTTTATGCAGTGGGAAGACAAATAGTGACCAACATTAAAAATATATTTTGTGCATGAATAAAACCCCGTTTGCAATTCAGAAAGACACTTCTCGGTGTGTTAGAAGTTTTTTTCACATCCCTTTAAGCAAGAGCTTAAATGCTCAGATCGCTCCGTCCAGCGTCTCTATGACCAGTTACAGTGAGTTAGAGCGTCTGAGCGCTCTCACGGAGCTTATGCATGCTTATGTTGAAAATGTTATTTCTCGGTCCCAGAAAGGCGTTTTATGCAATGGGAAGACAAATAGTGACCAACATTAGAAATATTTTTTGTGCATGAATAAAACCCCGTTTGCAATTCAGAAAGACACTTCTCGGTGTGTTAGAAGTTTTTTTCACATCCCTTTAAGCAAGAGCTTAAATGCTCAGATCGCTCCGTCCAGCGTCTCTATGACCAGTAACAGTGAGTTAGAGCGTCTGAGCGCTCTCACGGAGCTTATGCATGCTTATGTTGAAAATGTTATTTCTCGGTCCCAGAAAGGCGTTTTATGCAATGGGAAGACAAATAGTGACCAACATTAGAAATATTTTTTGTGCATGAATAAAACCCCGTTTGCAATTCAGAAAGACACTTCTCGGTGTGTTAGAAGTTTTTTTCACATCCCTTTAAGCAAGAGCTTAAATGCTCAGATCGCTCCGTCCAGCGTCTCTATGACCAGTAACAGTGAGTTAGAGCGTCTGAGCGCTCTCACGGAGCTTATGCATGCTTATGTTGAAAATGTTATTTCTCGGTCCCAGAAAGGCGTTTTATGCAATGGGAAGACAAATAGTGACCAACATTAGAAATATTTTTTGTGCATGAATAAAACCCCGTTTGCAATTCAGAAAGACACTTCTCGGTGTGTTAGAAGTTTTTTTCACATCCCTTTAAGCAAGCGCTTAAATGCTCAGATCGCTCCGTCCAGCGTCTCTATGACCAGTAACAGTGAGTTAGAGCGTCTGAGCGCTCTCACGGAGCTTATGCATGCTTATGTTGAAAATGTTTATTTCTCGGTCCCAGAAAGGCGTTTTATGCAATGGGAAGACAAATAGTGAGCAACATTAGAATTTTTTTTTGTGCATGAATAAAACCCCGTTTGCAATTCAGAAAGACACTTCTCGGTGTGTTAGACGTTTTTTTCACATCCCTTTAAGCAAGAGCTTAAATGCTCAGATCGCTCCGTCCAGCGTCTCTATGACCAGTAACAGTGAGTTAGAGCGTCTGAGCGCTCTCACGGAGCTTATGCATGCTTATGTTGAAAATGTTATTTCTCGGTCCCAGAAAGGCGTTTTATGCAGTGGGAAGACAAATAGTGACCAACATTAGAAATATTTTTTTGTGCATGAATAAAACCCCGTTTGCAATTCAGAAAGACACTTCTCGGTGTGTTAGAAGTTTTTTTCACATCCCTTTAAGCAAGAGCTTAAATGCTCAGATCGCTCCGTCCAGCGTCTCTATGACCAGTAACAGTGAGGTAGAGCGTCTGAGCGCTCTCACGGAGCTTATGCATGCTTATGTTGAAAATGTTATTTCTCGGTCCCAGAAAGGCGTTTTATGCAATGGGAAGACAAATAGTGACCAACATTAGAAATATTTTTTTGTGCATGAATAAAAGCCCGTTTGCAATTCAGAAAGACACTTCTCGGTGTGTTAGAAGTTTTTTTCACATCCCTTTAAGCAAGAGCTTAAATGCTCAGATCGCTCCGTCCAGCGTCTCTATGACCAGTAACAGTGAGTTAGAGCGTCTGAGCGCTCTCACGGAGCTTATGCATGCTTATGTTGAAAATGTTATTTCTCGGTCCCAGAAAGGCGTTTTATGCAATGGGAAGACAAATAGTGACCAACATTAGAAATATTTTTTGTGCATGAATAAAACCCCGTTTGCAATTCAGAAAGACACTTCTCGGTGTGTTAGAAGTTTTTTTCACATCCCTTTAAGCAAGAGCTTAAATGCTCAGATCGCTCCGTCCAGCGTCTCTATGACCAGTAACAGTGAGTTAGAGCGTCTGAGCGCTCTCACGGAGCTTATGCATGCTTATGTTGAAAATGTTATTTCTCGGTCCCAGAAAGGCGTTTTATGCAATGGGAAGACAAATAGTGACCAACATTAGAAATATTTTTTGTGCATGAATAAAACCCCGTTTGCAATTCAGAAAGACACTTCTCGGTGTGTTAGAAGTTTTTTTCACATCCCTTTAAGCAAGCGCTTAAATGCTCAGATCGCTCCGTCCAGCGTCTCTATGACCAGTAACAGTGAGTTAGAGCGTCTGAGCGCTCTCACGGAGCTTATGCATGCTTATGTTGAAAATGTTTATTTCTCGGTCCCAGAAAGGCGTTTTATGCAATGGGAAGACAAATAGTGAGCAACATTAGAATTTTTTTTTGTGCATGAATAAAACCCCGTTTGCAATTCAGAAAGACACTTCTCGGTGTGTTAGACGTTTTTTTCACATCCCTTTAAGCAAGAGCTTAAATGCTCAGATCGCTCCGTCCAGCGTCTCTATGACCAGTAACAGTGAGTTAGAGCGTCTGAGCGCTCTCACGGAGCTTATGCATGCTTATGTTGAAAATGTTATTTCTCGGTCCCAGAAAGGCGTTTTATGCAGTGGGAAGACAAATAGTGACCAACATTAGAAATATTTTTTTGTGCATGAATAAAACCCCGTTTGCAATTCAGAAAGACACTTCTCGGTGTGTTAGAAGTTTTTTTCACATCCCTTTAAGCAAGAGCTTAAATGCTCAGATCGCTCCGTCCAGCGTCTCTATGACCAGTAACAGTGAGGTAGAGCGTCTGAGCGCTCTCACGGAGCTTATGCATGCTTATGTTGAAAATGTTATTTCTCGGTCCCAGAAAGGCGTTTTATGCAATGGGAAGACAAATAGTGACCAACATTAGAAATATTTTTTTGTGCATGAATAAAAGCCCGTTTGCAATTCAGAAAGACACTTCTCGGTGTGTTAGAAGTTTTTTTCACATCCCTTTAAGCAAGAGCTTAAATGCTCAGATCGCTCCGTCCAGCGTCTCTATGACCAGTAACAGTGAGTTAGAGCGTCTGAGCGCTCTCACGGAGCTTATGCATGCTTATGTTGAAAATGTTATTTCTCGGTCCCAGAAAGGCGTTTTATGCAATGGGAAGACAAATAGTGACCAACATTAGAAATATTTTTTGTGCATGAATAAAACCCCGTTTGCAATTCAGAAAGACACTTCTCGGTGTGTTAGAAGTTTTTTTCACATCCCTTTAAGCAAGAGCTTAAATGCTCAGATCGCTCCGTCCAGCGTCTCTATGACCAGTAACAGTGAGTTAGAGCGTCTGAGCGCTCTCACGGAGCTTATGCATGCTTATGTTGAAAATGTTATTTCTCGGTCCCAGAAAGGCGTTTTATGCAATGGGAAGACAAATAGTGACCAACATTAGAAATATTTTTTGTGCATGAATAAAACCCCGTTTGCAATTCAGAAAGACACTTCTCGGTGTGTTAGAAGTTTTTTTCACATCCCTTTAAGCAAGCGCTTAAATGCTCAGATCGCTCCGTCCAGCGTCTCTATGACCAGTAACAGTGAGTTAGAGCGTCTGAGCGCTCTCACGGAGCTTATGCATGCTTATGTTGAAAATGTTTATTTCTCGGTCCCAGAAAGGCGTTTTATGCAATGGGAAGACAAATAGTGAGCAACATTAGAATTTTTTTTTGTGCATGAATAAAACCCCGTTTGCAATTCAGAAAGACACTTCTC
Organism: Cirrhinus molitorella; assembly: GCA_033026305.1. Lineage (NCBI taxonomy): Eukaryota > Metazoa > Chordata > Actinopteri > Cypriniformes > Cyprinidae > Cirrhinus > Cirrhinus molitorella. Next base: position 16,541,810 of record CM065128.1, read on the forward strand.
GGTGTGTTAGACGTTTTTTTCACATCCCTTTAAGCAAGAGCTTAAATGCTCAGATCGCTCCGTCCAGCGTCTCTATGACCAGTAACAGTGAGTTAGAGCGTCTGAGCGCTCTCACGGAGCTTATGCATGCTTATGTTGAAAATGTTATTTCTCGGTCCCAGAAAGGCGTTTTATGCAGTGGGAAGACAAATAGTGACCAACATTAAAAATATATTTTGTGCATGAATAAAACCCCGTTTGCAATTCAGAAAGACACTTCTCGGTGTGTTAGAAGCTTTTTAAACATCCCTTTAAGCAAGAGCTTAAATGCTCAGATCGCTCCGTCCAGCGTCTCTATGACCAGTAACAGTGAGTTTACAGCGTCTGAGCGCTCTCACGGAGCTTATGCATGCTTATGTTGAAAATGTTATTTCTCGGTCCCAGAAAGGCGTTTTATGCAATGGGAAGACAAATAGTAACCAACATTAGAAATATTTTTTGTGCATGAATAAAACCCCGTTTGCAATTCAGAAAGACACTTCTCGGTGTGTTAGAAGTTTTTTTCACATCCCTTTAAGCAAGAGCTTAAATGCTCAGATCGCTCCGTCCAGCGTCTCTATGACCAGTAACAGTGAGTTAGAGCGTCTGAGCGCTCTCACGGAGCTTATGCATGCTTATGTTGAAAATGTTATTTCTCGGTCCCAGAAAGGCGTTTTATGCAATGGGAAGACAAATAGTGACCAACATTAGAAATATTTTTTTGTGCATGAATAAAACCCCGTTTGCAATTCAGAAAGACACTTCTCGGTGTGTTAGAAGTTTTTTTCACATCCCTTTAAGCAAGAGCTTAAATGCTCAGATCGCTCCGTCCAGCGTCTCTATGACCAGTAACAGTGAGTTAGAACGTCTGAGCGCTCTCACGGAGCTTAAGCATGCTTATTTTGAAAATGTTATTTCTCGGTCCCAGAAAGGCGTTTTATGCAATGGGAAGACAAATAGTGACCAACATTAGAAATATTTTTTGTGCATGAATAAAACCCCGTTTGCAATTCAGAAAGACACTTCTCGGTGTGTTAGAAGTTTTTTTCACATCCCTTTAAGCAAGAGCTTAAATGCTCAGATCGCTCCGTCCAGCGTCTCTATGACCAGTAACAGTGAGTTAGAGCGTCTGAGCGCTCTCACGGAGCTTATGCATGCTTATGTTGAAAATGTTATTTCTCGGTCCCAGAAAGGCGTTTTATGCAATGGGAAGACAAATAGTGAGCAACATTAGAATTTTTTTTTGTGCATGAATAAAACCCCGTTTGCAATTCAGAAAGACACTTCTCGGTGTGTTAGACGTTTTTTTCACATCCCTTTAAGCAAGAGCTTAAATGCTCAGATCGCTCCGTCCAGCGTCTCTATGACCAGTAACAGTGAGTTAGAGCGTCTGAGCGCTCTCACGGAGCTTATGCATGCTTATGTTGAAAATGTTATTTCTCGGTCCCAGAAAGGCGTTTTATGCAATGGGAAGACAAATAGTGACCAACATTAGAAATATTTTTTGTGCATGAATAAAACCCCGTTTGCAATTCAGAAAGACACTTCTCGGTGTGTTAGAAGTTTTTTTCACATCCCTTTAAGCAAGCGCTTAAATGCTCAGATCGCTCCGTCCAGCGTCTCTATGACCAGTAACAGTGAGTTAGAGCGTCTGAGCGCTCTCACGGAGCTTATGCATGCTTATATTGAAAATGTTATTTCTCGGTCCCAGAAAGGCGTTTTATGCAATGGGAAGACAAATAGTGACCAACATTAGAAATATTTTTTGTGCATGAATAAAACCCCGTTTGCAATTCAGAAAGACACTTCTCGGTGTGTTAGAAGCTTTTTAAACATCCCTTTAAGCAAGAGCTTAAATGCTCAGATCGCTCCGTCCAGCGTCTCTATGACCAGTAACAGTGAGTTTACAGCGTCTGAGCGCTCTCACGGAGCTTATGCATGCTTATGTTGAAAATGTTATTTCTCGGTCCCAGAAAGGCGTTTTATGCAATGGGAAGACAAATAGTGACCAACATTAGAAATATTTTTTTGTGCATGAATAAAACCCCGTTTGCAATTCAGAAAGACACTTCTCGGTGTGTTAGAAGTTTTTTTCACATCCCTTTAAGCAAGAGCTTAAATGCTCAGATCGCTCCGTCCAGCGTCTCTATGACCAGTAACAGTGAGGTAGAGCGTCTGAGCGCTCTCACGGAGCTTATGCATGCTTATGTTGAAAATGTTATTTCTCGGTCCCAGAAAGGCGTTTTATGCAATGGGAAGACAAATAGTGACCAACATTAGAAATATTTTTTTGTGCATGAATAAAAGCCCGTTTGCAATTCAGAAAGACACTTCTCGGTGTGTTAGAAGTTTTTTTCACATCCCTTTAAGCAAGAGCTTAAATGCTCAGATCGCTCCGTCCAGCGTCTCTATGACCAGTAACAGTGAGTTAGAGCGTCTGAGCGCTCTCACGGAGCTTATGCATGCTTATGTTGAAAATGTTATTTCTCGGTCCCAGAAAGGCGTTTTATGCAATGGGAAGACAAATAGTGACCAACATTAGAAATATTTTTTGTGCATGAATAAAACCCCGTTTGCAATTCAGAAAGACACTTCTCGGTGTGTTAGAAGTTTTTTTCACATCCCTTTAAGCAAGAGCTTAAATGCTCAGATCGCTCCGTCCAGCGTCTCTATGACCAGTAACAGTGAGGTAGAGCGTCTGAGCGCTCTCACGGAGCTTATGCATGCTTATGTTGAAAATGTTATTTCTCGGTCCCAGAAAGGCGTTTTATGCAATGGGAAGACAAATAGTTACCAACATTAGAAATATTTTTTTGTGCATGAATAAAAGCCCGTTTGCAATTCAGAAAGACACTTCTCGGTGTGTTAGAAGTTTTTTTCACATCCCTTTAAGCAAGAGCTTAAATGCTCAGATCGCTCCGTCCAGCGTCTCTATGACCAGTAACAGTGAGTTAGAGCGTCTGAGCGCTCTCACGGAGCTTATGCATGCTCATGTTGAAAATGTTATTTCTCGGTCCCAGAAAGGCGTTTTATGCAATGGGAAGACAAATAGTGACCAACATTAGAAATATTTTTTGTGCATGAATAAAACCCCGTTTGCAATTCAGAAAGACACTTCTCGGTGTGTTAGAAGTTTTTTTCACATCCCTTTAAGCAAGAGCTTAAATGCTCAGATCGCTCCGTCCAGCGTCTCTATGACCAGTAACAGTGAGTTAGAGCGTCTGAGCGCTCTCACGGAGCTTATGCATGCTTATGTTGAAAATGTTATTTCTCGGTCCCAGAAAGGCGTTTTATGCAATGGGAAGACAAATAGTGACCAACATTAGAAATATTTTTTGTGCATGAATAAAACCCCGTTTGCAATTCAGAAAGACACTTCTCGGTGTGTTAGAAGTTTTTTTCACATCCCTTTAAGCAAGAGCTTAAATGCTCAGATCGCTCCGTCCAGCGTCTCTATGACCAGTAACAGTGAGTTAGAGCGTCTGAGCGCTCTCACGGAGCTTATGCATGCTTATGTTGAAAATGTTATTTCTCGGTCCCAGAAAGGCGTTTTATGCAATGGGAAGACAAATAGTGACCAACATTAGAAATATTTTTTTGTGCATGAATAAAACCCCGTTTGCAATTCAGAAAGACACTTCTCGGTGTGTTAGAAGTTTTTTTCACATCCCTTTAAGCAAGAGCTTAAATGCTCAGATCGCTCCGTCCAGCGTCTCTATGACCAGTTACAGTGAGTTAGAGCGTCTGAGCGCTCTCACGGAGCTTATGCATGCTTATGTTGAAAATGTTATTTCTCGGTCCCAGAAAGGCGTTTTATGCAATGGGAAGACAAATAGTGACCAACATTAGAAATATTTTTTGTGCATGAATAAAACCCCGTTTGCAATTCAGAAAGACACTTCTCGGTGTGTTAGAAGCTTTTTAAACATCCCTTTAAGCAAGAGCTTAAATGCTCAGATCGCTCCGTCCAGCGTCTCTATGACCAGTAACAGTGAGTTTACAGCGTCTGAGCGCTCTCACGGAGCTTATGCATGCTTATGTTGAAAATGTTATTTCTCGGTCCCAGAAAGGCGTTTTATGCAATGGGAAGACAAATAGTGACCAACATTAGAAATATTTTTTGTGCATGAATAAAACCCCGTTTGCAATTCAGAAAGACACTTCTCGGTGTGTTAGAAGTTTTTTTCACATCCCTTTAAGCAAGAGCTTAAATGCTCAGATCGCTCCGTCCAGCGTCTCTATGACCAGTAACAGTGAGTTAGAGCGTCTGAGCGCTCTCACGGAGCTTATGCATGCTTATGTTGAAAATGTTATTTCTCGGTCCCAGAAAGGCGTTTTATGCAATGGGAAGACAAATAGTGACCAACATTAGAAATATTTTTTTGTGCATGAATAAAACCCCGTTTGCAATTCAGAAAGACACTTCTCGGTGTGTTAGAAGTTTTTTTCACATCCCTTTAAGCAAGAGCTTAAATGCTCAGATCGCTCCGTCCAGCGTCTCTATGACCAGTTACAGTGAGTTAGAGCGTCTGAGCGCTCTCACGGAGCTTATGCATGCTTATGTTGAAAATGTTATTTCTCGGTCCCAGAAAGGCGTTTTATGCAATGGGAAGACAAATAGTGACCAACATTAGAAATATTTTTTGTGCATGAATAAAACCCCGTTTGCAATTCAGAAAGACACTTCTCGGTGTGTTAGAAGCTTTTTAAACATCCCTTTAAGCAAGAGCTTAAATGCTCAGATCGCTCCGTCCAGCGTCTCTATGACCAGTAACAGTGAGTTTACAGCGTCTGAGCGCTCTCACGGAGCTTATGCATGCTTATGTTGAAAATGTTATTTCTCGGTCCCAGAAAGGCGTTTTATGCAATGGGAAGACAAATAGTGACCAACATTAGAAATATTTTTTTGTGCATGAATAAAACCCCGTTTGCAATTCAGAAAGACACTTCTCGGTGTGTTAGAAGTTTTTTTCACATCCCTTTAAGCAAGAGCTTAAATGCTCAGATCGCTCAGTCCAGCGTCTCTATGACCAGTAACAGTGAGTTAGAGCGTCTGAGCGCTCTCACGGAGCTTATGCATGCTTATGTTGAAAATGTTATTTCTCGGTCCCAGAAAGGCGTTTTATGCAATGGGAAGACAAATAGTGACCAACATTAAAGGGATGTGAAAAAAACTTCTAACACACCGAGAAGTGTCTTTCTGAATTGCAAACGGGGTTTTATTCATGCACAAAATATATTTTTAATGTTGGTCACTATTTGTCTTCCCATTGCATAAAACGCCTTTCTGGGACCGAGGAATAACATTTTCAACATAAGCATGCATAAGCTCCGTGAGAGCGCTCAGACGCTCTAACTCACTGTTACTGGTCATAGAGACGCTGGACGGAGCGATCTGAGCATTTAAGCTCTTGCTTAAAGGGATGTGAAAAAAACTTCTAACACACCTAGAAGTGTCTTTCTGAATTGCAAACGGGGTTTTATTCATGCACAAAAAATATTTCTAATGTTGGTCACTATTTGTCTTCCCATTGCATAAAACGCCTTTCTGGGACCGAGAAATAACATTTTCAATATAAGCATGCATACGCTCCGTGAGAGCGCTCAGACGCTCTAACTCACTGTTACTGGTCATAGAGACGCTGGACGGAGCGATCTGAGCATTTAAGCTCTTGCTTAAAGGGATGTGAAAAAAACGTCTAACACACCGAGAAGTGTCTTTCTGAATTGCAAACGGGGTTTTATTCATGCACAAAAAAAATTTCTAATGTTGCTCACTATTTGTCTTCCCATTGCATAAAACGCCTTTCTGGGACCGAGAAATAACATTTTCAACATAAGCATGCATAAGCTCCGTGAGAGCGCTCAGACGCTCTAACTCACTGTTACTGGTCATAGAGACGCTGGACGGAGCGATCTGAGCATTTAAGCTCTTGCTTAAAGGGATGTTTAAAAAGCTTCTAACACACCGAGAAGTGTCTTTCTGAATTGCAAACGGGGTTTTATTCTTGCACAAAAAATATTTCTAATATTGGTCACTATTTGTCTTCCCATTGCATAAAACGCCTTTCTGGGACCGAGGAATAACATTTTCAACATAAGCATGCATAAGCTCCGTGAGAGCGCTCAGACGCTCTAACTCACTGTTACTGGTCATAGAGACGCTGGACGGAGCGATCTGAGCATTTAAGCTCTTGCTTAAAGGGATGTGAAAAAAACTTCTAACACACCGAGAAGTGTCTTTCTGAATTGCAAACGGGGTTTTATTCATGCACAAAAAATATTTCTAATGTTGGTCACTATTTGTCTTCCCATTGCATAAAACGCCTTTCTGGGACCGAGAAATAACATTTTCAATATAAGCATGCATAAGCTCCGTGAGAGCGCTCAGACGCTCTAACTCACTGTTACTGGTCATAGAGACGCTGGACGGAGCGATCTGAGCATTTAAGCTCTTGCTTAAAGGGATGTGAAAAAAACTTCTAACACACCGAGAAGTGTCTTTCTGAATTGCAAACTGGGTTTTATTCATGCACAAAAAATATTTCTAATGTTGGTCACTATTTGTCTTCCCATTGCATAAAACGCCTTTCTGGGACCGAGAAATAACATTTTCAATATAAGCATGCATAAGCTCCGTGAGAGCGCTCAGACGCTCTAACTCACTGTTACTGGTCATAGAGACGCTGGACGGAGCGATCTGAGCATTTAAGCTCTTGCTTAAAGGGATGTGAAAAAAACTTCTAACACACCGAGAAGTGTCTTTCTGAATTGCAAACGGGGTTTTATTCATGCACAAAAAATATTTCTAATGTTGGTCACTATTTGTCTTCCCATTGCATAAAACGCCTTTCTGGGACCGAGAAATAACATTTTCAACATAAGCATGCATAAGCTCCGTGAGAGCGCTCAGACGCTCTAACTCACTGTTACTGGTCATAGAGACGCTGGACGGAGCGATCTTAGCATTTAAGTTCTTGCTTAAAGGGATGTGAAAAAAAATTCTAACACACCGAGAAGTGTCTTTCTGAATTGCAAACGGGGTTTTATTCATGCACAAAAAATATTTCTAATGTTGGTCACTATTTGTCTTCCCATTGCATAAAACGCCTTTCTGGGACCGAGAAATAACATTTTCAACATAAGCATGCATAAGCTCCGTGAGAGCGCTCAGACGCTCTAACTCACTGTTACTGGTCATAGAGACGCTGGACGGAGCGATCTGAGCATTTAAGCTCTTGCTTAAAGGGATGTGAAAAAAACTTCTAACACACCGAGAAGTGTCTTTCTGAATTGCAAACGGGGTTTTATTCATGCACAAAATATATTTTTAATGTTGGTCACTATTTGTCTTCCCACTGCATAAAACGCCTTTCTGGGACCGAGAAATAACATTTTCAACATAAGCATGCATAAGCTCCGTGAGAGCGCTCAGACGCTCTAACTCACTGTTACTGGTCATAGAGACGCTGGACGGAGCGATCTGAGCATTTAAGCTCTTGCTTAAAGGGATGTGAAAAAAACTTCTAACACACCGAGAAGTGTCTTTCTGAATTGCAAACGGGGTTTTATTCATGCACAAAATATATTTTTAATGTTGGTCACTATTTGTCTTCCCATTGCATAAAACGCCTTTCTGGGACCGAGAAATAACATTTTCAATATAAGCATGCATAAGCTCCGTGAGAGCGCTCAGACGCTCTAACTCACTGTTACTGGTCATAGAGACGCTGGACGGAGCGATCTGAGCATTTAAGCTCTTGCTTAAAGGGATGTGAAAAAAACTTCTAACACACCGAGAAGTGTCTTTCTGAATTGCAAACGGGGTTTTATTCATGCACAAAAAATATTTCTAATGTTGGTCACTATTTGTCTTCCCATTGCATAAAACGCCTTTCTGGGACCGAGAAATAACATTTTCAACATAAGCATGCATAAGCTCCGTGAGAGCGCTCAGACGCTCTAACTCACTGTTACTGGTCATAGAGACGCTGGACGGAGCGATCTTAGCATTTAAGTTCTTGCTTAAAGGGATGTGAAAAAAAATTCTAACACACCGAGAAGTGTCTTTCTGAATTGCAAACGGGGTTTTATTCATGCACAAAAAATATTTCTAATGTTGGTCACTATTTGTCTTCCCATTGCATAAAACGCCTTTCTGGGACCGAGAAATAACATTTTCAACATAAGCATGCATAAGCTCCGTGAGAGCGCTCAGACGCTCTAACTCACTGTTACTGGTCATAGAGACGCTGGACGGAGCGATCTGAGCATTTAAGCTCTTGCTTAAAGGGATGTGAAAAAAACTTCTAACACACCGAGAAGTGTCTTTCTGAATTGCAAACGGGGTTTTATTCATGCACAAAATATATTTTTAATGTTGGTCACTATTTGTCTTCCCACTGCATAAAACGCCTTTCTGGGACCGAGAAATAACATTTTCAACATAAGCATGCATAAGCTCCGTGAGAGCGCTCAGACGCTCTAACTCACTGTTACTGGTCATAGAGACGCTGGACGGAGCGATCTGAGCATTTAAGCTCTTGCTTAAAGGGATGTGAAAAAAACTTCTAACACACCGAGAAGTGTCTTTCTGAATTGCAAAAGGGGTTTTATTCATGCACAAAATATATTTTTAATGTTGGTCACTATTTGTCTTCCCATTGCATAAAACGCCTTTCTGGGACCGAGAAATAACATTTTTAACATAAGCATGCATAAGCTCCGTGAGAGCGCTCAGACGCTCTAACTCACTGTTACTGGTCATAGAAACGCTGGACGGAGCGATCTGAGCATTTAAGCTCTTGCTTAAAGGGATGTTTAAAAAGCTTCTAACACACCGAGAAGTGTCTTTCTGAATTGCAAACGGGGTTTTATTCATGCACAAAAAATATTTCTAATGTTGGTCACTATTTGTCTTCCCATTGCATAAAACGCCTTTCTGGGACCGAGAAATAACATTTTCAACATAAGCATGCATAAGCTCCGTGAGAGCGCTCAGACGCTCTAACTCACTGTTACTGGTCATAGAGACGCTGGACGGAGCGATCTGAGCATTTAAGCTCTTGCTTAAAGGGATATGAAAAAAACTTCTAACACACCGAGAAGTGTCTTTCTGAATTGCAAACGGGGTTTTATTCATGCACAAAAAAATATTTCTAATGTTGGTCACTATTTGTCTTCCCATTGCATAAAACGCCTTTCTGGGACCGAGGAATAACATTTTCAACATAAGCATGCATAAGCTCCGTGAGAGCGCTCAGACGCTCTAACTCACTGTTACTGGTCATAGAGACGCTGGACAGAGCGATCTGAGCATTTAAGCTCTTGCTTAAAGGGATGTGAAAAAAACTTCTAACACACCGAGAAGTGTCTTTCTGAATTGCAAACGGGGTTTTATTCATGCACAAAAAATATTTCTAATGTTGGTCACTATTTGTCTTCCCATTGCATAAAACGCCTTTCTGGGACCGAGAAATAACATTTTCAATATAAGCATGCATAAGCTCCGTGAGAGCGCTCAGACGCTCTAACTCACTGTTACTGGTCATAGAGACGCTGGACGGAGCGATCTGAGCATTTAAGCTCTTGCTTAAAGGGATGTGAAAAAAACTTCTAACACACCGAGAAGTGTCTTTCTGAATTGCAAACGGGGTTTTATTCATGCACAAAAAATATTTCTAATGTTGGTCACTATTTGTCTTCCCATTGCATAAAACGCCTTTCTGGGACCGAGAAATAACATTTTCAACATAAGCATGCATAAGCTCCGTGAGAGCGCTCAGACGCTCTAACTCACTGTTACTGGTCATAGAGACGCTGGACGGAGCGATCTGAGCATTTAAGCTCTTGCTTAAAGGGATGTGAAAAAAACGTCTAACACACCGAGAAGTGTCTTTCTGAATTGCAAACGGGGTTTTATTCATGCACAAAAAAAATTTCTAATGTTGCTCACTATTTGTCTTCCCATTGCATAAAACGCCTTTCTGGGACCGAGAAATAACATTTTCAACATAAGCATGCATAAGCTCCGTGAGAGCGCTCAGACGCTCTAACTCACTGTTACTGGTCATAGAGACGCTGGACGGAGCGATCTGAGCATTTAAGCTCTTGCTTAAAGGGATGTGAAAAAAACTTCTAACACACCGAGAAGTGTCTTTCTGAATTGCAAACGGGGTTTTATTCATGCACAAAAAAATATTTCTAATGTTGGTCACTATTTGTCTTCCCATTGCATAAAACGCCTTTCTGGGACCGAGAAATGACATTTTCAACATAAGCATGCATAAGCTCCGTGAGAGCGCTCAGACGCTCTAACTCACTGTTACTGGTCATAGAGACGCTGGACGGAGCGATCTGAGCATTTAAGCTCTTGCTTAAAGGGATGTGAAAAGAACTTCTAACACACCGAGAAGTGTCTTTCTGAACTGCAAACGGGGTTTTATTCATGCACAAAAAATATTTCTAATGTTGGTCACTATTTGTCTTCCCATTGCATAAAACGCCTTTCTGGGACCGAGAAATAACATTTTCAACATAAGCATGCATAAGCTCCGTGAGAGCGCTCAGACGCTGTAACTCACTGTTACTGGTCATAGAGACGCTGGACGGAGCGATCTGAGCATTTAAGCTCTTGCTTAAAGGGATGTGAAAAAAACTTCTAACACACCGAGAAGTGTCTTTCTGAATTGCAAACGGGGTTTTATTCATGCACAAAAAAATATTTCTAATGTTGGTCACTATTTGTCTTCCCATTGCATTAAACGCCTTTCTGGGACCGAGAAATAACATTTTCAACATAAGCATGCATAAGCTCCGTGAGAGCGCTCAGACGCTCTAACTCACTGTTACTGGTCATAGAGACGCTGGACGGAGCGATCTGAGCATTTAAGCTCTTGCTTAAAGGGATGTGATAAAAACTTCTAACACACCGAGAAGTGTCTTTCTGAATTGCAAACGGGGTTTTATTCATGCACAAAAAATTTTTCTAATGTTGGTCACTATTTGTCTTCCCATTGCATAAAACGCCTTTCTGGGACCGAGAAATAACATTTTCAACATAAGCATGCATAAGCTCCGTGAGAGCGCTCAGACGCTCTGACTCACTGTTACTGGTCATAGAGACGCTGGACAGAGCGATCTGAGCATTTAAGCTCTTGCTTAAAGGGATGTGAAAAAAACTTCTAACACACCGAGAAGTGTCTTTCTGAATTGCAATCGGGGTTTTATTCATGCACAAAATATATTTTTAATGTTGGTCACTATTTGTCTTCCCATTGCATAAAACGCCTTTCTGGGACCGAGAAATAACATTTTCAACATAAGCATGCATAAGCTCCGTGAGAGCGCTCAGACGCTGTAACTCACTGTTACTGGTCATAGAGACGCTGGACGGAGCGATCTGAGCATTTAAGCTCTTGCTTAAAGGGATGTGAAAAAAACTTCTAACACACCGAGAAGTGTCTTTCTGAATTGCAAACGGGGTTTTATTCATGCACAAAAAATATTTCTAATGTTGGTCACTATTTGTCTTCCCATTGCATAAAACGCCTTTCTGGGACCGAGAAATAACATTTTCAACATAAGCATGCATAAGCTCCGTGAGAGCGCTCAGACGTTCTAACTCACTGTTACTGGTCATAGAGACGCTGGACGGAGCGATCTGAGCATTTAAGCTCTTGCTTAAAGGGATGTGAAAAAAACTTCTAACACACCGAGAAGTGTCTTTCTGAATTGCAAACGGGGTTTTATTCATGCACAAAAATTTTTTCTAATGTTGGTCACTATTTGTCTTCCCACTGCATAAAACGCCTTTCTGGGACCGAGAAATAACATTTTCAACATAAGCATGCATAAGCTCCGTGAGAGCGCTCAGACTCTCTAACTCACTGTTACTGGTCATAGAGACGCTGGACGGAGCGATCTGAGCATTTAAGCTCTTGCTTAAAGGGATGTGAAAAAAACTTCTAACACACCGAGAAGTGTCTTTCTGAATTGCAAACGGGGTTTTATTCATGCACAAAAAATATTTCTAATGTTGGTCACTATTTGTCTTCCCATTGCATAAAACGCCTTTCTGGGACCGAGAAATAACATTTTCAACATAAGCATGCATTAGCTCCGTGAGAGCGCTCAGACGCTCTAACTCACTGTTACTGGTCATAGAGACGCTGGACGGAGCGATCTGAGCATTTAAGCTCTTGCTTAAAGGGATGTGAAAAAAACTTCTAACACACCGAGAAGTGTCTTTCTGAATTGCAATCGGGGTTTTATTCATGCACAAAATATATTTTTAATGTTGGTCACTATTTGTCTTCCCATTGCATAAAACGCCTTTCTGGGACCGAGAAATAACATTTTCAACATAAGCGTGAATAAGCTCCGTGAGAGCGCTCAGACGCTCTATCTCACTGTTACTGGTCATAGAGACGCTGGACGGAGCGATCTGAGCATTTAAGCTCTTGCTTAAAGGGATGTAAAAAAAACTTCTAACACACCGAGAAGTGTCTTTCTGAATTGCAAACGGGGTTTTATTCATGCACAAAAAATATTTCTAATGTTGGTCACTATTTGTCTTCCCATTGCATAAAACGCCTTTCTGGGACCGAGAAATTACATTTTCAACATAAGCATGCATAAGCTCCGTGAGAGCGCTCAGACGCTCTAACTCACTGTTACTGGTCATAGAGACGCTGGACGGAGCGATCTGAGCATTTAAGCTCTTGCTTAAAGGGATGTGTAAAAAACTTCTAACACACCGAGAAGTGTCTTTCTGAATTGCAAACGGGGTTGTATTCATGCAAAAAGAAAAATTCTGATATACAAATATCAGAATACCAATGTGTTAGAAGTTTTTCAAGTGACAATTTTACTGTAGCATTTTTGGGATATCAAGATTTACAGTACATTTACATTTACATTTAGGCATTTGGCAGACGCTTTTGTCCAAAGCGACATACAGTTGGGAGAACGTAGAGCGATTCTTCTTAAGGAGACAAACAGACACAGGCAGTGTTATAATACCAGATTTCAAGTGGTGCTTCAGACAAGTACAAGCTAGAAAGGGAAGGAATAAAGAGATTATTATTATTATTTTTTTTAATGGTAACCGCAAATAGAGTTGAAAGAGATGAGTTTTAAGCTGTCGCTTGAAGCTTGTCAGGGAATCAGCATTCCGGATAGGGGTAGGAAGATCGTTCCACCAGCCAGGAACAGTAAAAGAGAATGTTCTGGATAGTGATTTAGCACCTCTCTGTGATGGTACCACAAGGCGTCGCTCACTAGCAGATCTCAGAGTTCTGGAGGGGGTGTAGATTTGCAATAGCGAGTGCAGATAAGCAGGTGCAGTAGCTGTGGTTGTCCTATATGCAAGCATCAGAGTCTTGAACTTGATACGAGCCGCAATTGGGAGCCAGTGCAAGGAGATAAAGAGAGGTGTAACATGGGCTCTTTTGGGCTCGTTGAAGACCAGCCGTGCTGCTGCATTCTGAATCATTTGTAGAGGTTTGATTGTGCATGATGGAAGGCCAGTCAAAAGAGCATTGCAGTAGTCCAGTCTGGAGATGACAAGGGCCTGGACAAGAAGTTGTGTAGCCTGCACTGTTAGAAAGGGCCTGATCTTTCTGATCTTTCTGAAGATTATCATATTTCATAAGGGTATCCCATTTCTAATAGGCAGAAAAAGTCAGATATGGGACATTATTACACTTTAGAGGAGTTTAAAGATCCCATGTCTAATAAGTAAAAAAAGGTTAGTTGGTTAGTTCTTATACGGGATGTCCCATACATACCTCATGTGAAACCATTTTACTACAGCCTATTTGAGATATGGGATATTATTATACTTCAGTTCACATTTCTAATAAGTAGAAAAAAACAATGGTTAGTTCTGGTTAGTATACGGGACCTCCCATACTATATACACGCCTCATATGAAACCATTTTACTGCAGCATTTTTAAAATACTTAAAACATGGTATTTATAATGGGAAGGACAGTGCGCAATTTTCACATCTTTTGAAATTCCCCTACTGATGGAAAAGGGAATTGCATGTCCAAAATGACCATTCTTCTTGTAATAGCATTTTTGCTATGATAGGGACATAAAAAGGTGTTATTTCGAAGCGGAAGAGAATGTGCAAATTTCATAACCTTTACTTTATCCCCTACTGGTTTAAAAGGGACCTGGATGTCCAAAAAATAACATTCTTTTTGTAATATGTTTAATTTCAGCAAAACAGAAACATAACATATTTCACAACCTCTCTTTTCTACATTTCTACCTGTGTGTATAGGAAATTGTGTGTTCAAAACTATTATTGGTCATTTGAATTTAGTTAAATTCATTTATTGTACCTGTTCAAAATTTCCCAGTTGTTTTGAATATTTTCCAAGAGCCCATCCAAATTAATTTCAGATCTACAGTCTTGTGGATACAACTCACGTTTATGCAAATAGAAAGAATGATACTGATGCATCTGATTAAAATGTATATATGTATAAATGTATATATGTATAAAATGTATATATTTATAAATGTATAAAAGGAAAGCAATGCTGTGTCTCCATTTCAACAACAAACAGTACAACAACAAACAATTTTGGAGTATCATGTAGGTAAGTCTGTTTTACTGACAGACTGCACACAGCCACATTTTCCTTTGAATTTGTGTAGGTCTTCTTTTTTTATGTTGACACACTTGGAGTGGAACCACCTTTCACAGTTGCTGCACTGAATCTGGTTGGGAGGAGACGTGATAATTAACCTTTTTATACTTTCATATTTCAAAAAAAAAAAAAAAAAAAAAAATAATACATTGAATGGTACAGACAGGCTTTCCTACATTTTTAACACTTCAGTAATAACACATATAGCTTTCTAAATGTAAACATATAATTTTAACAAATATTTTTATACAGATTAAAACATTTGCAATAATGCTACTTCAACTGGAAAAGCATTACATTTCAGTTTGACTAATTTTGTAATTAATTTTATAATTTACAACAGGGAATCTATGTGTAATAGCTAATATAATTAGCCAACTTCTATTAAAAATGACACAAAAACCCATGTATTCAGACCCACACATCCAGGAGGAGAATCTAGGGCACAAAAGGAGCAATGATCCTTTGGGTTGAACACTGTAATCACAATATTACAAATCAGTTTTCTCTTTAAACTGTTCAAACTTGAACATACAGATGGATGGACAACATACCTGATGCTTGTAGGATCATTACAGCCATGTCCTTACGAAGCTCTGTGAGGCTGCACTTACATGAAGGTATCGTGATTTTCAATGGTGTCTGAGTAAAAGCCTCCACTACTTCCTTAGCCATCTTTTGAATCACATAATCAAATATATATGCAAAACACATTAGCTATAACAGAATAATAAAAAGAAATTTTATACTACTGAAGCTGTGCATAAATGATTGTTGTTGAAATGTTTCATAAATTTGCTGGGTTATGACATAAACTCTGCAGCTGCAACCATCTTTCATTAGTGTGCTTTAAAAGACCATGTGCCCATTTCACATCCACCCAGTCTGCCTTAGCATGCGGTATCTGACGCATTTTGAAGCACTGCCTTCAGGTATGTGAGAAAAGCACAGTGTAGAATTCAGCTGATACTGAATACAAAAAAATGTAAACAAAGTTGTGTGAATGACTGCTATTAAAAATGGATTATATAAGGAGTTTCAAACTGGGGTTCAGAGAATCAACAGGGGACACAAGATGAATGACTTATTTAATTAATAAATACAATTTCTCAAAATATAATCAATAAATAATTGTTGAAATATTTAATATTTTACAAATATTAATATAAAAGAATAGATGTTATACAACCTTAAATATACAATTAAATTATATATTTTGCTTTAATGAAAAATCAGCCCATATTTCTAAAATTACTTCAAACAAATGTTAAAACGAAAAGTATATGCATTTTTTTCATTTAATTTAATGAACAACTAAAGCAGTTTTAAACATTGATTTATATGTTTAATTGATTAATTTGCTATTTTAATGAACTATTTCTACATTTAATACTGTAATTAAATATTTAATTATGTAACTGATGATGTGCATTATTTTTTGTAAATGTTTCAATATTGATTATGTAACAAATTATTCAGAACAATTTGTTAATATAATTATTTTTTTATGTAATATAATTATTTATTCATATGTCAACATTTATGCAATGATTTAATTTTGATTGATTTTTGAGTGTTCCCTACATAATATTTACATTAAGAAGACAACAAATAAGATTAAAATCTAGATAAAACTAAAAACAAAAATTAGTAAGATTAAAATGTTGAAAAACTGTAGAACAGATAACTGTATAAATTAAAAGATTCAAACCTAGGGAAAACTGAGAAAAAAAGATTAAGACGTAATTAATCCGATAAAATAACTTCTAAGTTAATAAAATAAATTAGTGAATCAACATATCAGTTAAATTAAATTATATTAATTGCTATATACATATAAATACATAATAAACGAAACAAATAATAGGTTTAGCAGTATTTTACTGTAGTGAGCAGGAAAGTGTTAATAATAATGAAACTTCATTAACACCGTCCAATGACAGCATCGTAGTCTTGAAAGTTGACCTGCTTGTTAATGATTTAATAATGGAAGTTATTATAAAGTGTTACTGAACTTTCATTATTAAATCATTAACAAATGTTACAAATCAACTTGTCCTTTTGATATTTTCTTCTTTATCGAATAACAATGATAAAGTCTCACCTTTCGTAAACTGTGACAATGCAGACCTCTCCCCAAATACAACAACACCGGCAGAGTAATGGTTGAATAGAGCAATTTTTCGTCCATAGTCTTTTGAATTCAAGAGTGCTTGAAAGTAGCATTCAATTGTCTGCAATCATTCAAGACAATTACGATTATGTCCTTAAAATGCTTTACCATTAATAAATAACAAAATAAATAACAATTTGTCAAATGCAGGTTTCCTCAAATCTGGTCCTGGAGGGACATATAGTAGTTACATATATTAATTACTTGTCATATGTAGTGGCAAATGAGTAACAATAAATCATAAAATATTGTTTTAAATGTTTAATACTTAAATTCATACTTAAAAAAAGTGAAATAATAATAATAAAAAAAAACACAATATTGCTAAAATGAGTGCAAACAAATGATAAAATGATCAAAAATTAAATTCATAAATAAATCAATTAATTTATATTTGTCAATTTATTTAAATATTTAAACAATATTTATTAATATAATTTTGAGCTATTGGTGGATTTAATTATGCATTTAACTATTTATTAGTAATTTGCACATGCAATTATGTATTTAATGATGTATTTAAATATGTCAACATTTATATAATCCATTTTAATTAATTTGTTCAGTAACACTTTATAATAACTTTCATTATTAAATCATTAACACAGATTTTATACTGTTTAACTAATCATTACTTAATATATATTCATATATCTAGAAATATGGGATAATGTGCTTGTTAATATCAACTAATGAACTAATAAACATTATCAAATGATTAACAGATCATTTTCTAATGCAAATTGAATTGCTTACAAATGTCATTAAACTTTCAATTCATATGATCATGCAGTTTTTTAAATCTTCAAATGATTCTTTTTGTTAAAATCTTGATTAATAAATCGTTAACATTTTGTGTACATTGTGTTAGTGCATTTGTAAGCATTCAAAAGTGCATTAACAAATAAACTTGTAATCACTGTATAATTTTTGTTAAAATCATTAGTAGATTTTTAAAATGCATTGAATGTTTAATGATATTTGTAAACATCAACTAATGATCCATTAAGCATTGTATAATGATTGTTAATGATTCACTAATGAAGTTCCATAATTTCATACCCAAAAATATTATTATCTGTCCTTTTACATAAAAGATAATTAGAAAATATATGCAAAAGTATCCCCAGAATTATTTACAGTGTTCTTTCTTTCACTCCTTAAATATCTAACAAATAATAGAATTTGAAACAAATGCATAAGTATGATTACCTCCCCAATTAACCAGCCGTGTGGCGCAGTGTATATCTCTTTTCCTTGTCAATCGACAGAATTACTGCAACCACCACAATGACATTGGTAAAAGAAAAGTTGGAAAATAATCAATAATGGACATATTTTGTCCTGCATTGAACACAGTCATTGCACAACAGATGATACAAAAGGACATATGTTTCCTACCTGTCCTTTTTATTAATAATATAATATAAAAACGTTTTTTAAGAACAATATTTCGTATGTCTAATTATTATTATTATTATTATTATTATTATTATTATTATTACTTACCTGCACAGTGTCATCATTTGGGATGTGACTTGTGGCCTCAGTGACACTGTCCTTTTCTTCTTTTCTGGACTTGGGCTGTCCAACTGAACCTTTTGATGCCTAAAATGACAAACAGGTAATCAACATTTACATGTCATGTAATGTAGGAGTCTGTGTGTACTGTAATGTTATCATACCCTTAAATTTGCCTCAACTTCACCTAGTCTTACCTTTGAAGTGTTGAAGTCTACTTTGTATTGACTCCTTTCTCTTTTTTTGGACTTGGGCTGCTTTTGATGACTACAAGAACAAGTAGAAATTAAGGATATGAAGCAGGATGTATTAATTAACAATTTTGTTAATAATAAAAATGCTTATTGTGTTACATCTTCTTTGTACGTACATCTTTGAAATCAAAATGATTATTCTGTAGTAACACTTTCTCAATGGCCTTACCAAGTTTTTCTCACAAATTTCTTCGTTTGTTGCCCATTATCCAGTTGTCTTTGTCAGCAGTCTGGGCTGTATAAAAAAAGCACATTACCAACATTATTATAAGGATTGCTGTTTTGAGGTATGGACTGTATCAAAATACTGTGTACAAAATATTAACATCATCCTAATTTTTTGGTTTTCTTGAAAGGAAAAGCCTTTAGTAATGGTGATACATAAATGCCTTTCCTGGACTGCCTTCTTTGTCTCCAGCGCTCGACTTCCACCCTGTGTCTCTACAGAGAAAAGCATGTTTAGAGACACTACTGAATACATGATTATTTAATATTTAAAGGCAATCAGAGTATTTACAAGATAAATTATTACTTTTTTTGGTGGATAGAATCTGAAAACTCATCCAGACTTGTGAACTAACGTCTTTGAAAGTGCACACTGGCTTTCTGGCCAGGTCCCACTGGCTTTTCTCCATGATGCCTTGTGTTTTATTGTCACTAGTATAATTCTAAAAGAAATAAAATAAAATAAATTCTCACAACGTGTAAAACATTTTCAAAAGCACTGAAGCACAGACCTGTGTGTCCAGCTGACAGCATCTCTCATATTTCTTTGAGAGATTTTGGTAGGCAGGACCCTTTCCATGGTGGTTCAGTCTCCTGAAAGACATTAATATTGTGTAAATACTTACATTTATGGTTATAAATATAATATATTGAATGTATATATATAAATAAATAAATATTTTGTGTTCAGGACATTGTGATTATTTTCCTTTTACATAAAATTATATTGCTTATTTGTTATTTGTTATACCTATGCTATGTCTCACAGTTATGATGCATTAGACACTGACAGAAACACCACAGTATAGTGCTCACTGCAGACCCAAATGAATCAAACAGGTGGAGCTTGACCCAGTCCTGGAAGTGTAGCTCCACCCAGTAGCACTGCAATGAGCAGCATCTTATTAAATTGCCTTACATGACCAATAAACAACCTGATAAAAAAAAAAAAAATCATAAATAAATCATAGTACAGTTACCCAGCATGACCAGAGAGGAGTCTGAGGCAGGAAGTGCTTCACCAGATTTGGCATAAATGTGGGAGAATAGTACTCATTTGGCTCACCCTCATCCTGCCTTGGCAATGGTGATGGTCGAAGTGCCTCTGAAAAGGTGTAAGGTCCAATGTCGAGCTGACATTTGATCACATTATTCTTTTATAAAAAATTGATGTTTGCCATTTTTCAGTATTACTGTATCATGTGTCATAACTGCATTATGCAAGTCAAAAAAACTTCCTACAAAGTTTTACAAAATTAACTCAACATGCACACGCAAAAAAAAAAAACCTAAATATTTCTGTTTATTCATTAAGCATTATAATTAATCTCACTTTGTGCTGATACTTTCACAGAAATTACAAAATTCACATTTATGAAGACAATAATGATTTATTAACCAAAATATATGTATGACATATAAATACCTCCAAGTTCTCCTGTGTAACTTCTTTATGATCACCAGAAATGCCCATGTTTAGCATCTTGGTCTGAAGATTGAGGAAATATTTCTCCACATTCTCACCGCACTGGGGTCTTAAGAAGACAATTGCCATGCTAAATAGAATGTCTTCCATTTCAACCAATGTAGCTGCAGATGTCGACAGGCCAAATACCTGCATTGACAGTCGGTAGTTTTTGAGAGAACTGCAAGAAAAAAAGGTTCAGGTAAGTACAGTATGTACATTTCCAGAAATTAATTTTCAACATTTTTTTCACAGATTTTGAATAAGTCAAGTAAACAATTTTAAAAGTAATGTTCAAGTGTTCAAAAGCATCTGTTCTATGCAAGAATATCACAAATGTTTGGCAATATGACAATGAAAATAATTGTCCTGCCAATTAATCACAACACCACTGAAATGGAAACATTTATTAAACTGCCATTAATGTGGATCCTTCTGAAAGTGGCGTTATTTAAATTTAAATGCCCTCATGTTTTGTTGTAGGATAGCAATTGCGAGTACATTTTCAATCATTTTTGCAGGATTGTGAAAAAGGGAGAAAAGCAATGCACCATTAGAGACCATGTGGAGTTTAACTAAAAGAGGTTTAATTTTCTTTTGAAGGGTGGTTCATAAAAGACAGCAATGTTTGAGTAAAATCACTGCATAATAAACATAATGTCTGAGTTAATAGGACCTTTACTAATGTACACTTACTGTTTCTTACAGAAGACTTTGACATTCCTCATCACATGGCTCAAGCACCGCTGAAGAATCTGTACCTGACAATGTCATAATAGACCTGGAGCAACTGGCCAAGAGATACTCTGCAAAAGCTATAGGCAACAGCCTGAAGTAAAACAAGGGACCCATCACACATCATGAGTAGTGGTCTCTCCTGTGATGTTTTTCCAAACAAACGATAATAATTGGTTTGAAATGACTGTAGAAAGTACATCACAGATGAGGTGGTGTGGACACAAGTTACATAAGTTGCCACAGGAACTGGAGAGGCACCCTTCTTAGGATGCCTTACAACAAGCTCATAAACATAAAATGGGGCTGATCTTCCTTTTGCCCTTTTGTATACTCTTCTGTGGCATAGATGTAAACAACATCAGTTTTACATCGCTGGTAGAACAGATGGATGGAATCTTGTGACCACAGCATCACTCCTCGGGGATGCAAGAGAACTTTCTGAAGAACTTTCTCTAAATCGGTTCTCTCCTCTACCTTCTGAAGACTGAGTACTTAATTATGAGCTTTTTTCCCTGCTGGTCCATGCTATGTTTTTAAGCACTGCAGGTGTGCTTTCTATGTTTTCAAGATTTTGCAAATATAGGGCCTTTGGGAGTATGGACTCTAATTGCTTGGCCAAAATTTGCCTTTCATCAGCTCGCACGTATCGTCTTCTCAGTTCTTCTAGGCTCAAATGTGATTATTGCATTCAGGGTACTTTCGTCTGATATGGTGACTTCACCACAGACAGGGCAGTCTGCAAATGTACAGTACCCCAAACAGTGGAAAAGGGGTTCCTTACATTTCAATCCCTTGATCTGACTGTACTGACTGCATGCCTTTTGAAATGACATTTGTCCACTGAAGATCTTTGAATTGATACTGCTTTTGCCTTTTCCTTAGGTCTCTCCAGATTTCTCTGTTCATAAAAAAAGGATGCCTTAGCAATTTGTGTCTGAAAAAGAGGGCAGCATTACTGACATTATTGTCTTTCAGTGTTGTGTCAGTATGTCTGCCTATGTCCTGTGAAAGAAAAGTTAGATTTTTATTTAAAATAATTTAATTTAATTTAACATAATTTTAAAATACCTGCTTTGCTGTTCGTCTTAATGATCAGTGCTAAAATAAGGAAGGACAAATATTTGAATCTCAATAAATATAATGCAAAATACAGTAACTGTAAACATGTAAACAGTAGTTGTGTTGTGTATTTAAATGTAATTTCTCAAAGACAATAAACATTTGCAGTACGTTAAATTGCAGATATTTTCTAAATAATTTTCGGTAACAAAAGCAAAATTGTCTTTCTAGAATTACAAAGGGGGTATAGTTTGGTGGTTGACAAGACATTGCAGCACAAACATTCTAATTGTTTAAGCTACAGGAGCATTGACCTTGACTGAAGGAGAAATGCATTTGAATTTATTGCCTTCGACACTATACAAATAACTTTGAGATGACTGGGCAGGGCTGAAAAGTTCCAGTGAAAAGTTCTAGATATTTTAAAACAGGTGATGGATAATAATAATAAAAATATTTTTTTTATACTGTATAAGCAACAAGGAGCACATCCTCAAAAGCATGTGAATTATGTGCATAAGTAATAACCTTTGGAGATGGGGCAACAGACTCTCTACTGTCACTGTCAGCATGGCTGCTTTGTAGTTCACAAAGTGTAACTGGAAAAGTGTTTTGAAAAATCTAAATCGGAAAACGATGACTGATGAGAATCTACTTGCTTAGGGCCCAATGCACTATATATATATATATATATAGGAAAATATATTCCCTTTTTCAGGTACTTAGTGATGTATTTATTTATGTAACACTTTCATGTGGAAATAAAGTAATTTCGAGATAGACACTTTAATAGATATATATAGAGGAAGATACATCCACACACACACACACACACACACACACACACACACACATACACACACATATATATATATATATATATATATATATATATATATATGTACACAAGTAAGTACAGGTCCTTTTCAAAAAATTAGCATATTGTGATAAAGTTCATTATTTTCTGTAATGTACTGATAAACATTAGACTTTCATATATTTTAGATTCATTACACACAACTCGAAGTAGTTCAAGCCTTTTATTGTTTTAATATTGATGATTTTGGCATACAGCTCATGAAAACCCAAAATTCCTATCTCAAAAAATTAGCATATCATGAAAAGGTTCTCTAAACGAGCTATTAACCTAATCATCTGAATCAACTAATTAACTCTAAACACCTGCAAAAGATTCCTGAGGCTTTTAAAAACTCCCAGCCTGGTTCATTACTCAAAACCGCAATCATGGGTAAGACTGCCGACCTGACTGCTGTCCAGAAGGCCATCATTGACACCCTCAAGCAAGAGGTCTGTGGGAAGGAAAAAGTGTGGCAGAAAACGCTGCACAACGAGAAGAGGTGACCGGACCCTGAGGAAGATTGTGGAGAAGGACCGATTTCAGACCTTGGGGGACCTGCGGAAGCAGTGGACTGAGTCTGGAGTAGAAACATCCAGAGCCACCGTGTACAGGCGTGTGCAGGAAATGGGCTACAGGTGCCGCATTCCCCAGGTCAAGCCACTTTTGAACCAGAAACAGCGGCAGAAGCGCCTGACCTGGGCTACAGAGAAGCAGCACTGGACTGTTGCTCAGTGGTCCAAAGTACTTTTTTCGGATGAAAGCAAATTTTGCATGTCATTCGGAAATCAAGGTGCCAGAGTCTGGAGGAAGACTGGGGAGAGGGAAATGCCAAAATGCCTGAAGTCCAGTGTCAAGTACCCACAGTCAGTGATGGTCTGGGGTGCCATGTCAGCTGCTGGTGTTGGTCCACTGTGTTTTATCAAAGGCAGGGTCAATGCAGCTAGCTATCAGGAGATTTTGGAGCACTTCATGCTTCCATCTGCTGAAAAGCTTTATGGAGATGAAGATTTCATTTTTCAGCACGACCTGGCACCTGCTCACAGTGCCAAAACCACTGGTAAATGGTTTACTGACCATGGTATTACTGTGCTCAATTGGCCTGCCAACTCTCCTGACCTGAACCCCATAGAGAATCTGTGGGAAATTGTGAAGAGAAAGTTGAGAGACGCAAGACCCAACACTCTGGATGAGCTTAAGGCCGCTATCGAAGCATCCTGGGCCTCCATAACACCTCAGCAGTGCCACAGGCTGATTGCCTCCATGCCACGCCGCATTGAAGCAGTCATTTCTGCAAAAGGATTCCCGACCAAGTATTGAGTGCATAACTGAACATAATTATTTGAAGGTTGACTTTTTTTGTATTAAAAACACTTTTCTTTTATTGGTCGGATGAAATATGCTAATTTTTTGAGATAGGAATTTTGGGTTTTCATGAGCTGTATGCCAAAATCATCAATATTAAAACAATAAAAGGCTTGAACTACTTCGAGTTGTGTGTAATGAATCTAAAATATATGAAAGTCTAATGTTTATCAGTACATTACAGAAAATAATGAACTTTATCACAATATGCTAATTTTTTGATTAATAATTAATACAATTAAATTAATTTAGAATTAATCATAATTAATATAATTCTCAAAAGCTCTCTGAGTTTCCTGATTTAATTTCTTTGACTCCTGGTTAATTTAGTGCACTCTGTGTCTGCATACATCTACATAATAATTGACACTACATAGGGACTGGTGAAATAGTAAATGAGTTGAGCGTGTGAGCGACTACAGACATAAAGACATACAGTCAAATAACAAAATCACAAAATCACTATATACACAAAACACTACCCTAAATAAATAAGTATAGCAGTAATAGTAGTAGTAATTACAGTTGTAGTAGTTGTTTCAGGTTGTGTAATGTAACAGAGCACAAGCGATACGAGCTAAGGCGTGATGTCAAACGTTTGTAATTAAAGAAGTTTTTATTTTATTTTAAAGAGATTTTTTGCTATTATTATTATTATTATTATTATAATGCAGTAAATCTAAATAATAATAATAATAATTAAGATGTCACTTTATTTAGTTATTATTTTCTTTCTTTCTTTCGTTCTTCCTTTCTTCTACTTTTATTTGTAGTAGTTGGTTTTGTTTGTTTGTTAATGTTGTTTCCTAGCAATACAGCAACATAAGGCTGTGAACTGATCGCAAAATAGGCTGTAAATTAACAAATCCCACCCCTTATCTCCATGCGCTGTCATTTCAGCACCACGCATCGCGTGGGATTTCTGGGAATATATAGTATTTTCCCGTATAGTACAGTATACGGGAAAATACTATATATTCCCAGAAATCCCGTATATCTGTATACCCTTGTAAAGTATGATAATGTTGATATCTCAAAAATGCTGAAGTAAAATGGTTTCATATGAGGTATGCATATAGCATGGGATGTCCCATATAAGAACTGACCATTGTTTTTCCTACTTATTGGAAATGTGGTCTTTATAGCCCTCTAAAGTGTAACAATGTTCTATATCTCAAAAATGCTGCCGTAAAATGGTTTCACATGAGGCAAGCATATAGTATGGGACGTTCCAAATAATAACTTACCATTGTTTTTTTTCTACTTATTAGAAATGTGATCTTTATACCCCTATAAAGTATGATAATGTTGATATCTTAAAAATGCTTTTTTTTTCAAAATATTTTTAAGATATCAACATTATCATATTAGGCATGCACATAGTATGGGATGTCCCCTATACAAACTGACCATTGTTTTTTATTCTTATTAGAAAAGGGATCTTTATAGCCATCTAAAGTGTAAAAGTGTCCCATATCTCAAAGAATGCTGCAGTAAAATGGTTTCATATAAGGTGTGCATATAGTATGGGACGTCCCATATAAGAACTGACCATTGTTTTTATCTACTCATTAAAAATGGGATTTTTATACCCCTCTAAAGTGCAGTAATGTCCCATTTCTCAAAAATGCTGCAGTAAAACGGTTTCAAATGAGGTGTGCATATAGTATGGGATGTCCTGCATAAGAACTGACCATTGTTTTTTTCTGCTTATTAGAAATGGGATCTTTATTAAACTATAGAGGGGTATAATGTCCCATATCTCAAAAATGCTGAAGTTAAATGGTTTTATATGAGGTGCTTATAGTATGGGATGTCCCAAATAAGAACTAACCATTGTTTTTTTTCTACTTATTAAAAATGTGATATTTATACCCTAATAAAGTATGATAATGTTGATATCTCAAAAACGCTGCAGTATAATGGCTTCATATGAGGTGTGAATATAGTATGGGATGTCCCGTATAAGAACTGACCATTGTTTTTTTTCTACTTATTAGAAATGGAATCTTTATACCCCTCTAAAGTGTAATAATGTCTCACATCTAAAAAATGCTGCAGTAAAATGGTTTCATATGAGGCATGCATATAGTATGGGACGTCCTGTATAAGAACTGACCATTGTTTTTTTCTACTTATTAGAAATGGGACCTTTCTAATAAGTAGTAAGGGACGCATATATGCATATAGTATGGGACATCCTGTATAAGAACTGACCATTGTTATTTTCTACTTATTAGAAATGGGACCTTTCTAAAATGTAACAATGTTCTATATCTCAAAAATGCTGCAGTAAAATGGTTTCATATGAGGCATGCATATAGTATGGGACGTCCTGTATAAGAACTGACCATTGTTTTTTTTATACTTATTAGAAATGGGACCTTTCTAAGGTCCCATTATATGCGTAAGGGACGCATATATGCATATAGTATGGGACGTCCGTATAAGAACTGACCATTTTTTTCTACTTATTAGAAATGGGATCTTTATGCCCCTCTAAAGTGTAATAATGTCTCACATCTAAAACATGCTGCAGTAAAATGGTTTCATATGAGGCATGCATATAGTATGGGATTTCCCTCATAAGAACTGACCATTGTGTTTTTCTACTTAATAAAAATGTGATCTTTATACCCTTATAAAGTATTATAATGTTGATATCTGAAAAATGCTGCAGTAAAATGGTTTCATATGAGGTGTGCATATAGTATGGGATGTCCCATAAACAAACTGATCATTGTTTTTTTCCCTACTTTTTAGAAAAATGGGATCTTTATACCCCTCTAAAGTGTAAGAATGTCCAATATCTCAAAACTGCTGCAGTAAAATGGTTTCATATGAGGTATGTATATAGTATGGGACGTCCCATATAAGAAATAATCATTGTTTTTTCTACTCATTAGAAATGGGATCTTTATACCCCTCTAAAGTGTAATAATGTCCCATATCTAAAAAATGCTGCAGTAAAACAGTTTCATAGGAGGTATGCATATAGTATGGGATGTCCCGTGTTAGAAATAACCATTGCTTTTTTCTACTTAATAGAAATGGAATCTTTATACCCCTCTAAAGAGTAATAATGTTACTCTTTTTTACTCATTTTTTACTCATTTTACTGCAGTACTTCCCAAAAATACTGCAGTAAAATGGTTTCATGTCAGGCGTGCTTATAGTATGGGACGTCCCGTATAAGAACTAACCATTGTTTTTTTTCTACTTATTAGATATGTGGTCTTATATTGTTCTAAAGTGTAATAATGTCCCATATCTCAAAAATGCTGCAGTAAAATGGTTTCATATGGAGTGGTGTGCATATAGAATGGCACGTCCCATAAACAAACTGATCATTGTTTTTTTCTACTTATTGGAAATATGGTCTTTATACCCCTCTAAAGCGTAATAATGTCTTATATTTAAAAAATTATGCAGTAAAATGGTTTCATATGAGGCGTGCATATAGTATGGGATGTCCCATGAACAAACTGGATCGTTTTTTTTTCTGCTTATTAGAAATGGGCTCTTCATAGCCCTCTAAAGTATTGTAATGATATCCCATATTTTCTATAAATCCTGCTATGATTTGAAAGGTGATATTTAACACATAATATAGTAACACATAGCAGTCACGAATAAATAACAGAAATATTAACGCAGAAATACAAAAATATCTTGAGACATGTCATGTTGTTATGTTATCTGTTAATTCTGGGAATTCAGCAAAAGAAAGGATGGAGAAGCAGGTATAAACGTAAAAAAAAACCATGTAATATTTTATATCATCACTAAGCAGCACACCAGTCTTTTTTTTATTTTTGATATTAAACATAGTTAAGAGGATCACACTGTTAATGCTAGTTTGAAGTATATATTAAATTAGGCAAAATGTGTAATAAATTAATGGGCAGATTAATTTTTTATTAATCTTTTTTAATTATCTTTTTTATTTTTCTTTATAGTACTTTTTGAATGTGTAGTGCTAGAATTTCATGATTTGATATATATTCAGACATTGTAATTATTAATTAAAAAGCTCTCATTTAGATCTGCCTCCACCCAATCAGCAACCAATAGATAAAACCAACAGTGTTGGGGAAAGTTACTTTTAAAAGTAATGCATTACAATATTGCGTTACTCCCTAAAAAAGTAACTAATTATGTTATTTACTTTTCATGGAAAGTAATGCGTTACATATTACTTTTGCATTACTTTTTAACTCTGGGCAGGGCTTGCTTGTTTGTTTTTAATATAAAAAGTTAAAATTTTAGCAAATGTAAAAGCCCTTTCACAAAAAAAGAGAGAAAGAAATAAGCCTAAGGCTGAAGTAAATTCACATCTGTACAGTAGAACTGTAGGAGAAGGAAGTTCGACACAGAATGAACACAGAAAACTTAGGCAAATATTAGTTAATCTAAAGTAAGTTTTGCTTATATGGTTGAATTGGAGCAACAAAGGTCAGCAGCACAGACACTGGTTAATAAAATGGGATTAAATACATAAAGGAAACAAAAAGTTTTTTGAAAGAGTAACTCAGATATTTTCTTGTAAATAAAAAAGTAATGCGTTATTTTATTAGTTACTTGAAAAAAGTAATCTGATTACCTAACTTGTGATACTTGTAATGCTTTACACCCAACACTGAAAACCAAGTCCCCACCCTACCTTTTTTTTATTTTCCGATAATCCACTTTACTCGGATGTACGTCACAATATAGACATATACTATAGATATAATAAGGATCTGTTCCTATGTCCATTTCATAACAGTTTAAAGACATCATTCAATTTCCATTTCAAACATTTAAATCCTGGCAATCAGAGTTTCTTTGTCTTTGTTTTTTTAAAACATATGACAAGAGGTAGAATTATGGAGAGGTAGACTATGAAAAATAATACTAACAATAATAACAACAGATGTTACATGTTACAAATTTGATAAACATAACTCACAGCATCTAGTATTCATGGAATCACATTCTATCAACACCCTTTTTTCCACAAGGCAGGATTGCTGGATATGTACAAAAGTAAATAAGTAATGTAAAAGATATTTCTTTTTTGGGGGGGGGTTTATTACATTCAAATTTTCATATGAATGAATTGTCATATGGATTGTTCATATTGTAAATGAATGTGTTATTTTGTTGGCTATAACTTTTAAATAAGTTTTCTAAAAAAACATAAAATTGATCATATAATCTATTTAAACTATAAATATGTTTTTACTCTGCCCACTAGTCACAGTATATTGTCCATTCATAGTTCTTTACCAAAGGCACTTCTGTAGTAACCAGACTTAGCAGGGTTACAGTACTCTGCTTCTATGACTTCCACAACCACACAGAGCAGTAAGTTCATCAAAATGAGATTTTCTTTTGGGTCTTTGATGTCAGTAAAATTCAATCAGGTATTCCGGATAGATCTGGTTGCTGTCGAATATAACAAAGATTTTCGGGCTCATCATGTCATCCACACAGCTGTCGAAAAAGTTGGCAATGCTCATGTCTTTAGAAGGTGGTCTGCAGTACTGGGGGTGACCTAGCGTATATTCCCCAACTATAACCCGTGCCAGGAACATGCACTTGTATGGTGGGTCACTCTGGAATACAGGGGGCGCTAGACCATGTTTCTGTAGGATGAAGTTGTGCTTGCTAGTCGAATGGCAAAACTTGCTGGAATACCTTGCGTCACGTGCAAAATAGCTGCCTGTGAAGAAAAAACAGGATTTAGGCAATATAAATATATATTCAATAATGACATTTCAAAAGTGACAGCAAAGGCAATTACAAAGTTTTATTCCAATTAAAATCAAATTCCACATTTCTTTGGTAAACCACATTAATGACATAAAAAGCCAAAATGATGACAAAGATGTATGTTTTTTTTTTTCTTTTAATTTTGTCTTTTTTTATCTCATAATTGCAACTTTTTACCTCAGCTATGAGTCAAAATTTCATTCATGATTGTCATTGTGTCGTATCTCATATCTCAAGATAAAAATTGGAATTATGAAAAAGTCATTGTCATGACAAAAAGTCAAAATGTTTGAAAATTTCATAATAATGAATTTGTTATCTACACTACTAGTCACTACTACTACTACTTTTTTTTAAAGAAGCCTCTTCTGCTCACCAAAGCTGCATTTATTTGTTCCAAACTACAGCAAAACAGTAACATTTTTATAGATTTTTACTATAATCACTGCTTTCTATTTGAATATATTTTAAAATGTAATTTATTCCTGTGATTTCAAAGCTACATTTTAGCATCATTTCTCCAGTCACAACTAATATTCAAATTTGCTGCTCAAAAAACATTATTTTTATTATGTTGAAAACAGCTGAATAGATTTTTTCTTTGATGAATAGAAAGTTCAGAAAAACAGCATTTATCTGAAATCGAAATCTTTTGTAACATTATAAATGTCTTTATTATCACTAAAGCATCCTTGCTAAATAAAAGTATTAATTACTATAATTTCTATACTGACTCCAAGCTTTTGAATGGTATAGTGTATAATGTTACAAAAGCTTATTTCAGACAAATGCTATTTTATATATGAATGCTAAATTCTATTCATCAAAGAATCATGAATAAAATGTACTTAACTGTTTTAAATATTTATAATAAAAATAATAATAATAATAATAATAAATAATAATAAATGTTTCTTGAACAACAAACAAGCATATTAGAATGATTTCTGAAGGATCATGTGACACTGAAGAATGGCGTAATGGTGCAGAAAATGTAGCTTTGATCACAGGAATAAATTACATTTTAAAATATATTGAAATAGAAAACAGTTAATAGTTAAATATTTCAAAATTATACTGTTTTGCTGTACTTGGTGAGCCTAATAGACTTCTTTATAACCATACAAAAAAAAAAAAAAAAAAAAAACGGAAGACAGAAGTCATACAGGTCTGGACTGTCAAGAGCATCTAAATTATTATTATTATTATTATTATTATTATTATTATTATTATTATACCCGTTTCATTTTTAGGAGAATTTTCTTTCAATGTAGAAAGACTCATGGACTGTACCTTTGCCATAGACGTCACCGTGGCTTCCTGTGAGACGCCAATCAAAGTTGTGTGTGCATATGGCCTGTATGTTACTGTGACCAGTTCCATGAAAAAGCATCTTTTCTTCAACGTCTACCACATGTTTAATCTTTCTCAACTGGGCCTTTTTTCTGTAACACATTTACATTTATTAATATATAATATATATATATATATATATATATATATATATATATATACACACACACACACACACACACACACACAATCTCACAGAACTGAGTACATCCCTCACACTGCAGCGACCATTTTAGTATATCTTCTCAAGGGACAATACTATAGAAATGAAACTTCGATATATTTTAGAATAGTCAATGTGCAGCTTGTATAGAAGTATAGATTTACTGTTCTCTGAAAATAACATACAGCCATTATTGTCAAAATATCCGCTCCCTGAAACAATCCTGTAAAAAAGCGAAAAGAAAATCGAAAAAAGACAAACTGCAAATTTCTTTCGATATTCTGAAGAATTGATTGTTTGTTCTCTTATCAGACAGCTGTTAAGAAAGCAAATCTCATTGGAAAGCATTACTGTACGTCAAAAATCATTTTTTTCTGCTATTAATTCTGTTTTTAATCTTCCAGCTAATTATTTTCAAACTCCTTCTTTTGCACTTTCTGAGGATTTCTTGAGATACTTCTGTGACAAAGTTGAGGGCTCAGATACAGGTAACAGATTATGTGGAGCTGCCACTTACTAATCCAACATCTCCTTGGACTACATTCAATCTTCAAATCATCGGCACTGGCAATTGGCAATTGGCAAATCATCAATACAGTGGGGCCCGGTTTGAAATCCGGGTCTATTCTAGATGACATGGCTACCCCGGTTCTCAAGAAGCCCTCTCTTGATGCCTCCATTTTAGATAATTATCGGCCAATATCCACTTTACCATTTATCTCAAAAGTAACGAAAAAAATTGCGCTTTTACAACTTCAGGCTTTTTAAACTAGTAATTACATCTTTGAAAAATTTAAATCTGGGTTCAAATCACTTCACAGCCCTTGTGAGGGTTTTAAATGATATTTTAATGACTACCGATTCTGGCGCTTCTATTTTAGTGATGTTGGACTTGTCATGTGCCTTCGATACTGTCGACCACGAGATTCTCATTTCTCGTTTGGTTTCAATCGTACTTAAAAAAAAAAATAGGAGATCTGTGGTAAAAACAGGAAGCTTTCTTTCGATCCCAGGCATTTTAACCTGTGGAGTTCCTCAAGGCTCTATTTTATCTCCTGCTCTTTTCTCTCTTTGTCTTCTTCCCCTGGGCTCTATCTTTAGAAAACATAGCGTTTCTTTTCACTGTTATGCTGATGATCTTCAAATTTACCTTTACTTGCCTGAAATACAAATTCTAAATCATGGCTGTCTAAAAATTTTCTGTTCTTGAACTCTGATAAGACTGAAGTTATTGCTTTTAGTCCCTCCGAATAGAAGGCAAGTACTCAACTCAATCTTGGAAACTTAAATTCCTTTGCCTCTCCCTATGTTAGGAATCTGGGGGTGGTGTTTGATAACACCTTAAAATTTGATAAACAAATTAGTAATGTAGTAGGCTCAAGCTTCCTTCATCTTTGTTCTCTGACTAAAATAAAGCCATTTCTTTCAAAAAGTTCACTAGAGGTTGCTATCCATGCCTTTATTACATCTCGGTTGGATTACTGCAACGCTATCTATTTCGGCATATCAAAATGTCAAACCTCTCGGTTACAAGTAGTTAAAAATGCAGCAGCTAGATTTCTGCTGGGGCATAAAAATTCTGAACATGTTACCCCCTTCTGCGATCATTACACTGGCTGCCAGTTCATTGTCGAATTGAGTTTAAAATCTTGTTACTTGTTTACAAATCACTTAACAATTTAGCTCCATCTTATTTGTCCTACTACTCCACCCCTACACGCCGGTGAGGGGACTAAGGTCAGAGGGAAAACTCCTTCTCCAGATTCCTAGAACCCGCTTAAAAACCAGGGGGTCTAGAGCCTTTGAGGTGGCTGGTGGCTCTTTGGAATAACTTACCAACACACATTAGAACGGCTTCCACGTTATCTGAGTTCAAGTCATATCTTAAAACGCATGTCTTTTCTTTGGCTTTTAACACATAGTAATGTGTGACTTTCTGTATGCTTTTAAATTTGTTCTCTGAATTTTTTCTTTGTTATATATTTTATTGTTTGCTGTGCAGTGTTTGGTCGGCCATGTTCCGTATTTAAAAGTAATCTAGAAATAAAACTGAACTTGAACTTGAAAATAGCTATACTGGTACTGGAAAAATACCGGTATATATTTTATTTCAAACTGTTCAATACTATCATTTTGATCAATTCAGTATTTTATATGCTGCTGTTCCGAATTTCGCCTGTAGGTGGCAGTGCTTCCGATTGATAATTTAACAAATCAATCTTCATCAACGCGCTTGAAACTAGTATTTAAAGACAACAGTAGAAGTGAAATATAACATATTTTTGCATACACATCAGATGATAAAGGTGAACGAGCTGACCTTACTGCACCTGTATGCAAGCATTGCTATTATAAATAATTTGTTGCCACAGGAGGCACACATCAAGTCTTGCCAAGTACTTGTCACTTGCTCATCATGATCTTTAATGTGAATTTAGAGATCAACAGGTGAGTTCATCATTCATAAATTCAGGTTTAATTAACTTTTATTCACAACTGATCAAAGCACATACCTATGTGATACAGAGTAACGTAAACGCGAAAGCTCAAATGTTTATCAGTTTAGCTTTGGTCACATAATATTAGCACTCAGTGGTTAGCACTCAAAGCCCTTAATGGTTTCATCAGTACTTGAGCGAGTTCTTATTACATTATAGTCCCTCACGTCCGCTGCGTTTTCAAAACTCTGGCAATTTGATTATACCTAGAATTTTAAAATCAACTGCGGGCGGCTGATCATTTTCTTATTTAGCGCCCAAACTCTGGCACAATCTACTTTAACCTGGGTTACACATAGGTTGTAATTTCATGTCAAGTCAAGTCAGCTTTATTTATATAACGCTTTTTACAATACAAATTGTGTCAAAGCAACTTCACAGTATCAAATAGGAAAGTAATATATCAATAAAGCAAAAAGAAACAATTAAACAATTTTAGTTTTTACAATTTTAGAAATTAATCAATAGTTCCAAATTAATAAATTGATTGTCCCAAATTAATTGTACGCAATTTAGTTGTCCCCAACTGAGCAAGCCATAGGCGATAGTGGCAAGGAACCAAAACTCCATCTGTGACACAAATGGAGAAAAAAAAAAAACCTTGGGAGAAACCAGGCTCAGTCGGGGGGTCAGTTCTCCTCTGACCAATAAACAAGTAGTTTATACTCCCATACAGACCTGTAGAGATGGTCTATATGTACTGACCCACAATCTGGATACGAACTGGATCAGGGAACTGCAGTGGCCAACTGTTCAGGATTCATACTGGATCTGACCTCAGAATAAGCAGGAGACAGACAATATTAGCACAGATTCCATTCTTCTTATGATGCAGCGAGTGCATTAGGTGTTATGGGAAGTGTTCCCGGTTCCGGTTGACCTAATTAATGTAGCCTAACAATACTTTCACGGATTTGAATTATAGAAATGTGTTAATATGTTATGTGTAAGCCAGGTTAAAGAGATGGGTCTTTAGTCTAGATTTAAACTGACTGAGTGTGTCTGCCTCCCAAACAGAATTAGGTAGATTGTTCCATAGTTTTGGCACTAAGTAAGAAAATGATCTACCGCCCACAGTTGATTTTGATATTCTGGGTATTATCAGATCGCCAGAGTATTGAGAACGCAGCGGGTGCGAGGGACTATAATGTGATAAGAGCTCCCTCAAGTACTGAGGAGCTAAACCATTGAGGGCTTTAAAAGTTATTAGCAAGATTTTAAAATCAATACAATGTTTAATAGGGAGCCAGTGCAGTGTTGACAGAACCGGGCTAATACACTCATACTTTTTGATTCTAGTAAGAACTGTAGCTGCTGCATTTTGGACCAGCTGGAGTTTGTTTATTAAGCATGCCGAACAACCACCCAATAAAGCATTACAAAAATCTATCTTGGAGGTCATGAATGCATGAATTAACATTTCTGCATTTGAATTTGAGAGCACAGGTTGTAATTTCGTTAGATTTTTAAGATGGAAAAATGCAATTAATTTTTTTTTTTGCAAATGCTAGAAATGTGGTTTTCGAAGGAAAGATTGCTATCAAATAACACACTTAGGTTCCTGACTGATGATGACAAATTTACAGAGCAGCCATCAAGTATTAGACTGTGTTTTAAGTTATTACTTGCTGAGGTTTTTGTTCCAATAATTAACACCTCTGTTTTTTCAGAATTTAACAGTAAGATATTACTTGTCATCCAGTTTTTTATATCGACTATGCATTCCATTAGTTTTTCAAATTTGTATGATTCGCAGTGATGAATTTATAATATTCAGAAGAGGATCTAAGATATCTGAAAGCACCTATTTTAGTAGTTTAGATGGGATAGGGTCTAGCATACATGCTGTTGGTTTAGATGATTTAACAAGTTTATAAAATTCTTCCTCTCCTATAGTAGAGAATGAGTGGAATAGTTCCTCAGGAGATCTATAACGCACTATTTGATCCAATAATTGATCCGATACTGTTCCTGACGGCTGCATGGTTACAATTTTATCTCTAATAGTATCGATCTTTGTTGTAAAGTATTTCATAAAGTCATTACAACTGTGCTGTTTGGAAAAATCTGTTGGTGCTTTATTTTTTGTTAATTTTGCCATTGTATTGAATAAATACCTGGGGTTATGCTTGTTTTCTTCCAAAATAGCTGAGAAGTAATGATTTCTAGCATTTTTTTAATGCTTTTCTATAGGATACGGTAGACTCACGCCAGCCGGAATGAAAGACCTCTAGTTTTGTTTTCCTCCAGCTGCACTCCATTTTCCGGGCTGCTCTCTTTAGGGCGTGAGTGTGCTCATTACGCCACGGTGTCGGACTGTTTTTCTTTAATCTTCCTTAAGCGCAAAGGAGCCACCACATCTAAAGTGCTAGAAAAGAGAGAGTCAATAGTTTCAGCTACATCATCAAGTTTATCTGAGCTATTGGATATACTAAGGAATTCAGATAAGTCAGGAAGATTACGTATAAAGCTGTCTTTTGTGGATGAGGTGATGGTTCTACCATACCACTTGTAGCAAGGAGTGGGATTTACAGTTTTAGCTATCTGGAGTATACACAAAACTAGATAATGATCCGAGATATCATCGCTTTGCTGCAGAATTTCAATGCCATTAACATCAATTCCATGCGACAATATTAAATCTAGAGTATGATTTCGACAATGAGTAGGTCCTGACACATGTTGTCTAACTCCAATAGAGTTCAGAACGTCTATAAAGGCTGATCCCAATGCGTCTTTTACATTATCAACATGGTAAAAATCACCCACTTTTAAGACTTTATCTGCAGACATCACTAACTCCTTCACTAACTTCTTTAATACTTTATACTCCTTAAACTTTATACTTTATACTCTTTAAACTCCATCACTAACTTCTTTAATAAAGTCTGTATGGTGCCCTGGAGGCCTGTATACTGTAGCTAATACAAACGTTGCGGGGGATTTATCCTTTGTACCCTTTTCTCTAGATAATGTTATGTGAAGCACCATTATTTCAAACGAGTTATACTTGAAGCCAGTTCTCTGAGAAATGCTAAAGTTATTGCTATAAATAGTAGAGACACTTTTAGCTTTTAGATGCGGCTCATGTTTATAACAGTAATCTTGGGGAGTAGACTCATTTAAAATAATATAATTGTTCTGTTACAGTAATTGCCTAAGCTATAGTAATTGAGAAATAAATGTTAAGGCTGTAGTTTGTATCCCCCTGCTGGCTGCTCTGAGGATATAACTGTCATTACCATGTGACTGATCAGATGACTAACAAGGAAATTAGTGCCTTCCATACTGCTATTTTGTTCCAGTCAGAAAGCTGTGAATCAATATACATCTGCATTCATCCTTGGCCTTTGGTAGCTTCGTCGGTATGTTTATTGTTATTGTTCATAAAACTACTTTCAAATATATTTGATTATTTAGAAGCCTTGTAATTTGTATTATTTAAATACATCTTAGATGTAATTCTCAGTGGATCATATGCCATTAACATAGCATACTGATCACTTTTATTTCCCTGAAAACTTATTTTCATTTTGTTTGATAAGCAGAAAAGTCAAATCTAGATTACAAGACATTTGTAAGAAGTACTTCTGTTATATACACATTGTGAATGTCAATTTATATTGTTTGTTTTCTTCTTATTACATAGTTTTACCCTACCCTTATTAAAGCACGAAAAAGGACATTCCGTGTCTGTGGAATTAATCAGGGAGAGTTAAACTTGCTGTTAAAGTATACACAGGACGTATATGAAGAAAAGTACAGTAAAACGATGGCTCTGTCAGGCAGGACATCGCAGTTCAAGCTGATTCTACACAGCAACAAACAAGTAATATTTTGTTCGTCAAACTATGTCGAAGAAAAGCTCGGCAATATGGAAGACCAGGTCACGTGTCTCCACACAGCACTCAGGTCATTCTGCAGCAAGTTCTGCAGCTGCATTAGCACGTGCAGAAGTGGAGGCTGCAAAGTCATGTCTATCGTTTGCTGAAAAAGAAATGAAAATGAAAATAGAAAAAGCTCAGTCATAAGCCTCTATAGACTCTATATGTTAAAGCAAGAGAAAGAAACAAAAGCTGATGCACTTGAAGCTGCGGTTGAGCACCACAGTAAAAGATTAAGTTATGAACTTTTGGAAGATTGCACTCCAGTGGATACAACTCAGCGCACTAAAGATTATGTCATGCAGCAGGCAAAGGCAAATAGGTACTTCGTCCAGAGGGCAATGCTTCCGTAGGGTTTGCATCTGCTGCTGCATCCGTTCATAATGACTCCAATACGAATGATTTTGTGCGTTACTTGGCTCGTCGTGAACTGATGTCTACAGGGTTGCTGAAATTCGATAATAAACCAGAAAGTTACAGAGCCTGGCGATGTTCATTTAGGAATGCTACCAGAGGTTTAGACTTAACATTCAGCAAAGAAATTGATCTTCTTGTCAAGTGGCTTGGGAAGGAGTCTGCTGAACATGTCAGTCGGATTCGGACTGTGAATGCAAGTAACCCAGAGAGAGGGTTGAAAATGATTTGGGCCAGGCTAGAGGAATGCTATGGCTCACCTGAGGTGATAGAGAATTCACTGTTCAGACGCCTTGAGAGTTTTCCCAAACTAACAAACAAAGATTACGCAAAACTAAGAGAGTTGAGTGATTTACTCACTGAGCTGCAGTCCGCCAAGGCTGATGGAGACCTGCCTGGACTTGCGGTACTCAACACTGCTTGCGGAGTAAATCCTATAGTGGAAAATCTTCCTTTCGGACTTCAGGATAGGTGGTTATCTGTGGGTTCTGATTATAAACTGAAAAACAATGTCCCATTTTCGCCCTTTGATGTGTTTGCTGAGTTTATTAGTCAACAAGCAAGGATCAGAAATGACCCAAGTTTCAGTTTTACATCTCGTGTAGATACTCCTACTAAGCTAACTTCATGGAGACAGCTTAAACAGAAGGAGATTTCAGTCCACAAGACAGACGTGTCACCTACTGTCTTCTGTAATAAAGACAAACTGTCTAGCAGTGACTGTGACAAGTTGTGTCCTATACACAAAAAGGCACATCCACTTCGCAAGTGCCGTATCTTTCGAGAAAAGTCTTTGGATGAGCGTAAAGCATTCCTGAAAGAAAATGGAATATGCTTTAGATGTTGCATGTCTTCACTGCACATTGCAAAAAAGTGCAAAGCCCGTGTTAAATGCGAAGATTGCGGTAGCGAAAATCATGACACCGCCCTTCATCAAGAACCAGGACCCATGATTAAAGACATTAGCCCCCATTCTGAGCAGGGCGGTGAGGGAGATCCTGTATCATCATCTGCAATCTCATCGCATTGCACTCAAGTCTGTGGTGGTGATCTGATCATGATCATGCTCAAAAATCTGCCTTGCCAAAGTCTATCCAAGCGGATGCCGCACTAATGCAGTGAAGCTTTATGCAATAATTGATGACCAAAGTAACAAATCAATGGCCCGTACTGAGTTCTTTAATATGTTTGGCATCCAAAGCCCTAGCTTACCATATTCGTTAAAAACCTGTGCTGGGATTATGGAGACAACAGGAAGACGAGCAAGTGGCTTCCAAATTGAATCCATAGATGGACAGACTAGTCTTCCACTTCCAGATCTAATCGAGTGCAATGAGATTCCCAAAAACTGGTCAGAGATTCCTTCACCTTCTGCTGCTCTACATTACCCCCATCTCAAATCAGTGGCACATCTCATCCCGGAAATTGATCCAGACGCTCACATTTTACTTCTCCTTGGAAGGGATATCCTCAGAGTGCATAAGGTGCGTAAGGCACTCAATGGCCCACATGATTTGCCATTCGCACAAAAACTTGATCTGGGTTGGGTCATTGTAGGCAACGTCTGTCTAGGAAATGTCCATAAGCCAATCACAGTTAGCACACTTTACACCAAGATTCTGAATAATGGACGGTCTTCACTCTTTGAACCATGTCCTAATGTCCTGTAGGTGAAGGACAGATATAGTGGTTCCCACAGTCAGTGCTGCAGCAGAAAACTTACACACCAGTCAGATCACTTGGGTGATATGGTGCTTCAATGCAACGTACAAGTGATGATGATAAAGTAGCTCTGTCCATTGGGGATGACTACTTTCTGGACATTATGAAAAAATAGTTTCAGAAAGATGAAAACAATGGTTGGGTAGCACCACTGCCATTTAAAAACCCCCGACAGCGTCTTCCTGACAATAAGATGCAAGCGATGAAATGACTCTCATCACTCTTGCGCAACTTTCAGAGGAAACCACAGATGAGAGAACACTTTGTTTCCTTCATGGAGAAAGTCTTTAAGAATGAGCATGCAGAGGTGGCTCCACCTCTCGAAGATGAAGAGGAATGGTGGTATCTTCCCATCTTTGGCGTATATCATCCGAAGAAACCTGGACAAATCCGGGTAGTGTTCGATTCTAGTGCCCAGTACAAGGGTGTCTCCCTCAACGATGTGTTGTTAACAGGGCCTGATCTTAATAATTCTCTTTTGGGGGTGCTTCTCAGATTCCGAAAAGAGTCAGTTGCCATAACCACAGACATCCAACAGATGTTCTACTGTTTTTTTGTTAAAGAGAAAGACAGGAACTTTCTGAGATTTTTATGGTTCCGAGACAATGACCCCAGCAAAGACATTGTGGAGTACTGTATGAAGGTACATGTCTTTGGGAATAGCCCATCACCCACTGTAGCCATCTATGGTCTCAGAAAAGCTGTCCACCTAGAAGGGCAAGAACAGGATTCTGAAGTGCAACAGTTCGTAGAACGCGATTTCTATGTAGATGATGGGTTAAAGTCCCTTCCCACAGTGGAAGCAGCAGTGAGTCTACTAAAGTGGACACAAAACATTCTTGCAAGATCAAATGTGAGGTTGCACAAGATTGCCTCAAA
Organism: Cirrhinus molitorella; assembly: GCA_033026305.1. Lineage (NCBI taxonomy): Eukaryota > Metazoa > Chordata > Actinopteri > Cypriniformes > Cyprinidae > Cirrhinus > Cirrhinus molitorella. The sequence goes on from CM065128.1 coordinate 16,582,821, forward strand.
CAAGAGAGAGGTCATGGAGGCATTTCCATCACAAGATTATGCAAGCGATCTAAAAGATCTTGATCTTGAGAAAGAGAACCTTCCCATACAACGCAGTCTGGGACTAAATTGGGACCTCAAAACAGACTGTTTCATTTTTCATGTACCTGATGCAGTGAAGCCCTTTACGCGTAGAGGAGTCTTGTTGACTATCAATAGTCTGTTCGACCCTTTAGGATTTGCGGCCCCAGTAACAATCCAAGGCAAATTTATTTTGCGAGATTTAAGCATCGATTGGGATTCTCCACTGCCCCAGAATATGGAAGAGGCATGGGATGCATGGCGCAATTCCCTGCAGGAGCTAAGATACCTTCAGATACCTAGAACCTACTCCGAACATTCGCCCTCAGAAGCTGCATGCAGACAGCTGTGCGTGTTTTCAGACGCATCCACCAAAGCTATTGCGGCAGTTGCTTATCTCAAGCTGTCCTATGCAGAGAGAGACAATCACGTGAGCTTTGTGATGGGTAAAGTGAAACTTGCTCCACTTCCTGAACATACCATCCCGAGGTTGGAACTGTGTGCTGCTGTCTTGGCAGTGGAAGTAGCTGATCTCATCTCATCTGAGATTGACATGGATCTTGACAGTATCAATTTCTACACTGACAGCAAGGTGGTATTAGGATATATACATAATCAGTCTAGACGCTTTTATGTCTATGTCAACAACCGAGTCTCAAGGATAAGAAGATCCAGTCAGCCTGAACAGTGGTATTACGTACACTCTGACCAAAATCCAGCAGACATAGCCACAAGATCCATTTCCGCAGTGCACCTCGCAGACAGCCCGTGGCTTTTGGGCCCCAAGTTCCTTGCAGACTCTCCTAGCCCTCCGGAGAAGGAAACTTACAAGCTCATAAATCCTGCACTTAATGTGGATGTACGACCCGAAGTGGCCAATATGAGCACTACAACTGTGAGCAAGAAGCTGGGATCACGTTTTTCCAGGTTCTCTAGTTGGAAATCACTTATCCGTTCAATCGGACGCCTCATCCACATTGCCAATGTTTTCCATAAAAATTCACATGCCTCAGAAGTTGGCATTATTGTCAAACAGCTTGTTCAGCGGAAAACTTCTCAAAGGCTAAAACTGTCATCCTTCATGCCGTCCAGGAAGAAACCTATGCAACAGAAATTGCATGCATCAAGAGTGGGAAAAATCTTCCTAAAACTAGTCCATTAATTTCACTGAATCCGTTCATTGATGATCATTCCTTTTGAGAGTTGGAGGTCACATTTCAGCAGCGAAATTGGATCAGGATGAAAAGAATCCTTTAATCATTCCTGGCAAGCACCATGTTGGAGCCTTATTGGTAAGGCATTGTCACCAACAAACCCAGCATTAAGGACGTTTACTCACTGAAGGAGCTATCCGTGCAGCTGGTCTCTGGATCATTGGGGGCAAGAGACTTGTGAATGATACCCTATATCATTGCGTCCTTTGTCGAAAACTTCGTGGCCACCTCCAAACCCAGAAGATGGCTTCTCTTCCAGCGGACCGAATGTGTACAGATCCTCCATTCACCAACATAGGCCTAGATGTGTTTGGCCCATGGTCCATCCATGCACGTCAGACAAGAGGGGGTCTGGCACATGACAAAAGATGGGCAGTAATCTTCACTTGTCTCAGCGTTAGGGCAGTCGACATTGAAGTAATTAAGTCGTTGGACACCTCCAGCTTTATCAATGCCCTTAGGAGCTTCTTTGTTCTCCGAGGTCCAGTAAAAGAAATTCGGTCAGATCGTGGAACAAATTTCATTGGTGCATGCAAGGAGCTTCAGATCCCATCAAACATTAATGATGAGAGTGTTCAGAAATACCTAGCAGAACATGGTTGCTCTTGGATATTCAATCCCCCTCATGCCTCATACATGGGTGGCTCTTGGGGAAGAATGATTGGAATGGCAAGGAAGATACTGGACTCCATGTTCCTTCAGCTAGGACACATGAAATTAACTCATGAAGTGCTCACTACCTTCATGGCTGAATGAACTGACCCAAGTGACCCATTTCTTCTTACACCTTTTATTCTCCTCACACAGAAAGTGTGCACCCCTGTCAGTCCTGCTGGTGATTTAGGAACCAAAGATCTTTTCCAACGTCAATGGAGACAAGTCCAACATCTAGCAAACACGTTCTGGGATAGATGGAGGAAACAGTATCTGTGCCTACTGCAGACACGTAGGAAATGGCAATCTGAACAACCCAATGTTGAACCAGGTAGCATTGTACTCCTCAAAGATAGCCAAACTAAAAGAAACGAATGGCCATTGGGGATCATTACCCAGGTCTTTCCAAGCACAGACGGTAAAGTGCACAAGGTGGAAATAAGGATTCCTAAACAAGATGGCACCAAGCTCTTCCTTAGACCAGTAAATGAGATACTCCTTCCTCACAAATCCAAATAAAGTAATATATCAAAAATCAGTTATTTAGTGGTGGCACTTAATCAGTGCCAGACCGGGATTGTTCTGTTACAGTAATTGCCTAAGCTATAATAATTGAGAAATAAATGTTAAGGCTGTAGTTTGTATCCCCCTGCTGGCTGCTCTGAGGGTAACACTGTCATTACCATGTGACTGATCAGATGACTAACAAGGAAATTAGTGCCTTCCATACTGCTATTCTGTTCCAGTCAGAAAGCTGTGAATCAATATACATCTGCATTCATCCTTGGCCTTTGGTAGCTTCGTCGGTATGTTTATTGTTATTGTTCATAAAACTACTTTCAAATATATTTGATTATTTAGAAGCCTTGTAATTTGTATTATTTAAATACATCTTAGATGTAATTCTCAGTGGATCATATGCCATTAACATAGCATACTGATCACTTTTATTTCCCTGAAAACTTATTTTCATTTTGTTTGATAAGCAGAAAAGTCAAATCTAGATTACAAGACATTTGTAAGAAGTACTTCTGTTATATACACATTGTGAATGTCAATTTATATTGTTTGTTTTCTTCTTATTACATAGTTTTACCCTACCCTTATTAAAGCACGAAAAAGGACATTCCGTGTCTGTGGAATTAATCAGGGAGAGTTAAACTTGCTGTTAAAGTATACACAGGACATATATGGAGAACAGTACAATAATCATCTGGTTTTAGCCAGGTTTCTGTCAAACAGAGCACACCTAGGTTATGATCAGTAATCAAGTCATGTATAAAAAGTACTTTTGAAGAGAGGGACCTGATATTCTCATCACCACGGTAAGCAGGGAGGGGACCAGAGCATGTTACAGTGTCTGACATTGAACTTACAAGTTCACACACCTCTTTAACATTATTATTGGCGATCTCCGAACATCATTAGTGCCGACGTGAATAACAATCTTACTGAATTTACGTTTAGCATTAGCCAGCACTTTTAAATTTTTAAAGTTGTCAGGCGCTCTGGCTCCTGGTAAACATTAGACTATGGTGGCTGGTGTCTCTATTTTCACATTCCGTACAATAGAATCGCCAATGACTAGAGCACTTTCATCAGGTTTCTCCGTGGGTGCGTCACTAAGTGGGGAGAACCGGTTTGATGTTTGGATCGGAACAGAAGAGCAGTGTTTTGACCCACAACTATGCCACCTCACTGTCACCCAGTTGCCCTGCCGCACAGGCGAAGTTACTGGAACCAAACAATGTACAGGCCTATCTGAGCTAGTCACATCCAAAACCGAATCTAAGGCCCTCGCATTCTTACTATCCTCAGTTAAAGTTTGGATGCGTTCTCTAGTTCTGAAATCTTCTCTGTCAGCCTAACTATTTCCCTGCATTTATCACATGTAAGTCCCTCACTGCTGACAGAGATAGATAAACTGTACATGTGACAGGCAGTGCACACAACAATAGTAGGAGAAGATGCCATTCCTCACCTGAATGTAGAACGATTCAAACTTAACTTACCACTGTTGTTTGATGAACTTGTGTAAGGAGGAGCAGAAGAAAAATCTGAGCAACGGTTAGGAAATGCTAACGCGTTGCACTCACGGTTAGATGATAAACGCGAACGATAAGCAAAAGCGAGAGCAAAGAAAAGGACAGATTAACGCAAAACAGAAATGCGAGTAAAGCGAGGCAAGCTAAGCAGCTAGTGGAATGCTAACGCGCTACTCTCATGTATAACGTATAAAAGTGAAACGATCAGATCAGTCAAATTAGTTTGACGGATCAAGTTTGAGATTTGGTGAAATCAAGAATATATTTTAGCACTTTAAACTACAGTTAGTAGTAGTAAGATAGAGATTGCTACAAAGAATAAATGAAAGCTCTAAGGAGCTACACTCTGTGCTCAAAACAGGAAGTGCTCAAAACAGGAAGTTTAACACATTTCTATAATCCAAATCTGTTAAAGGATTGTTAGGCTGCATTAATTAAGTCAACCGGAACCGGGAACACTTCCCATAACACCTGATGTACTTGTTGCATCATAAGAAGAATGGCATCTACGCTAATATTAGTCTGTTTCGTTCTTATTCCGAGGTGACCATAGCCACCAGATCAGATGGTCACTACATCTGGATCAGCACCTAGAGACAACCTCTACAGGCCTGAGTGTCAATGAAGACCACGTCAACTAGATAGATCATCAGTGAAGACCTCGTCACCTAGAGGGCTGTCTGCGCAAGACCACAGGAACCTGATGAGTCCTCTGCAATCTGACTTTGCTGTACATGGAACTTTTGCATCTATGCTAATATTAGTCTGTTTCTTTCTTATTCCGAGGTCACCGTAGGCAACCAGATCCAGTCTGTATCCAGATCAGATGGTCACTGCAGTCCCTCGGATCCAGTCCATACCTAGCCCAGATGGTGGATCAGCACCTAGAGACGACCTCTACAGACCTGAATGTCAGCGGAGACCACGTCAACTAGATCCCAGAGACGGATCTCCAGTGAAGGCATCATCCTCTTGGCGGCCATCAGCGCAAGACCACTTGAACCAGATGAGTCCTCCGAAATCTACACATGGAACTTTTGCATTACTGACACATTATTGTCCTATTTAATACTGTAAAGTTGCTTTAACACAACTTGTATTGTTAAAAGTGCTGTATAAATAATAAACTTGACTTGACTTTCATTTCAAACAATCAAATATTAATGAATTTAAATGAAGCAAGAGTTTTGTTATATTGATTTTAGTATCAATAATATGAGGGAATGTTTTTCCCGCACTGTCCACCGCCAATATGAAGCAGTCGAGAGAGCGAGAGAAATATATATTTATGATTTTTCTGAAATCTGAAAACAATCTGAGAAAGAGAGATAATAATGTGATTTTGAATACTTTGACTGTTAGAATAACACTTTATAGTAAAGCAACATTTGTTAAAATTCTTTAGGAAAGCTGACCTAACAGTATTACAGCATTTATTAATCTAGGTCAATTTTTTTGACGGTGGTGTCCTACATAAATCACCAGGGAGGCTTAGCGTCCAGACGTCTCTTCATGTTGGTGAAGGACCTTCTGGAGTGGGCTCAGGTCCATCTGCGCTTCTTGAGAGCGGCCCATGTGCCAGGCAGACTGAACCAAGAGGCAGACATGCTGTCTCGGAGCAATGTCCCCTCGGACGAGTGGACGCTCCACCCCATGACGGTTGAGACGATATGGGAGATCTTCGGCATGGCAAGAGATCTCTTCGCCTCAGAACGCAACTCTCACTGCCAAACTTAGTTCTCGAAGGAATAGGACGCGTTGGCCCACGACTGGCCCAACCTCCTTCTTTATGCCTTCCCCCGATCGCTCTGATCCCTCAGGTCATCAGACGAATCAGGAAACAGAGACACAGAGTTCCGGACCTGTGGGCCCTACATCTATGGCCTCTCGATGGGAGCCTGCCGACCTCCCCGAGAACGTCTTAAACACAATAATTCAGGCTAGAGCGCCGTCTACGAGACATCTCTACAGCCTTAAATGGTCTGTTTTTGCGGCCTAGTGCTCAGCCCGCAATTCAGACCCAACCTCTTGTGCCATAGGTGTGCACAGCACCGCTGCTCTATTATTGGTGCGCTCAGTTATCACTGACTCGACCAATAGCTCTGCAGTTAAACTGCATTATTGAAAAAGTGCTTCAGTCTTTGGAGATAAACAGGTTTTCCCTATAGTACTCATTCCCATATCTCAGGGAACTGAGGTTACGTTAGTAACCGAGTACATTTTCCAACATGATAATGACCTCAAACACACCACCAAGATGATAACTGCCTTGCTGAGGAAAATGAAGGTGAAGGTGATGGGGTGGCCAAGTATGTCTCCAGACCTGAACCCTATTAAACACCTGTGGGGCATCCTCAAGCCGAAGTTATAAAAGAACTAACATCCAGCAGCTCTGAGATGTCATTATAGAGGAGTGGAGGAAGGTCCCAGCAACAACCTGTGCAGCTCTGGCCAATTCCATGCCCAGGATGATTAAGGCAGTGCCAGATAACAATGAACACAAAATATTGACACTTTGGATAAGTTCACTTAGGGAGTACTCACTTTTGTTGACAGCTATTCTGACAATAATAGCTGTATGTTGAGTAATTTTCAGGGGACAGTAAATCTATACTTCTATACAAGCTGCACATTGACTATTCTAAAATATATCCAAGTTTTATTTCTGTAGCATTGTCCCTTGAGAAGATATACTAAAATGGTTGCTGAAATGTGAGATACTGTAATATATAATAGCTGAAATGATCAACAAATGTAACATAAAGCCTTGTAATAAGCACAATTATATGCAGTCAGACAGACAATATTGCAAAATAAATATTTAAGACAATTTTAAATAAGACCCAATTTAAAAAAAAGACCCAACCTGCAAAAAAATTCCCACAGGTCCAGGTTCTGTACTCTTTGAATGGATCTGACGGGCTGGCTCATGGTTCTCTCATATAACCGGGCCACTTCTTTGTACTCAAACGTATCTCTGCATAAAGCAATGAGCTGGATAGAAACAGTCATAGTCCTATAGTCAAAAGTCATTCTGTGTCACTGAAAGTCATTATTAACTTTGTCTTTGTATACCTGATAGGGTTCCTCTGTATTAACTCTTTCCCAGTGACTGGGTACAGGAAGGGCTGGGTTATCACAGATAAATCTGTAAAACAAAATGTAAAGACATTTATTTTTTTTATATTAATTTAAAATTCAACCCAAATGCACAATATAAACTTTACAATAAAAAGCTGGATAAACAAGTTTACCTAAAATCAGTAGCTGAATGCAATGCCCTTTTAATTGGCCTTTCTTTTCCAGTAGTCACATTGACTTGTTTCATAGCTAGTGATATGATAAAGTTGAAAAGATGAAAAGAGAAATGACAGCAAAAACGTATATCACATCCCCAACCCAAATATGTGTTTTGTTTAGTACCAACCAGAAAAGTCTAATTTATAGGTATATTTAGCAGTATAGAAGTCCATTGAAGCATGCTGATTCTTGATGTAGTTTTGTTCAATTTGCTCATTGGTGACAGAGCAACCTGTGCTTTGAACTTCCTGTAGCGAAAAGGAAAACAGCATGATGTGATAATCAAAATCACAATTTATGAATTGCCATTCATATTAGGCTAATCTACCAGACTGCAGTTTCATAAAAGGCAGTACATACTTCAAACATATGCCAGACGCCACACTCGGCAAGGTAGAACCAGCGCCACTTTGCCTCTGAAGTGTCCATTTCCTCCTCACAGGACTCTTCATCAGTGGGCTTCTGGAGGTCTTCTGAGCTCTCCAAATGCTTGACAATGGCCTCACAATCCATCCTCAAAGCAAATATACAAATATGTCCATCTGGCCACCTTTTAAGTGCATGACAACATGCTTTCATTAATAACTTGCCTGCGTCAATATTGTTATGATGTGATTCTACAAGTTACGACATCATTACCAAAATATACTGAAATTATCAAATACAGTCACACTTTTTATTTATTTTCAACCTATTGTTTTGAAATAGACTATGTTAAACGTTCAGACTAGGATTTCTCATGCCAGCATCAAAGTTTGTTTACAAACTTTACACATCTAGCACATTTATTTTGCTTTTACCGGTCGCGAGTTCATTCATGAAATACACTTGTTTACCAAACATGCTGGGATGATCAAATTTAGTTATGCTTTTTAATTTAGATTTAGATTTTGCATTTAACCGTATTCATGTATTGTGATTACCTTTCGAAAAAGCCCTTTTCCTCTTGAAGTTATAAATAATCCTGAATTGATCTAAATTCGAGGAAACATAACATCGCTTCTGTCTGGATTATGTTTCGTTTTCCTCAATCTCTGGTTGTTGTTCGCTGTACTTCCGCATTCGCCGGCCATGACGTCATGCGTCGTTCAACTACGAATCCTTTTTAATAATTGTTCATTATTTTAAAGAAAGAGACACACATTTGCAACTGTAAGAGATAAAGGGTTTTAGCACTGGGTTAAAATGGCAGCACAAACAAATACAATTTACAATATCTAGGCCTAACTGTTTATTATCAGATTCTAGGTAGGTAGGTAATAATAATAATAATACAAAAAATAATCCGAGTAGCTGAGTCCTTAGGCATCTTCAAGAAACGGCTAAAAACACATCTCTTCCATCTTTATTTGACCATCGTGCTCTATCACTCTCTATTCTCATTCTATTTTATCTGTTTTCTTTTTTTATAAAAACAAAAACAAAAAACACGAGACCCTGTAAGATTTGCAGTAAGTATTTGATTTGTTTTTTAACTGCTTGTTTTTCTTAAAAATGACCTAACACTGGTTTTCTCTGTTCTTTTTCTAATATATCCACTTATTTTGTTTTTATTTTTCATATAATTATAAAAAAAAAAAAAAACTTACGTTTATTGCGTTATACTGAAACTTTTCATAGCGCTTGCATATTATTGCTCTTTTGTTGATTTTGATTGCCTTCATTGTCCTCATAACGTAGAACATAGGTTTGTTGCAGATTATAATAACGTTAATTTGTAGTATTGTGACTTCGTTCATTTGAATTTGGATCATTTGATTTTTTTTCTATTTATGTTTCAGTATCATTCTCGTTTTTAATGCGCTATTCACCAGTCCAACGGTAGATGTCAGGCGTCTATCTATCTATGCGGGCAGGTTACAGCTTTTAGAGATGTCACAATAACATCTTCCATTAAACATGCTATAATTGGCTTTACAATAAAAATTGTAATGAAACAATATGTAAAAAATATCATCCACAAAATATTACTGTTTTGACCAATCCAATGAACAGTAATTATATTGATTATATTATTTAAATAACAAAATACATTTATACTGGTTGTATACACAAACACTTCTAAAATGAGAAAAATAAGTAAATCTTTTCACATGGCGTGTAGTCCAGATTGTAGCGCTACATGACACCCCATACGTCACGCCCTCTTTCACTTACCACTATCTGCAGACTCAAGAACACTGCACTCTGCACTGACGCTCTGCGCACGCATGTAAGGGAGCTGTTTACAAACTTTGGTAAGTCCAAGGACTTTTTTTTTTTTTTTTACCAAATTTGAAATTATTATCCGTTTTGAATTGTTTTTGCTATGTATAATTTCTCTTTGGGGTATGCAATTAAGCCTAAACATTCATTATTATTCATTCATTATTATTGACAGTTTGTTTGGAGGAGACTTACAGGCTACACATTATACACTAAATGTTAAACTTGCAAGTGATTTTCTTTTTAGTTTCAGTGCACAGCTGATGCATTAACTAACTGAAATTAAAACAAAAACACACATTGCTTACTGTTCTGCATGCTAATTTACTTAGTAATAGGTCTTAAAAAAACTTGTAATATACGGACTTCTCACAGATATATAAATATAGAAAAGGGCCATGGAGGAGAATAGAGATGGAGGCATTGCTGATAGGGAAGCTATGGAGCCAGAGGGCCAGAAAGGGAGCACGGAAATGAGACCCGAGGCCAGGGAGAAATGGGCCAACAAGACTGAGTTCCTGCTGTCCATGGCTGGAGAGATTATCGGCCTGGGGAACGTGTGGCGCTTTCCTTACCTATGCTACAAAAATGGAGGAGGTAAGAGAAAGTTTGTGACAGAGAAAGAGTTGGAAAGTAGGACTGCTGAAGAAGAAATGTAGCATTGAAAGAAAGAAAAAAAGAAAGATGCAGTAAGCCTGGGTCATTTCAAACCTCTGTCAGGGAGATGGATTTGACCTTTAAGATGTAGCATATCAGAACTGAAGCCCATGATTTCAACTGAATCAATAGACCACTGTGTTCTTCTGCAATGCTCAGAAGCAATTTTTGTTACACATTCTCTTCCCCCAAGCACATGCTGACACAACCTTTTTTGTCTTCAGTGCATACTTTTACAATAGCTCTTACTTGGGATTAGGAGTTTATTCAAATCACCATGCCAATAAATTAAACTTTGGCAGGGAATTTATCCTATTATTTTTGTAGTTTTGTATTGTATTTTATCCACTATTTGCTTAGGTTGCAGCTCTGCACACTCTGACGTTTTTAAGTTTATGCTTTTGCTACTGTTTACCCTCAAGCTCCTTATTCAAATGTGATCAAGCGAAGCTACAGTATAACATTGCTTATTGTTATTGCTGTGTTCTGTTACAACCAGACAATATGTTCATGACTAATAACTAAATCATTCCTATTATGGTCTCTCCAGGTGTTTTCTTCATCCCTTATTTCATCTTCCTTTTCTTTTGTGGAATCCCAATATTCTTCCTTGAGACAGCGTTAGGTCAATACACCAGTGAAGGGGGCATCACTGCATGGAGAAAAATATGTCCTATGTTTGAAGGTGACTTATGTTTTCATAAATTGATCTGTAAAATGAAGTTCATGAATGAATTGCTGGAAATTAGTGTACTGCGATAGATCATGGTTGATGACAGTGTATTATTTTGTACATTTCTCACACAGATTTATTTTTGTTCACAGGTGTAGGTGTTGCCTCCCAGGTTGTAGTGATTTATCTGAACATATATTACATTGTGGTCCTGGCCTGGGCTCTGTTTTATCTATTTAACTCTTTCTGGAGCACTCTACCGTGGACTTCCTGTGACAATTATTGGAACACAGGTGTGGTTTAATGTATTATATAATGTATTCATAAACTCTATTTATATAGGCTCAAGACACTGAACAACTATCAGGCAATTTCAGACTTGCCCAGTGGAAGCTTTGTATCTTAACAATATCAATAACTGTTTCTTTCTTCTTGTTTTTAATTTATTTATTTATTTATTTATTTTTTACTTTTGGTAGCTTATTCTGTAACATTTGTGCTACATATATGAATACTACTCAAATGTGATATGTTGAGGAGAATTAGCACTCTTCTAAATAATCAGACATGAAAGACTGTTTCTGCAACAGTGTAAAAATAAAATAGTAAAACAGAGAAATAAAATTTGTCTTGTTGTAATTAGGAGATAGTTGGAAGTGTGCGATACAAGGTCACATTATGAGATATAAAGTTGCAATTACAAGAAACAATGTTTCTATTACAAGCAATAAAGTCACAATTATAAAAAAAAATATTAAAGTTGCAGTTACAAGAAATAAAATCATAGGTTACATGTCTAGGTTACATATATAACCCATGTTCCCTGAAGGAGGGAATGGAGATGTTACAGAAGGGAACTTGCCTGTGACCAATCGCCTCTGAGCTAAAGAGAAAAGGCCAATGAACATTGGCGAGTGGAATTTGCATGCAACGCCACTCCCCCGTACATAAGGGTATAAGATCAGCACAGCTACAGGATTGTGGCAAGGAGATGTAACGTAACCTAGACATTCCCCTTTCAGTCGTTTACTACGATGTTACAGATGGAAACTACCCATGGAAAATACCACAATCCTGAAGCCGCATTACGTGAGAGGACTCCTAGGGGGCACAGCTCACCTTGGGACTCATACGCCAAGGTGATGGCATCTACCACCCAATGGGCCAAACTCTGCTTGGAGACAGCATTCCCCTTCTGCTGTCTGCCGTAGCAAACAAGAACTGTTTGGAGCGTCTGAAGCTCCGGTTGCGGTCCACATAAACACGCAGGGCGAGAAAGGGACACAGCAACGCTAAGGCCGGGTCTGCCTTCTCCGGGGCCAGCACTTGAAGGTTCACCACCTGGAACCGAAAAGGGGGGGTGGGAACCTTGGGCACGTAGCCGGACTGGGGTCTCAGAAGTACGGGAAAGTCGGCTGGCCCGAACTCGAGGCATTGACAGAGAAAGCTTGAAGGTCCCTCACCCTCTTAATGAAAGCAAGTGTGGTTAGAAGTGAGGTCTTAAGAGGCAAATATTTTGGCTTGAATGAAAGGGGCTCAAAGGGAGCACCTTGTAGGCCCTGGAGGACTACGGAAAGGTCCCAAGAGGGGCAGAGGTGCAGTCTAGGGGGATTTACCCTCCATGTACCTCTTAGGAACCTGATGACCAGGTGATGCTTACCTAGGGATGAGCCGTCCACTGCATTGTGGTATGCAGAAATGGCTGCAACATACACCTTCAAAGGAGAGCACCACTCCGATCGAACATCTCTGTGGGTCCTCTCGGCGAGAGGAACACCAGTCAATAAATAGACCGCACCTCAGGGACTAGGCCAGCCTCGTAGAAGGGGCTCTAGCCCGAGTGATAGTGTCTACCACGGCCTGGGGAGGCCAGTGAGGTCTACCGTGTCCTGTCCAGAAGCCACACTTGGAGGTTTCACAGATCGGGGCACGGGTACCAGATAGTGCCCATACCCTGAGAAAGAAGGTCCTTTCTCAAGGGGATCTTCCAGGGAGGGGCTGCCGTGAGGAGCATGAGGCCAGCAAACCAAGTCTGGGTGGGCCAATACGGCACAACCAACAGAACCTGCTCCTCGTCCTTTCTGATCTTGCACAGAGTCTGTGCAAGGAGGCTCACTGGGGGAAAGGTGTACTTGAGGATGCATGCCGCCATCTTATATACCCGTATGTACCCGAGTGGCGTTGCATGCAAATTCCACTTGCCATTGTTCATTGGCCTTTTCTCTTTAGCTCAGATGTGATTGGTCACAGGCCAATTCCCATTTGTAACATTGTAGTAAACGATGTAAGTGAAAAAGTAAGTAAAAGGGAACAAACTTGCAACTGTGCAATATAAAGTTACAAATATAAGATATAAAGTCACGATTACAAGAAATAAAGTGGTAACTGTGATATATAAAGTTGTAATTACAAGGAATAAAAATGCAATTAAAATAAATAACATCACAGAAATATATATGTAATTGTAAGATGTACTCAGAATTACAAATATAAATAATAATAGTTGTGATATATAAGAGTTGCAGTTACAAGAAATGAAGTTGCAGCAAGAAAAAAGTTGCAATTACAAGAAATAAAGTTACGAGAAATGTAATTGGAATATATACTCACAATTACAAGTGATAGCATAGCAATGAGAATTAAAAGTGCTATTGTGAAAACAATATATACATAATGAAATATACAAAGTCACAATTACAAGAAATTAAAGCACAATTACGAGAAATAAAGTTGCAACTGTGAGATTTAAAGTGGCAATTACAAGAAATAAAGTCAGAGTTGCAATAACTAAAGTTGCAATTAGAAATACATTTGAAATTGTAAGATATACTTAGAATTACAAAAAATAAAATTGTGATAAGAAATAAGGTGCTATTGCTATTTATGACATATAAAGTTGCAACTACAAGCACCAAAGGCACAGTTATGATAAGTAAAGTTGTAATTGTGAGATATAAATTTGCAATTACAAGGAATAAAGACACAGTTAGAGGAAATAAAGTCATAGTTACTTTTTTTTCCTTTTTTTTTTACTCTGGGGCAGAAACAGGCTTTCATAATTTTTAACCTGCTTGACACATACATACATACATACATATATACTTACATACAAGCATAAATAAATAAATGTCACTTTCTTCAGAAAATGTTAATATATATATATTGTTAATTAGATATTTAAAAAAAATGGCATATTCTGCCATTATTTGCTAAAATACAGAATTAGTAATACATAATATGCATATAAAAAATAATAATGTTGCCAATGTGAATTCATCATTACTGAGTTTCATCCTAGATAAATTTTGAGCTCACTTTGATCTCCCAATTTATCCACAGTGAGCTGCCACAATATAAGTGTTACCTACACAGGTTTACACAGACCTGATGCTGACTGGTCTTTTCTCTACAACGAAACAGATAAATACGATAACCACAGCATGAGGTAACCTCACTTAACAACAAAATACAAAATCAAAACACTTCTGTTGGTCTCCCGGATGTTTACAGGGTCATAGAAAATGTTCTTTGGATTTAAATTCAGGCTTAAGATGATTGCAAACACATTTGTTGGAAAAGTCACCTAAACAAAGCCCCTTTTGTATTGCATTTAGACTGAATTATGTATTCTTTGTTTGGACTCACTTAACAGGAAAATGAAAATAACAGACAGATGTAGGTGTATTTGAATAAGGCCTAATGGTGGAGATTTTTAACATGTAACTGAAATCTATTAAAGGATGTTCTAAATATGTAATAATATATATATCTTCATATTATAAGCTTTGCGTTTTTTTGCTAATGTGTTAATAAAATAAAAAAAAGTTGAAAACAATATTTCAAGACCATCTAGACCATCTTAAAGCAGCTAAAATAAGCAAACCAATTAAGGTTCACTTACACTGTTTTACTTACTTTTACAGAATAGAAAGACCAAGCATTTAGTATATCTGACATCATAGGACAGAAACAACTGCTTTTGTTTGAAAAGGATGCCCTTGATAAGCTTTGGTAAACTCATACTCTCCTTATGATTTTGTTTTATCAGTTTTCAAAATGAATCCGAATGGCCGCCTTTTAAAGTGATCTCCCCAGAACAAGAGTATTGGTTGTAAGTTACATAATTTGCTACTTAAACATTTCAAATACTGTATATGTATTAATGTTACATATTTCTTTGAACAACTTGAAATTGTGAGTGTTACAATGCAATTCCACACTTTATTTATTTATGGCAAAAATTATTATTATTATAACAGTCATAAAGTATCAGACAACAAAAGCTACTTATAAAAACAACTGCACATTTTGCATTTAACATTGTGGAACTTGCTTGGTGTGAGTCAGCTACTTTAGAAGTGATTTGGTAATGTCAGAAAACTCACATAATTTAGGGTCAGTTCTCTTCCAAGTCCTGGACTATGAGTGAGATAACCCCTACCCTTAAAAGGGTGGGAAAAAATGAGAAACATCCAACATCTGTGAGACAAAGATTTTTAATGTTTCATCAGACAGACAAGGGATATTGAGAAATCTGGGCTGAACCACAGAGCCAGTGAACTCAATGAAAACAACATAGTTTGTGAAGTTTCCTAAACTAAAACCCACAAAATTAAATTACGGCAAAGATACATCTGTATCTTGACATGCATGGAACTGAAATAAAAATGTGTTGTTCATAATATCTCTGTATTAATGTGTTTACCTTCAGCCATCGTATGTTGCGGGTGGCAAACAGTGGTGGTCTGGGGAGTGTAAATGCTGATCTTGCCATGTGTCTTCTTTTGGCCTGGGTCATTTGTTATTTCTGCATCTTTAAAGGAGTCAAGACCACGGGCAAGGTCAGGGGATACTCATGCACATCTGTCTGCCAGTGAAATAATCAAGAGTAAACAATGTCATAATTGTATTATTCTACAAACACTATAAAAACCCATAGACTTACATTAAAGCACCAGAATCAGTGCACTGTTTGGAACACACTAGCAGCCGCGTTGCAATGCCCAATCAACACACTTATAACTAAGTAGTAGCATGCTGACAGTCATACAGAACATTTTAAAACCATGTAACAATATAATATCACACTAAAACAGTCCAGAACACCTCAACAGCTGCATATAAACATAAAAAAAAAACACACCTAAAACAACCTACAGTTGCAACTACATAGCAGCAGCAACCAAGCAAACAACAAAGTAACATTTTTCACACAATTCCACAATGCTATGTTTCGATCTCAAAATATTGTTTTAGTGTGTGATTTAAAAAACTGCCACAGAAACCACTAAGAGTGGTTTCTGTGGCATTCTGGATGCTTGCTAAGGTGTTTTGAGTGGTTGCTTAGAACATGGCTAAGTGGCTAATAGCTAATGTGCTAATGGATAATTGTCTGTGATTTTTTGCATGTGGCTGCTAGTCTATGGGAATGTCTGGGATGAGAAGAAGGGAATATTGGGATGAGACTGGAATATTTCATAAAAGTCAAATGACATGGATATGTATGTGTTGTTTGTCATTGTTCTGCAGGTTGTGTACTTCACTGCTACGTTCCCCTACTTAATGCTGTTCATCCTTTTCATCAGAGGAGTGACTCTGCCAGGAGCTGGAACTGGAATTGCTTATTATCTATATCCTGATATCAGTAAGCTCTCTAATCCTGATGTAAGTGCACAAAATTCCTACTTCCTATGTTGCATGCTATCTGTCCTTAATAATATCTAATAATATAATTAGTATGTCTAAAATATAGTATGCTGAATAGACCATCCCAAAGATACCAGGATGATCTACTATATCTCATGGATCCAGTACAGATCCATGTACACCCTGCTGAAAAAAAAAAAAAAAAAGAAACCGTCACAGAAATTCTAATGGTTTCCATTACAAATACCATTAAAATTACACACCATCAACTTTCAACTTTAAAATAATTAATCAACATTAAAACCAATTAAAATGGTTTCCTGTAGTGTGTTTTGGGACAGATTCCCTTTGGATTTAGTAACAAGTTACCAACAGAAAGCAACCAATTACCAGTAGAGACCAGCAGGCACCATTGCAGTTTTCATTAAAACCAGTACAATTCCCATTATAACCAGTAAAACCATTACAAATTCTGAAGGTTTCTATACTTTTTTTTTTTTATTTTATTTTAGCAGGGCACTTTAACAAATTACAGTGCGACAAAGCCTTTGATGGTTGCAATTTCATGGCAGGTGGTTGGGTGGGAGTGGGGGTTCAAAACTAAATTGCCAAAAATGGAAGATGTGGAAAGATGTTTTAAATGCGGATCACATTATGAAGTTCACGAAGACAAACATTTTTTAGTTTTGAATGACATGCACGTTTTGGAATAATTTGGAATATTTGCAATAAGACCAGAAATATGCATTTAAAATGAATGCATGTCTAATTCATGGAATAGTACAGTACATTGCTGTGATGACTTGTAACACAGTAAATATTCTGTTTGTAGCATGTGTAGAAAAGTCTAAATGTGTAAATCTGGGTCATGCGGGTGGTCTGGTTGGATCAGAATCCATAAAGGAGTGTTCTGTTTCCATGAAAATGGCCTATTAATGGTCTTAAGAACTCACTGACTATGATGACTTTGTAATGATTCCAGACAGGGAGGTTTGTTTCTCTGAGCCTCAGGCATAGCTGCTATCACTGTCTTTTGTATACAGAACTAAAGGGAAAAACAGATGCACATGGCCACCGAAATATGTAACACTTGTTTTCTGAAAGAGTTCCTACAGAATTTCTTTGTTTTTTTTGTGAGAGGAGTTTCATAATGCAAATGACAAAACTATTTTCTTAGACTGGGATTTACTTTGCTTTCACCACAAAACAAAATAAAGAACTAGGCGAAAAGGCGATGTAGTGTATGGGAGGTGCTTTTGGTTTTTGGAGGGAAGCCACATTTGTCTTTTGGGGTTTGTTCTGGACATACAGTACAGTAGGGAGGTGTAAAAAATAAGTTTGTTGGAATTATGCAAGGCAGCTGGAAAAGTGAGGCAGCAGAGAAGAGATATTTGGAATTGTATAACAATCACAGGGTTGTTTTAGGGTGTCCTCCATTCAGTATTCCCCTCATGCCACTAATAGCGGTATTCCATGGTAGTTTTCAGAAATGAAAAAGCAAAGCGTCCACTCTGTGTTTGTTTTTTTTTTAATCGAATATGAATTCATGTTATACTATTTGATGCTAGCTTTAGGCATTAGAATTAATTTCAGGATAGAGTTGAATTAATAGAATTGACTGGTCATGCATCCAGGGTGTCATCCGCAGATTTTTTAGACTTGTCTCTCTCTTGTCTCTCTCTCTCTCTCTCTCTCTCTCTGGACATTTTGCATGTAAATCCAAGACAACTATGTTGTCACATGTATGTTTTGTTTTGCTTTCCAGTTCTAGTTCCTTTGGTTGTTTTAGTTTCAGGCCCTGTCCACACAAACACAGGTTTTTCAAAACTGCAGCTTTTTCTATGCGTGTAGATTTTGGCTTTTGACTTCAGAGTGCATGCTTTTTTCAGGCTTCTGATTGACCTACACAGCTTTACGGTTAGGGTTATGTTGCCACGTGTTTGTTTGGTATGCTCTTGACAGTGCTTACCAGAGCGTGTTTTTTGCATTTTAATGTGGACAGGATTTTTTAAAAACAAATTAGGGAAAAATTTTGCGCCTTTGATTAGTTTCCAAGGTGACTCATTGATTAATTGATTATGCATACATGCCCTTTCTTTTTTGTTTCTTTGTATATATAGCCCTCAGTTTCTCAGTTCCAATATATTGTCTGTTCTTCTTATTGTAAGTTTTTAAAAACCTGCTTGCAAATATCCAGCTCAAGAAATGCAGCGGTTTTTAGAAAGGGGGGCACTTCAAGGCATTTTTTGGAAGGAGATCAGTATACACCAGATTCATGGTCAGATTTAGCTTTCCTCTACCTCCAAAATGACAGTTTCACACCTGTTTGGGACCTCAATGAGAACACAATGAGCTTAAGGGAGGTGTTATAGATGATGCCTTCCTGTAAAAACTGCATCTATTGGTGTCGCTGAGTCATGAGTCATGATAAAGCTATAAAAATTTATATTTAGCAGTATTTGTTTTGTTTTATCTTTGTTCCGTTGATTATTTTCTTTTCTGCTTTCCCTTACCTTCTCAGAAACTATGTACTCACAGAGGAAGTGTGTATAAATATATAGGGTTTCATGTATATACAGCCTTGGAAAAGTGAATAAACACTAGCATTACGAAACTGAATTGGAGGATGTCATCCCTCTAACCCTGCTTATAGTAAACAGATGTGCAGACTAGAGGCCCATTCGAGGAGTGCATTGCTCAAACTGGTGCAAACAAAAGTGGATGTCTACAGTAAATTGAAATAAATTATATTTTGCATCTTTATCTCTTTTTCTGCAGGTGTGGCGTGATGCAGGCACTCAGGTGTTTTTCTCATACGCTGTGTGTCAAGGAGTCCTAACAGCGCTGGGCAGTTATAACAAATACAACAATGACTGCTTCAAGTCAGTAACCTGTTCTGCACCCCATCCATTGAAACATATCAGCATTCCAACATGTATTGTTATTTCTATATTCTGTGTTCCACAGGGACTGTATAGCACTCTGTATTCTGAACAGCTCCACTAGCATCTTTGCTGGATTTGTGGTATTTTCTATTCTGGGGTTCATGGCCCATCAATTGGGTTTACCCATGGAAGACATAGCATCATCAGGTAAATATTGTTATGATGAGACTATATGCTGTCTAGATATAATATGCACTGCATTATTTATGGGTATGAAGCCCCTAAGGGGACACGGTGATGGAACAAAATATAAGATGGGAGGAAAAGTTATATTTCGGTGCTATTGCATTTGCTTGCAAAATGATCTCACAAAACTAACATTCGTGCTTTCTAACAAAACATTTGTATTTCTTTGCAAAAGTATTTTGTTCCTTAACAAACTGTATGTCCACTCACAAAACATGCATTATTACAACCATTAACCATGTCCCGTTAAGGGGCTCTGTACTGAATATGGGTCTACATCAGGGATCCTCAAATCTGGCTCAAACTCCCTCAAAGCTGGAGTTTAGCTCCAACCCTCCAACCTATCATTCTTAAGTGTGTTACTTAGGTTTAGAGCTAAACTCTGCAAATGGATCTCGCAAGCCAAATTTGAGGATCCCTGGTCTACATTATACATGGCTAAAAATATGTGGACACTGCCTTCTAATTAATGGGTTACAGATGCTGTTTTCAATCACCTTAAACAAACATTTACAGCGCATTGAGGCATATCAAATTTCAGGCCTCTATGCACAAAAAAAGAAAGCAAGATCTGAACCTCACTGAACACATTTAGGAGGAATAGGCTATGTTCTCTTGCTATGTTGCTATCCACCACAAGAGAGCATCTCAGCCCAAGACTTGAGACCTATGTATGTCTGAATTATATTTTGGACATACATAATTTATAAATAATAATAAAAAAAAATTGTAATTTATGAATAAAATATTTCAGATAACTTGTTTTAAGTGAATGAATGAATGAATGAATATATATATATATATATATATATATATATATATATATATATATATATATATATATATATATTCAACTCATGCATTTAATAATCAAGGTTATGCAACACTAATGGAAAACAGTTTCATTTATTTATTGATTAATTGTATTGTATTGTATTGTATTGTATTGCAGGTCCTGGATTAGCTTTCATAGCATATCCTAGAGCTCTCTCTCTGTTACCTGGACCCCAGTTCTGGTCTGTTCTTTTCTTTTTTATGGTACTTCTTCTCGGCCTTGACAGCCAGGTATGGTTGTTTAGCATCATATCATGGTATCATATCATGATATTTCATGATATTAGTCTTTGAGTCTTTAGGTTTTTGTAACAAGTGAGGGTTTATATCTATGTCTTTTGCAGTTTGTGTGTGTGGAGAGTTTAGCAACGGCTCTCACAGATCTATTTCCTGCAGTTCTAAGGAAGCAGCGAGAGCTTTTGGTGTTGGCAATCGCCGTCATCTGCTTCTTACTGGGTCTGCCGTTCATCACAAAGGTACAGAGAAACAAGAAAACAGATAGATATTAGATATTAGATGTTTTCTAATTTACTGAATGCCATATTTTAGGGAGGATTCTATCTGTTTACTGTGATGGACACCTATGGGCCGAGTGGAACTAACTTGCTCTATATCGCTTGCTTTGAGGCAATTGTTGTCGCGTGGGTTTATGGTAAGAGACACAAACCCATTCTTGTGAAATTTACAGTATTATCATGTTTCTCTTTGACACATTATTAAAGTAAAATGCGACTTCAAGTTTTAATACAACATGTAATTGCCATGTACTATATAATTATTACTATGTAATTACATTGTAATATGACTGACATAAAATGTGGCTTAATTATGGGTGATTATTGAACATATACATATTCTTAAACTAACTCAAGTTGAGTGATTTAATCTTTTAGCCCTATACTTTGTCTAATAAACTCTCCCTAGAGTTTAAAGTTTGCTACTCAAAAAACTGATACTATGTATAATAAGATATATTTTCAAAATGGGAGAAAGGTAAACAAGAAAAAATGTCACACAAATGGCTGGTTTGCAGGTGCAAACCGTTTCTATGACAACATTGAGGATATGATAGGATACGCACCATTCCCTGTGCTGAAGTACTGCTGGCTCTTCATTACCCCTCTCATCTGTGCTGTAAGTTTACATTTCGTCTCTCTCTACACACTCTTGCACACTCTCACTCTTCTGTAACTGTTTATTTTTCCAAAATTTGCATTGTTTTTTCATTAGTTCACCAATAATTGTTTCATGTTTCATTTGCCATCCAGCTATGCATGCACTCCTTTAATACATTCATTAACCTGTGCAGTTTATCTTTCATGGTTTTGAGGTTTTTGGAATCTTCTGTCTCTCTTTAATTTTTTTGATTTTTTTTTTTTTACCACTTTAAAACACCTTTAAAGCAAACTATAACTACGTAACATAGATATTCATTTAGAATGACTCATTTAGCAGACCATTTTATCTATAAACAATTTACAAACTAAGAATACCATTGTATTCTTCATTTGTAAATTGTTTATAGATAAAATGGTCTGCTACATGAGTCATTCTAAATGAATATCTATGTTATCTATGAACATGCTACATTATGTGCACTATGTTGACGTACTTTAAAGACCTTGAAAAGCCTAAGCTCTGCAACACCAGCCTCAAAATGATCACTGAATCAGTGATCATCTTGAGGCTGGTGTTGCAGAGCTTAGGCTTTTCAAGGTCTTTAAAGTACGTCAACATAGTGCACATAATGTAGCATGTTCATGATCTTGTAACAATTTTGTGTAGTAGTATTATACGTATTCAGTTTCTAATTGAAACTCAAATTGAGGTTTATTTATTAAATTGAGTAACAATTTTGAAAGTACATGAATTTGTCTCTTTTTCTCCCTTAGGCTACTCTGCTGTATAACCTGCTGGGTAGTAAATCTGTGTCTGCAGCTGATCAATTTGTGCCGGACTGGAGTTACAAGTTGGCACCTCTCCTCACAGTCATTCCTATGGTCTGCATCCCAATCTACTTGTTTGTCTCTTTAGGAAGGGTGAGTGAAACCCATCAATCCACCCAACCCATCCGTTTATCATTTAGTCATGCATTCATTCAGCCAACCTCAGTCAGTTCCATCTGTCACAGCATCTGTCCTCCATTCTTTAATACCAATATTGATTTTTTGCCATTTAACACATTATTTTTCTGTGTAAGTATTGTAAAATAAAAGAAACCCCATAATTTTATTAGCAGGATTTGCAGGATGTTATACTACTCAAAAATAGATCACTTACCTTTACTTACCACTTACCTTTTTTAGCTGTCTTGGTTCTGGAAGTACTTTTCTCCATGTATTTCTCAATAGTGATTTCTAAAAAATAATTTAAAAAAGAGTTGTAAGGCATTAAATCAATAAATTTGAATAAATAGTCTTCTCTGGTTGGTGGTTCTTTGCAGTGTTGCCAAGTCTGCAATTTTCCCGTGGAACTG
Organism: Cirrhinus molitorella; assembly: GCA_033026305.1. NCBI lineage: Eukaryota > Metazoa > Chordata > Actinopteri > Cypriniformes > Cyprinidae > Cirrhinus > Cirrhinus molitorella. The sequence continues at coordinate 16,605,716 of CM065128.1, forward strand.
GGCAACTTTAACACTGTTGCTGCGGGTCGTTTTTCATGGCCGCGTGTTGAAGCGACCCAAATAATTTTATTTATTCACTAGAATGTGAATTTGGGTGGGCTTTGTTTGTCTAACAAAGAACTAGGGTTGCCAGGTTTTCACAATGTAGATCATCACTTCAGCTGATAACTTGCTATCTGATCTCATGACGAAAGCGTACCTGTGGGAACAGTTCAGAAATGAACATTAGAGGCATTAAAACAGTGAGCACTTCTAATCATTTTCATATGCAGTTATGATTACAGTTCCATATGTTTCCATATGTCAGGATTAAGCAATCATGTAGCGATTTCAACAAGTGGGGGTAATAATTTGGCAGGGGGTTGAAAATGGACACAACACCGGACATAACAAGCTTGCTCGAAATAGATTGAAAAACAGGCAAAAATTACATGCTTTAGATTTGTTTAGCGTCACATTCGCATTTGTTCATACTCTTGGGTAGGTTTAGGTGTAGTATTGATGGTATGTTATTTTAAAACGTCACTGAGCTTTAGAGTTATAGCGCCACTCAATGGACATTTCAAGTCAGAACCTCGGTGTCACTCAGTGGACATTTCTGTTAGAAACTGCAGTGATATGTACTTGTTGGTATGTATTTCGTGTCTTGTGGAAAAGTTCCCACAGGTAAGTTTTCGTCATGAGATCAGGTTGGCTAATGAACAATTTTTTATAAAACTGAAATCATGTTGACTTCTACCGAAGCATATATTAACAATTTGAGAGCCTATGGTAGGTTGATCTTAAAGTATCATTATCCAGTTGTTAAAATCAGTTGAATTATTTACAATATGTAATTATTCAAAATCACTTTATTTCTAGAACCCTACTGCAAACTATAACAACCCATAATCGTTCAAACAGACATCATGTAATTTCAGCAAATTTATTGTTCAATTAATGTACCAATCTCCTTTCCATCTCCTCAGGGTTGTGACATCATCACCCCCTCTAGTGACCTGAAGCAGCTCCGACCAAACAGTCCTCGTCTCACACTGTTTAATCGTATAATCATTAAATCACAGAGATCTCAACACATTCAGGAAGATGGAGAAGAGAAAGCAAACACAGAACACACAAGAGTTTGAGAAGGCAGATTTTGTTTTAGGTTATTATATACAGGACCTTATATTAAATAATATCTTTGACTTGTAATATAAAGTATATATTGGATTACTTGTCAAAAGACATGATCATATGAAATGAATATCACTCAGGATGTCAAATTAAAAAATTAGGAAATTTGGAAATCTGGAAATTTGACATAATCAATATGCATAATTAAAGGGATAGTTTACCCAAAAATAAAAATTTGTTGTTAATTTACTCACCCTCAGGCCATCCAAGATGTAGGTGACTTTTTTCTTGAGTAGAAGAATAAAGAAGATTTTTAGCTGTAGCCATTGGTCCTTAGTGAATAATAAAAGGCAAATCAGCAGCTGGCCACTGCTGAATTAAAAAACAAAAACAAAAACAAAAAACATATCAATAAACACATGAAAAGGCTCCTTATGATATATTACGGTCTTATGAAGTGAAACGATTGGTCTGTGCAAGAAACTGAAAAATTTATTTACAACATTATTACCTCTAATCTATAGCCTTAGGCAACAAGGAAATCCAGTTAATTTCCATGAACTGGTTCTTTCAGACAGTTAGTTTCAATTAACTATTTCAATTCATTGTCCGCAAATGTTTGCATTTGTTTACATAATTATGTAATGACATACACAATTATATTATTAAAGCATCTAAAAATTATGTAAAAATTGGATCTTTTATATGTCTAAAGCATATAAAGTGAATAAACTTGTCTTTATCAGCTCACCTTTTTACATAAACAATAAGAAACCATACAAATTTACATTTAGCCCCTTCATTCAAGCACTCAGTTCACATATCCGTATATCAACAACTCTTCGGTCTGAGTCGGAACTGTTTCCACAGTTCAGTGACTCCAGTAACTGGAGTGTTGAATGAGTTGGCAAAAAACAGAATCATAGGATCATATACGCTGGTATTTTGGCTCATTTCGAGTTGGAGTGACTGTCAGTCATGTCCGAAAGTGAGTTTTAATTCTAGATCTGTACTGCTTGAGCGTAAACAGTTTCAGACGGTTCAGTCTGATTTGGTGAACTGTTCATCAAACTAGTTAATCAAAAAGAACAAGTTCAAAAGAATGGTTCATTTGCAACTGGACATCACTCAGGATGTTTGACTGAGGCTGTGGATTACAGGCAATAGTGTTGTAAATAATATTCTGTTTCTTCTACAGACTGTTTTACTTCACAATACGTCAATATATCGTCAGGAGCCACGGGTGTTAATTCTGTGTTCCTGGATCACCGCTGTCCTGCATAGTTTAGCTCCAACCCCAAATAAACACACTAGAACCAGCTAATAAAGGTCTTACTAGGCATGCTTGAATCATCCAAGCAGGTGTGTTGAGGCCATTGGGCCTCTAAGACTGTGTATATATAGACCAATTTTCGGTAGACGTCACAGTGACGTCACTTGTAGCTGCACGTGCATAGTGTAAATGGGTAATTTTTTTTTGTGCCTTTTGACGTCAAAATGGCAAAGCAAATAATTTTTATAGAATACTGTAGTCAAAAATGTGAAGCCATGTGAAGCTAAATGCAGACGTTCAAACAGACATACTATGGATGAAAACTGCTATGATTAATCTACTTTTAAAGCATAAATTTGATTTACACAATAAGGTCTACATAATATTCACATATGCTGTTCATAGGGGACGTATTTTATTAGCCTTACAGTTACAGCATTAAATATTATTTAAACCGAGTATTATTAACATCTTTACATAACATTTATTTATTTTATCTCACAATTCAGATTTTTCTTCTCGCAAATGCAAGTTTATATCTCATAATTTAAATTATGCTGCTTTACAACTTGATTTAACAAACCTAGTGAGTTTGTTAGTTCTGAGGGAATAAAAGCCAGAAGTGTGGAATGTAAACTCTGAAAGGAGAAAATGACAAAGTTGTTTTTCCTTATTACAGTTGAGATATAATTTCGGAATTGCGAAAATAAAGTAAAATTTTAAAATTAAATTTACCTTTTTTTATTTATTTATTTCATGGCTCCATAGACTGCGATTTTAACTGCCCACAAAAACGTCATCCCTGTTTCCGATCTTTATGACTATCCCACTATTTAACTTCAATTTCGTTGAATAACAGTGCTTATCGCTGAGTGACAAGCTCTTGTAATTTGTGCAGAACATTTTGAAAATTACATCAAATCAATATAATCTACAATCATTTTAAATCAAAGTATTTTGTACTGTATCCGTGTAATTCTCTAGCCGTAAAGACTATCTCTCCTGGGTTTTCTGCAACCATGCTGCATGTGCATCCCGAATGTTTACAAACCGATGACTGGTCTATACAACCCTGCTTTAAGGATACTAAGGTTTTTTATGAATCTTCATTCTTCAGCGTTCTCAGGAGGACTTAAACTGTTTGTATGAGTACAAATTGAGGGTTTGTGCAACTGAGGAAAAAAAAAACATTTTAGTTATTAACAACTAAGCTACAGTGGTAGCCAAAATTATTAGAACACTTGTATTTTCACTTGCTAAAAATGGTTTTAAGCCAGTTATCTCTATATTTTGCTGTAGTGTGTCAGTAGTAAATATCAGTTTACATTTCCAAACATTAATTGTGACAATCCAGTGAGATTTTTTCTTTGCACAAGGAGTCTGATAACAGCCAGTGCTCCACACATAGATCTGATCTCATCACCATCCAGTCTGTCTAGAACGAAGAAACAGAACAAGCTAAGACAAACTAAAATCAGAACTGCATGCAAAGCTACAGTACTGTTAAAAGTTTTAGGCACTTGTGTAAAAATGCTGTTAAATGAGGATGCTGTCAAAAATAATGTCATAAATAGATGTTCTTTATCAATTAACGTATATTAACTAAATAAAATCAACATTTGGTGCGAACATCCTTTATGTTTAAAGCAGCTTTTGCCCTAGGTGCACTTGCACATAGTTTTTTCAGGTAGATTTGCTACCTTTGTCTCAGTTTGTTCTGTTTCTTTGTGTCATTCCAGACAGACCGGATGATGATTAGACCATCTGTGGAGCACTGGTTGACAAAAATCTAACTCGATTAATGGCACATGTGTACATGGAAATGTAAACTGACACTACAACAAAAGATAATGGCTTAAAACCATTTTTAGCTGGTGATAATACTAGTGTTCTAATTATGTTGGCCATGTATGTATTACATTTATGACATAACTATGATGATTTGTCTTGTTTACATTTTGGCATATATATTTTTTTTATACTGCACATACAGTCATTTTGTTTAATTTCTTAAAAATAAGTCTTTGTCATTCCTTATGAAAATGAATCAATTTTGAAGTAAAAGTGTAATAACCATGTTTTTTTGATTGTTAATTACAGTTTTTGTACCCACAGTTATACTACAAATACCATGGTTAAACTATGGTTAGAGTAGCAAAATCATGGTTAAATTGTGGGTAGCATGGTTTAACTGTAGCAACTATGTTTATTGGTTACTGCCTGTAACCAAATGTTAAAACCATGTTAAAACCATGGTTAATTTTTGTAAGTGATTATATTGGTGACTAAAGCATTCTTCAGACCCACAGAATCTTTACTTTTTTATAGCTTTAGCTGGACTCCTCTATACCACGTTTCTATCCCATTTCTGTAATGTAAGGTAGTTTTTGATATATCTTATGACATTAAAACATACTGTGCTTTCTTTCTTTTCTACCTTCCTCTTTTTTTACCCCAAATAATTTTTACATTTTGGTTCAAATTGTACGTTTTTTGTTACTATGTGATACCTTACTATAACATTATGTGTCCAGAAATTTACAGCTCTAAAACTGATATGATCTACTAAGAACAGTTTTAAATGCAGGTGCGCAATCAGGATATTGCTTATATATTTATACAGTTTCTGAACTGGGAGTTTAATCTCTTTTTCTCTTCCAGTCAATCTTTTGATGTTCTAATCTGAGCCTCTCATCCATTTAATCTGAAGGGACATTCAATTAACAGATAACGTAATGTGATGGCTTTAGGGTCTATCATTGTCTTTCATAGGACAAGGGGGCGTGCTTAATGGAGGAGTATACTCTGGGGAACCAATTAGGGAGCAACATGTCTAGGATGTTTCAGCGGAACCAATTTCTGGACATTGTGAGGAGTTCCAATAGGGTTAATTATCAGCCTTAAAGGTCAATATTTTGACACTGTTGTGTTGTTGTGGAATAGCAATTTCAGCATTTATTGATAGTCCAAGAATAACTGAATCCAATTCAAGTCAACTCAACTCACCTTATTTATATAGCACTACATACAATACAGATTGTTTCAAAGCAGCTTCAGTGATCCAAACAAAGATCAATTCTGCTGTAAAGCAATGTCACTGTTCAGCTGAGGTCACTTCAGTGTTGATTCAGTTCTGAAATTATTTAGTATAATAGGACTTTACAGTACACATATGTTAATGACACCTAATATAAAAGGGGAACAGTAAGATTATAAAATGCACTGATCGCTCTGGATCTTTGTCTGAATCCTCTGTAGTCTCTGGGCATTGTACACTTAATGCAATTTTTTATGACTTAACTCTGCAGTGAGCGATTCGTTTTGTTTAAACTACACTTAGGGGCATAATTCTCCTTCCATAGTTGGGAAATTTTCTACAAGATACTTGTTTGCGAAGTGCAGCAAGAAATTGGAATTCCACTCAATGAGGCTCTTAGGAGGGACAGTTTGCTGAAGGTACAAAATTGGTCTGTTGCAAATCACACAACACTGTCATCTGAGCATCTTTCATCCCCTCTCTCTCAAATACACACCCTCTTTCTCTCCACAGGTCTTGTGATTTAGATTTATGTCCCCTGTCACAGTATTAAAAGATGAAATTCCTCAATGTTACTCTGCTATCTTATGCATGCCAGAGACCCATGCAGCTCAATAACCTCTACTTTGATTTAATACATCGGTAGGCCTGACCTGTATTGCCACACTTGAAAAGCTGTGCACAACCTTTAAATACTGGAAAAAAAACATTCTTAACAAGAATTTTGTCCAATTGTTAAGGTAAAATATCTAAAAATTCTTGAAACTATTAATTTACTAGCAGAGTAACACAATATATTATCACCAGCATATCGTAATTTGAAAAATGTGCCTATACATACAATTTATTGCAGCTTTCAATTGAAATGAGCACTAGTGGCAACAACTTTTATTATTTTTCTCACAAATTATGATTGATAAAAAAGTGTTTTTGCATGGCTCGATATTTCGACATCAACAACTTTTGCAATGTTCATGATTTTGACATTTCCATCACATAATCAGCTTCATATGGAACCTAATATAATGATGAAAACGTACTTGTAGGAAATTTTTCGCAAGATGCAGAATACGTATCGCTATGTACGCTTCATGATATCGTGACAGATTAAAGGGTTACTCCCCAAAATGAAAATTTTGTCATTAGTCATTTACCCCCATGTCGTTCCAAACCCGTAAAATCTAAGATATTTTAGATATTTTAGCTTTGTGGCTGTCCCATTGACTGCCAAGTAAATAACACTGTCAACGGCCAGAAAAGTATGAAAAACATCATCAAAACAGTCCATGTGCCATCAGTGGTTCAACCATAATTTCACAAAGCTACGAGAATACTTTTTGTTTGCAAAGAAAACAAAAATAATGACTTTATTCAACAATTCGCCTCCTCCACGTCACTGTAGCATCATTTTGGAGAGTAATTGCTGGACACAAACAGCGTACGCTGTTCTCTGTCAGCCGCCGTCACTGTAGCACCATTTTACTCTCCAAAATGGCGCTACAGTGACACAGATTGTGTTCCGAAGACATACAAAGCTTTTACGGGTTTGGAACGACATGAGGGTGAGTGATTAATGACTACATTTTCATATTGGGGTGGAGTTACCCTTTAACGTACATATGGTATGTTTTATGAGACGCTGGATTTGTACATATCACCACAGTTTTGACTTGAAATGCGCTATAACTCTACTACATCGTGACATTTTAAAATACCATACCATCTGCACTACACTTAAACCTACCTGATATATGAACAAAAGCGAATTTGACGCAAAAATGCAGTCTCATTTTTCAGCTGTTTCATCGTGAGTCATGTTTTTTGATGGGATTTGTACCCAAGGATTACGTGTTCTAAGTCTTATTCCATGCCGGCTGAGCTGCCGAACAAGCTTGTTTCATCCGGTGTTCTAAGATAAACATGTGGAGCTGTAATCATAACTGTGTATGGAAACGATTACAAGTGCTTGCCGTCGCTAGTGTTCATTTCTGTTAGAAACTTCAGTTTTTTTGTACTTTTTGGTAAGTATTTCACATCTTGTGAACAAATTCTCACAGGTACGTTTTCATCATGAGATCAAGTAGTCCATTTGTAATGATTTTCTTGCTCAATAGCTCACCTGGTACAGCACTGCCTTTGTGTGTGAGTCACAATAAAAGAGCTCAAATACTTGTAAAAAGTGGCATGGTTGCTTCAGTAAATGTACTTTTATCCTGTGTTTGCTTTTGTTAACACTGTCACTAGGGTCTAGGGTAAGGGAATTTGGCATTTTTACAACAATGTACAACAAGAATCTTGAACAAAATGTTCATTTGATGAATGTATGGACAAGTAAATATAAGTTTTGAGAAAAAAAATAAAGCTCTGTGTGATTCTCAAACCTTTCAAACCAATTAAGTATTTGAGCCAAGAGTTCAAGCAGTGACATTCAGATCCTCTATTAAAGTGTGTAAAGTGACTAAAATTTTAATACCACAGTTCTAACAAATAAAGAATCAAAACATTAGCAAGAAGCAAGACATAAGTAAACTAAACAGGTAGTGCACCATGTTTGATAGTGTTACCAAAGTTTCCTCCCTAATGTAAAGCAGTGTGTTAACTTTGTAATCTCACTGTGTCGCCACCATGAGCTATGCAGGTTCATTGTGGGGTGTAATTAGCCTCTATTGATTTGAGGGCAGCATATAACGAGTGATGAAAACCAACTCTGACAACTCCAATTCTGTGCCTGTCGCTTAACGATTGCAGGCAATGACAAATCTAATGCGAGTAACCTCTGATTTGCTTTTGACATTGTGGCTGTGTTAGAACTGTGATTTGGATTTTAGCCTTTTCATTCTCAAGACAAGTGCGAATTAACTTTGTATGTCATTTCAAAACATCCACTGCCACTTGCATTTGGTTTGTCAAGTTGTCTACTGGCAGTGTAGTTTCCTACAGTCAAGCTTCTTTGATAGAAATAGTTGATAGAAATAAAGAAACTACTAAAATACACCCTTGAAGTAACATCTTGGCTAGCTCCATGCATATAAATATTCAGTTAAAAATACATTGATTTAACACTTTTAAGAGCTGTTCCCTGTCTTCACACAACTCATCATGCTTCAACTTTTAAAAGCAGCAGCCTCTTTAACCAGTAAAGATTTTATGTTCATATGCAGTGAGTTTGACATAGTGGTTGGCAAGAGATATTCAATTATCGGGACAATTGCTTCAATAAAAGCAATTAAAAGTAGGTAATATTATAATTCACGAAAGAAGAGATTTTTTCCTAACAAATATATGCATTTATCATGTAAATGTAATGCAAATATATGCATTACATATACATGACAAAATCTCGCTTTAAAAGATTTCAGTTTGACTCAGTTTTTTGCTAAAAACACACATTACCTTCCCATTTTAATGTCAATACCATGATCTAAAGTCATGTGCCATTTGCCCAGTGAGCTGTTCACACAACATAGAAATGGACACAAAATGGTTCATAGCGGTATTCTTGGTCAGTTTCCCAATTATTACTCATAGCAGAGGTGCTTTTGTGAATCTGCCTTTATGAGAGCTGTCCAGTTTTGTCAACCGGACAAATGGAATTCCGAGGTTACTCACTCTTGCACTGGCAAGGTCGCAAGTGTTTTTATTTTTATTATTATTATTTTTTTTGTGCATTAAAGAATTCATTTGGCAAATGTGTTTCCATTTTAGTTTATGTGCAGTTTTATATTCCAGTTTAGTTTATATTTCTTATCAGATAAAGAATATATACAGCTGCTGAATCTGCAAAATGTTAATTATTTGGCCAAAATAAGAGGGATCATACAAAATGCATGTTATTTTTTATTTAGTACTGACCTAAATAATATGTCACATGAAATACGTTTACATATAGTCCACAAGAGAAAATAATGGTTGAATTTATAAAAATTACCCCATTCAAAAGTATATAAACTTGATTCTTAATACATTTTTTTTTTTTTTTAATGATAGTTGTTCCATGTTTGTTCTTTAGAAAAATTCTTCAGGTCCCACGAATTCTTTTTTTTTTCTCAGCATTTTTGTGTATTTGAACCCTTTACAATGATGTATGATTTTGAGATCCATCTTTTCACACTGAGGACAACTTTAGTGCAACTTTAACATCATTAGAATATTACACAAGATTCTGATGCTCACTTTTGCTTCAGAAGGAAACATGATGCATTAAGAGCCAGGGGTGTAAACTTTAGAATAGAATGAAGATATGTACATTTTTCAGATTTTGCATAAAAAACATACTTTTTTCGTTTAGCACTACCCTTCAGAAGCTACAGATACTTACATGTTTCCCAGAAGACAAAAGTTACATTTACCCTAATCTTCAAATTTAAAATGTTTTCACCACTCAGCTCTTAATGCATTGTGTTTGCTTCTGAAGTGATGTTCCCACTGAGAGCTGCTTTGTAAGCTTTGGACCTTATATAGCCTAGCAATTCTGGTTTTATCAGACAACAAAATACTCCAGAATCTAGCAGAAAAGCTTGTTAGGTGTCTAACATGGCTTTAGGCAATTTCCAACTGGGATGTCGAATGTCTCCTCTTTCCACCCAGCCAGATTTATGAGGTGTGCATGCTGTTGTTATCTCATACATTGTCATATTGCAAAACTTGACAGAAAGAAAACTGTAACTTAGTTGCTAGGGTGTTATGACCTCTCTCTACTAGAAATGGACCAGATATGGACTGACAGTTTTGGACTGACAGATTTACAGTTGTCCCAGACTTTCCCACATTTTAGATAGTAAGGCTATTGCTCAACAAACCTCTAACCCTTGATTTAAAATTTTGCCCATAACCCATCCATCCTGTTTGTATCTTGTATCTATGGTATTTTATCACCCAACATCAGTACATGACCTCACTGACGCTCTTGTGTTTGAATGGGATCAAATCCCTGCAGCCATTTGTCTTCCCAGTAGAGTGCAAGGTGGAAGGTATTGTGGCAGCATCTGCACACTTTGGCCACAGTCTATATCATTTCCGCATGGTAGCACACTGTTATTTGTTGCCGTAGATGCTCTAAGCTTAGTTTACCTTCAGTCCTAAATAAATACATATAAACCAGCTAGTCAATCTTCTGATTCGAATTACTCTGGAGTGTTTTGGAATTACAAGAAACTTCCAGGCAGATTTTTTAAAGCAGTTTGGAACTGCACTCTGCATCAAGGTGGCCCTTATAAAAACATTTTGTTGATACAGCCGTGCTATTTTAACTTCCTTATGCGAATTTGAGCTGTTTTGTTGAACCGTAATTTACAGGGTTTGTATCGGAGCTCTTCATCACTACAGTGCAATGCTGTAGTATCATGTAAGCTACCGAGCAAACCTACTGAATTAGAAAACTCATGTGCACTGCCCTCCAAAAGTTTGGAAACACCCCTGTGAAAAAAGACAGGCAAAGTGTGGTTTTGGACGATATCAGCATAAATCCTTATCATTTTTTGTGCAAATACATTAAAGTAACTTCACATTATCATTAAAGACCACATCATGCTCCTCAGACCATGTGTTGCTACAGCAAAGTGTGCTTTTACATCTTGTTTGATCTTCTCTTAAAATAAAATTTTATTTGTATAATCTTTATTTGTATAATGCTGTGAGATTTAGCATGTATACTGTAGATGCAGCTTTTTACTCAATGTTTTGCTATGTAATTACTATGTTATTACTACAGCAGTACATAACAGTACATAACTGCACATGATCAGTTTATCTGCCACACTGAAGTATCAAAAATGCATTGATTTCTAATCTATCAACCTTGATATCTTTTACAAAACAATTATAAATGTATCAGTCATAAATGAAAAGTTTGGGGTCATTTTTGGGAGACATCATGCTGTCTGTACTTTAGGCACTGTGCCTGCTTCATTTTTAAACCCTAACAAGCTCTTTCAATGCTAGAACGGAGCACTCTTCTAAGGGGATATCCCATGGCAACCAAACTGGCACAAGAATCATTGCACACAGATTCACATACTGACACACAACTAACACACACACACACACACACACACACACACACACACACACACACACACACACAAAACACCAGAACCCGGCAATCGACTCTTGTTTAGTAGCCTTGGGGTCTCAGTGTGGTAAAGCGGTAATCCTATCAAACAACAGGTCGAAGTTTATTATCAGCTGCTCAATACCAGCCACAGGAACACCAGGGCATAGAGGGCCCCTCCAGATAGATAGAACGAGAGAGAGAAAAGGGAAACTTTTTGCCCTAGTTGGGACATCGGGTCAGTTTCTTCTGGTTCTGTTGTGAATGAAGGTACTGGGTAGTTGGCACAGTCCAACAGTTAAGATCTGTTAAGTCACTTGTGGATACGTTTGATTTCACCTCTAGCTGGTGGCATCTTGACTCACCTGACTACAGAATAAAGACGTGTCAGAGGTAAGTCCCCCACCCCCTTCTCTAAAAGTATGGTAGGTACCATAAAAAATAATGAGCTGGGAACTCTATTGTCTATTAATTCAAACCTTATGGAATAAGTCTGTATTGAATTTCTTCTTAAGCTCGTAGCCACTTAAAAGCAGTTAAAGAATGCAGGAAATGTTGGAGAAATTTCAAATACTCTGTGAGCCTAAAGCAAACTTGACTCATATTGAATTGCTTATTGTGAATTGCTTTGGTGTAATGATACTGTTTCTAAATGTATAATGACTGTTCGTTAAACGAAAACAATGAGGCATCTGAGGGTGGTTTTGTTATGCATTGGCATGCAGGTTGGAGACTTTCAAAGCAGTTCGTCACAAATAAAGTTGATGAATTCATCACATTAGTAGGACATGGATAAGAATTAGTGTCTCCATTAAGTCAGTCTGATAATCGGCACGTCTGTCAGGAAAGTTAATGATTCTCATGAACTGCAGATTTTTTGTGGAAAGCAGGTGGTTTAATTGGCTTTAAAGTGAAATTACATGGGCAGGTAAAACAAGGGCACCTTACACATATTCTATATAGGTAAACACACACAAAAAAAGAAATGGGTAGTTTTTAGTGTATGGACTACAAAGCATAGTAGTAAAAACTACTAGTCAATTACAAGTATATTTTTCACATTAACCGTAATAGTATACAAATATTGTGTTATAGCTGCTTTATAGCTATGCACCTCATGACAAAAATACTATTTCTGTAACATAAAACATAAACATAAAACTTTAACATTAGCACCACATATACCTCTGATCAATTGTGTTTCTGCATAAAATAATATTTACCTTTATTTATATAGCACTTTTTTTTTTTACAATACAGCGAGTGTCAAAGCAGATTAAACAGAAAAATACTGTTGATAATGCATGAGAACAATTGCAAACACAATTTTCAATTAAAGTCAGTTCATCACTGAATCTGTGCAATCAAGTCGACACTATTGCCAGAAATTATAAAGTATATTATAAAATATTTATTACTGTAAAATTGTCTTTTTCTTTTAAAGCCCATCTGAAGTAGTGTGTTCATTCAAAACCATTCAAGTCAGTAACCCTGCACTCAACAGCTGGACAATATAGTACTGGACTGAGGTGGATTATTATCTAACGTTGGTGAGACGTGTTCCTGTGATGGGGAAGACTGGCCAGAGCACAGTGGACCTCAACTCACCCTCAGACGTAAAGCAGGTGGTCCCGTTTGAGGACCTGGATCACAACAGTGTTCCTGTAGAAGAGGAGAAGGAGAATAAAGTACCAGATAGAGGATCTTGGAAGGGAAAATTTGACTTTCTACTGTCCTGCGTTGGATACGCTATTGGGCTGGGAAATGTGTGGAGATTCCCATATCTGTGTGGAAAGAATGGTGGAGGTAAGAGAAGACAGACAAAGCCATGACTGTTTGGCTACTGAGAAGATGTCTGGTTTCCATGCTTTCCATGTTTTTGCCATGACATTCCTGACAATCAGTCAGACTTCAGGAGTAGGTTTAGGGCATTCTTGTATGCCCTTTTTCACAAGACGTGAAATACGTACCAACAAGTACATATCACTGGAACAGAAATAAACACTAGAGGTGGCAAAACAGTGATCATTTATAATCGTTTTTGTACACAGAACTTATAATTTGTTTTGTACATGATTACAGCTACATATGTTTCACCTTCCAGTTTTGCCCCTAGGGTTACAGATGAAAATGCTGATACCATGATACAGAAACAGTTAGAATGCGAGTAGCCAACTATGGTAGTAGTCCTCAGATGTCACATTCGTTATTTACAATTTATTTGAATTAAGCCTTAAATAAAAAAAAAAGAGCTTTTAACTTAAAATATCCCAAATTAACGCTTAATGGCAAACATGTTGAAGATTAGCAGAAAGGCTGTCGATTCATTAAGTGATAAGCACTTTTCTCTCAAAAGCAGTCTGCTCAAAATCAGACTTCCATGAAAAAAAGACTCATTGTCTTCTCCCCAGTGTACTGTAGTACTGCATCACTTTTTTTTCTCGCTAACTTTGAAGACTCCTATTAAAGTAGCTCTGATGAGATTGTTCACACGTTTAATGTGAAGAGACTGAGAAATTGATAGACAAGGTGGTAGGCGGTTGTATTGAAGTTTGCTTCAATCTTAATGCAGACGTTTTTAATTTCAAGGCTATTAGAAGTCTGAAATCTAAAAACCTTAACAAGTACATTTTGTGCTGCATTGTTTTTAGGAGCTTTTCTCATCCCATACTTCACTACTCTGGTGTTTGCTGGTATCCCACTGTTTCTGCTGGAGACAGCATTAGGACAGTACACGTCAGTAGGGGGGCTGGGAGTTTGGAAATTAATACCCATGATGAAAGGTATGAAATATTCACATACACAGAAGCTATTTGAGGACTTCTTAATGAGTTATGTTGCTTCACTATAAGTTTTGCACTACCATGACACGGAATTACAGTCTGTTTGTTTGAGTAACCCAACTGGGTTGTGTATAATACAGCAAAAGGTTAGGGGAGTGAGTTTGAGTTTAAAACTTTTTTAAGTCACTATTTTTGCAGTTCTTTTTGGTGACTCTTTTGGCACAGAAATGAGACATTTAATCTTTAAACACAAATAAATAGCCATGACTATTCTAAGATATAATCGATATGACAATTGTAACACATTTGGTCTTTTTTTTTTTTTTAACTATATAATACATATAATGAACCTACCAGAATCTTTATTATGTGTGCTGTATCATCTGTTGTGTCAGGTGTGGGTTTGGCTGCTGTGGTTTTGTCCTTCTGGCTCAACATCTATTACATCATCATCATCGCATGGGCTCTCTACTACCTCTTCAGTTCTTTCAAAGCAGTGAGTGAATTAAAAGCACAAATACACAATTGTCTTTCTTTTCTTAAAAAACAGTTAATAGTTTAAGAGTTTAAAATACAGTTAAGGAACTCCTAAAAATGTTTTAGAATCCTATTAAATTTGAAGTATATATTTAAATCTTTAATATATTTAAATATTTAAATTTTATTTTCATCATTTACACTTTCAAAATAACAGAAAACAAAAAAAGGCGTCTGCAAAAGTTTGGGCACCCTGCAGAGTTAATATCTTGTACTGCCCCCTTTGGCAAGTATCACAGCTTGTAAACGCTTTTTGTAGCCAGCCAAGAGTCTTTCAGTTCTCGTTTGAGGTATCTTTGCCCATTCTTCCTTACAAAAGTCTTCCAGTTCTTTGAGATTTCTGGGCTGTCTGTCACGCACTGCTCTTTTAAGGTCTATCCATAGATTTTCCATTATGTTGAGGTCAGGAGATTGTGAAGGCCATGGCAAAACCTTCAGTTTACGCCTCTTGATGTAATCCACCGTGGATTTGAGGTGTGTTTAGGATCATTATCCATTTGTAGAAGCCATACTCTCTTTAACTTCAGCTTTTTCACAGATGGCATCAAGTTACCGTCCAAAATTTGCTGAAATTTTATTAAATCCATTTTTCCTTCTACTCGTGAAATGTTCCCTGTGCCACTGGCTGCAATACAACCCCAAAGCATGATTGATCCACCCCCATGCGTAACAGTTGGACAGAGGTTCTTTTCATTAAATTCTGTGCCCTTTCTTCTCCAAATGTATCTTTGCTCATTCCAGCCAAAAAGTTCTATTTTAACCTCATCGGTCCACAGAACTTGTTTCCAAAATACATCAGGCTTGTCTATATGTTCATTTGCAAACTTCAAACGCAGATTTTTGTGGTGAGGACGTAGAAGAGGTTTTCTTCTGATGACTCTTCCATGAAGACCATATTTGTAAAAGTATCTCTTTATAGTGGAATAGTGTACCACAACTCTAGTGTCTGCCAGATCTTTCTGGAGGGATTGTGCAGTCAAACGTGGGTTTTGACTTGCTTTTCTCACAGTCCTGCGATCTGTTCTTTCTGATATTTTTCTTGGTCTTCCAGATCTTGCTTTAACTTCCACTGTTCCTGATGACTGCCATTTCTTAATTACATTCCGAACAGAGGATATTGGCATCTAAAAACGCTTTGCTATCTTCTTATAGCCTTCTCCTGCTTTGTGAGCGTCAACTATTTTCAGTTTCAGTTTTCTAGACAACTGCTTAGAAGAACCCATGGTGCTGATTGTTGGGGCATGGTCAGATGAGTCTGGGCATTTAAAAACTTTGAGATTGACATCACTTGATCTTTCCAAACGATGATTGAGAACAATCCATCACACTGTCAGGTCTCAGCTTTCCAAAGGGGGCAGTGCATGCTATAAACTCTGCAGGGTGCCCAAACTTTTGTAGACACCTTTTTTTGTTTTCTGTTATTTTGAAAGTGTAAATGATGGAAATAAAATCTAACTTTTTTTGACATATTATAAGAATGTCTAATCTGTAATTTGATGCCTTTTGGAGATTGTTCCATCTTTCCTTGGCTTCTTTATGCACATTAATACAACTTTTTACCTGGAGTGCCCAAACTTTCGATCCCCACTGTACTTCAAATCAACAAGTATGCATAAGCATGCATAAACAGACCAATTTATATATATATATATATATATATATATATATAAATTACTAATGCTTATTCTTTATATATATATATAAATTACTAATGCTTATTCTTTATATATATATATATATATATATATATATATATATATATATATATAAAAAGAATAAGCATTAGCAATTTATATTGCCTGCAGGGTATTTGCTGCCATTTTGGTTCCCTTAATAATTTGTTAACATTATTACAATTATTTTTTAATTGCATTCATTGGTCATTCCTTGGCCTCCCTATCTTATCTGCCCTAGTGAATTCAGCTACACTTGACTTAGATTTTCAAAGAATTTCTCAGAGTCTTCTCAGAATGGCCTTTTCTTTCAAACTCTCTCCCTCCCTGTTTCTATGTATCTCTCTCCGCCTCCTTGACCCCCTTAAGCTCTCTGTGGCTCTGTCTTTGCTCTAGAGAGTGTTTTAAAGACTCCACAGAAATAATAACTGCCTCTGTTCGGTGGAAATCAAACTGCAGTTGGTGCCAGGGGAATAAGAGCTCATCTCTAAAGCAGTGCAGAGGGAATTGGAAACAAAACCGGCCTTTGTTTTATGAATGCATTGTGCTATTATTTTTTAATGCTTTTCATTTGCCATTCTTTGCTTTACTCATTTTGCTTTATCTCTTAATTTTATTCTTCACATGGTGGTGTTTGCTAAAGCAAGTATTATTATACTACAACTGCTCATATTTGGAAATACCTGAACAAACCTCTAATACAAATACTTTTTTTGGTAACACTTTACAATAATGTTCATTAGTTAACATTAGTTAACTACTTTAGTTAACATGAACTAACAATGAACAATACTTCTAAAGAAGTTAGTAATCTTAGTTTATGTTAATTTCAGCATTTTCTAATGTATTATTAAAATCACAACTGCATAGCATCACAAAGAAAAAAAAAACACTCAGATTATCTTATAATTAAGTAAAAAAGGTACAAAAGCTGTCGCTGAAGATTTTTTGCTGTGACAGTTGTGCACAAGCAAGCATCACTTATTTTTACTGTTCTGTTTACCCTTGTGGAAAAGGAATTTCTTATTACTGAAATAATATTTAAATTTATGTTTTTGGACTGAACTTAAGAGTGCCTTTTTGATCGACTTAACTAGGACTTTCTCTCTCTTTAGGAGTTACCTTGGCAAACATGTGATAACCCTTGGAACACTGAACGCTGCTTTTCCAACTACAGTCTGATGGACACAACCAACCTGACCAGTGCCGTCACTGAGTTCTGGGAGTGAGTCAACACAATAGTAATCTTAATATTTAACTCTTGACCTCCTTAATAGCTAATATTACCTCATGTATACACAAATATGATCAGTTATGTCATGCACAAGAGCAAGATGGAATTTGGAACCATTGAAATCAAAACCTGACAGGAACTGTGCAGATGCGTTTTCAACAACTATTTCAACAAAAACACATCATGTTTAATGACAATCTAATTTGATATTTGTTTTCTCTATAGGAGGAACATGCATCAGTTAACAAATGGTTTGGAGGAACCAGGGGAATTGCGCTGGCCGTTGGTTGGAACATTAGCGTTGTCTTGGATTCTTGTCTATTTCTCAATCTGGAAAGGAGTGGAGTGGACGGGGAAGGTGTGACTGCCCATATTCTTTCAATTCCTCATACAACACAACAGAAACTGTTCTAAAAACAGGCGAACACTTATTGCTTTATATCCCCTTTGCATATTTGTCTTCTCATTTGCCTTCTCTTTCAGTTCAATTATTCATACACTTACGTTTTCGTTTTGTTCTTCCATTTCTGGACAATCTCAGAGGAACAATATATTATTAGAGGTTGCTGTATCATAACTCAATAGACTTCTTGGAGTTTTAAAGTATGTTTTATATAACTTTGTTGTTTCATTCTAAAAACCTAGGAGAAATAAATAGCATAGCCTTAGAAACATGTGAGTTCACACCTCTTGAGTTTAGTGGATGTGAGATAACTGGGGTGATTCTGCCATTACTTTACTATATATTTTCTAGATATATGGATGTCTTCATTCAGCATCTTGTGCATTATTTTTCCAACTTCATTTGGTAACATAAGTGGTGCAGAAATTTCACAGTTTAAAGACTATGATGAGTAGCCAGCGGACATGTCATGACATTAAATTATAAGCAATTTTTTAAATTAATCAATTATTTAAGTATTTATTTCCTTGCCGAGAAAGGAAAATTGCTCTGCCCTTTCTCTGAGGATAATTGAATTTTAATGTGATCCTTGCACTGGGCAAGAAGAAATACCTTTTCAGGCAGTCTATAACCTTGATGGACATCGCTAATTAAGGGCAATCATTATCCTACACAGCAAAACCATGTTCCTACCAATCATCAAACAGAAGCTAGTGAAAGCATTACACTAACAAGTTAATAATGTTGTCCTTTACACCTACTTTAAAATGATTTACTCTATAACTCTCTATCTTTCTCCATTTATCTCTTGTCCTCATTAGGTGGTGTATTTCTCCGCCACATATCCTTACTTCATGCTCTTTATTTTGTTTTTCCGTGGAGTCACTCTTCCTGGAGCAATAGATGGTGTCCTCTTCTATGTCACTCCAGACTTCAACAAGCTTTTAAAATCTGAGGTAAAATACTGATATGTATTTGCCAACACATGCATTTACATTTTGGAAATCTACGGTATTTAATGGAAATAATAAAATAAATAAAAAATTACCCTCTTATCTAACTTTTAAAGTAGTTTCCAGAAATCTGTTGGAAACAATAATGGCATCATGCATTGACAGTTACTATCAATACTATCAATATTTCTCATTTAACTTTTCTGATTTTTTATTTTTTTTTCTCAGGTGTGGTTGGATGCTGCTACTCAGATCTTCTTCTCTTATGGTCTGGGTTTAGGTTCTCTTATTGCTTTGGGCAGCTACAACTCCTACAACAATAACGTCTACAGGTAAGAACTAGTCTCTGTCCAAATGTACAGAAATTATCTATTTATGTTTTTTACATGTCATAAAATGTGCAAAACTGGGTTTTTTAACAGAGTGCATTTCTATAAAATTCTGTTCAATTTTTACTGTACCTTTGTTTTCAGTTGATTCAGTTGACCTGATTCTGGTTTCCTTTGTAGAGATTCTGTTATTGTGTGCTGTATAAACTCCTGCACCAGTATGTTTGCTGGGATCGTCATATTTTCCATTGTCGGCTTCATGTCGCACATCACAAAGAGACCCATTCAAGAACTGGCTGCTTCAGGTCATTATTTGTCTTAGACATTATCAAATTTCATTGTTGCAAACCCTTAAATTATTATGAAAATAATAAACATTTTTTTTTGTAAAGTTTTAAATGAATGTAATGTGATGTAATGTAATTGCAATTAAACAGAAACATTATAATTTAAATTTATATTAAATACAATTTTCCAAACCGTAGAATGCCTTTTTGACTAATTTAAGTAAGACTCACAGTACATCTTTATATATTATTACTACTTTAAAATGCGTATTACTTTAAAGCATGACAACATATTGCTTAAACTGTCGAATTTGAAATTTTAATTTAAATTTAATTTAAACTTTAATTAAAGTAATATGAGTAATATTCTATGTGAAAATAAATTCATCTTGACACTTATGGTGTTTGATGGTTTGTGGTTTAATATCAGGTCCTGGTTTAGCATTTCTGGCCTATCCACAAGCCGTCACACAGCTTCCCATGTCTTCTCTCTGGGCTATTCTCTTCTTCTCAATGCTCATGATGCTGGGATTGGACAGTCAGGTATTGTACATATGCATACACATATGGTAAGGGTGAGTGTTGAAAAAAAACCTTTGCGAATTGAGGTATTAATATTATTTTTAATTTTACAATCCATCTGAAGAGTCTAAATTATTGATTGTAGTAGTTGATGCCTCAGAGACTATGGAGTAATTGAACCTGCAATACTCCTCTAATGGTGCTACATTTAGCAGTATTGCACCATTATTCTTCTATGAATTTCAGAGCTTAATGATTTTTTATTGATTAAAAACTAAACAAGTTATAAATTGTTCATGTGGTGTTACTTTAATTGTGTTAGGTAAGGGGTGTGCAAAAGAAGATGACAAGACAATACAGCTCTCTTGAATTAAAACGAGTCTCCCTAAAAAACCACACAACCGTTTTAGCTAGCATGAGGAAGAACATGCAGAAGCATAAACGATCTATAAGCAACTATTTTTCACGTTTACATTGTATTTAAAATAAGTAAATTCCTTAGTTTTAAGGTTATTTTGGCTTTTTAACTCTAGTTCTAACTAACTACTTAAATGCCAATTATTTACTAAATTATTGCTCTGAATTGTTTAGATTTGTTTGTATTTCCAACACTTAAACACTTTTTATTTTACACTTTTTACACTTTTCTGGGACAGTTTTGTACAGTGGAAGGCTTCATAACTGCTCTAATGGATGAATATCCCACAGTCCTCAGGAAGAGAAAGAAACTCTTTATCCTTATTGTCTGTATTATATCCTTCATCATCGGTTTCTCCAACATCACCCAGGTAAATATGACTGCCTGAAAACTTTTCTGTTTAACTATGGCTCAGTTTCTATTAGTAATGTGTGTGGCGGTCTTTTTTTGTTTGTTTTTTTAGGGTGGCTTATATGTGTTCAAATTGTTTGATTACTACTCAGCCAGTGGAATGTGTCTCTTGTTCCTGGTCTTCTTTGAGACAATCTCCATTTCCTGGTTTTACGGTACATCTCCTTTACTATGAACATAGTTGAGACATGATGTGATGTTTCTAAAAATAAACAGTTCAAACTGACCTTCGTCCAGTAATGTTAAAGGAATATTTTTGGTTAAATACAACTTGTATACTGTATACAAGTATACTTGTATACTTTTGTTTGTTTGTTACATCTGTTGAGGGGACATGTTTACCATTGTTTTTTTGTAGGTAAAATCCAACCCGATCTCACGGCAATTCATACATATTTTACGATTCATGATTTAGCAAAACAAATTTAGGAATTTGTACGAGTGAGGTCATAAGAATTTGTATAAATTAGCCACGTTGTAAAATACCTACAAATTGGTTGTGAGATAGCGTTGGTGAAATCTTGTAATTATTTTAGGAATTTCTGCAATTAGGATTTTTTTTCCACATAGATTTTCCAGAAGTCTCACAAAATCAATTGAAAAGTTTAATCTAATTTAATTGAAATTTTGGTAACAACAATTCTTTTCATGTCTACATACTTTTTGTTTTTTTGTTTACATTTATAAACTATTGGTACAAGACAAAATTACTTGAAAATCTTTGACACTTGAGATCAGGAGGGAGTCATATGGGAATGTTAATAGTCTTTCCCAGAACCTTATCTAGCTTTGAGTGTGTTTTAGGACAGGGTGTACTGATGAAGGAAGGAGCTCTTACTATGTCTAGTAGATCTAGCTTGCTTGATAAAAGTAGATATCCATCTCTTCTCTCTTTTTAGGTGCAGAGAAATTCTATAAAAATATAGAAGACATGATTGGTTATCGACCTTGTGGGTTTTGGAAATATTGCTGGATTTACTTCACTCCAATCATCTGTTTGGTAAGTACATTACCTTACACATTGTGTAAATAAATCAGTACATACATCCTATTAGGTGCATTTTGTAAGCTCAATAATCAGTCAATTAATAATCAAAGTCCCTTACAGCCCTGACAGCCCTAAATATACAAAAATGTATGTAGAATTCAACAGTATGATGAGTTTTTGATAATCCAGTTAAATGCACATGTATTCAATTAACTTGGAAGTGATTTTACTAATGTGTTTCCTGTTTGTAGGGTGTTTTCACATTCAGTGCCATAGAAATGACTCCTCTGACACTAGGAAAGTATGTGTACCCAACCTGGGGTCAGGGCATTGGCTGGCTAATGTCCCTCTCTTCCATGATTTTGATACCCGGATATATCATTTATATATTCTTCACTACCAAAGGCAGCATCCGACAGGCAAGACTGGATTTGATGTTTCTGACTTAACAATGTTTTACAGTTACAGTGGCCTTCCTTCCCTGCTTTCTTCCTTCCATCCTTCTGAAATTCCAAACAACTTCTTCCCTTCTTCCCTAAACACATAAACACCCTGTCTAGTTACTTTCAAACCTTCTCCCTTTCAAACTTTCCAAAAAAGCAAACAAAATTCTGAATGTGCAAATGTACTGCATTCTTTCTAAAGTTGCATAGTACTGTATTCTTTTCCTTCAAAAAGATTGTTCTGCCTAATTTGCCTTCCCTTCCCTCCGTACTTTGTTCTTCCTTTCTTCCAAACAAATATACAATATTTTTAATATTCAAAAGCACTTCCTTCCTTTCCTCACTTCCTTTCAAACAAATATGCAGACTTCTTAATATTAAAATGTACTTCCTTCCTTTCCTCCCTCCTATTCCAAGCAAACTTGCAAGCAATGCTTTGAAATTCCTTTCTTTCAAATTTGCATAGTTCCTGCCTTCTTAAAAACCCTTTATAAAACCCTACTTCCTTCCAAAATTACTTTAAAAATCCTCCAGAACCAATTAACTTCCTTTCCTTCTTTCTTCTGAAAATACTTGCAAACAAACCTCTTTCTTTCCTCCTTCCTTTCAAACTTGCATTCTTCCTGCCTGAACTTCCTTCTGAACTTCCAAATGTAATTCCTTCCTTTTCTTCCCTCTTTCATCAAAATACTTGTTCTTCCAAAACAAGCTTGCAAACAAACTTCTGAATATTCAGATGTATTTTTACCTACACTTCCTTTCCACCTTGCAAACAAACAAACTTGCAAACAAACCTTTGCATAGTTACAGCTTTCTTTTAATTTGAACTTCTAAACAAACTTCTAAAGTTCCGAATGTACTTATTTCCTATTAAACAAACTTGCAAACAAACCTTTGAAGATCCTTACTTTCAAACTTCCATACTTCCTGTGTTACTTCATTCTGAACTTACAAATATACTCCCAAATTAACTTCCTGTCTACTAAACTTTCTACTTTCTTTCCTCCTTCGTCCTGAACAAACTTGTAAACAAACTTTTTTTTATTGATGATTTTTCCCTCTCAGCGTTGGCATAAGATGACCAAACCCACCGAGCTCACAACCTCAGAAAACGATGATCATACACAACAATCCACACAGATAGGATGCACAGATGAAGCTTCTGTCTGACATCACTTCATCTTTTCTGTACAAAGGCCATTAAGGCCAGGGGCAAAATAATTTTTCCTCCGTTCCAATCTTTTCATCTGCTGGAGAGTCTACAACAGATGGAAGTGGACTAAGCACATGTACGCCTGACTGTATTTCTCCCATTTTATTTCTGTACATGCCTCACGTAATGTGATGGGGCTGCAGATTTTGTCTTTCTTCAGTGGAGAAAATTTCAATGGCAGTGCCAAATTCAGTGATCAGTTTAAATGTAGACACAACCTAGGCGGTTGATCGGAAAATCTACATAACTCTTGCGCTCCTATGTTATATTAAATTTTGTTTTTGTGTGCAGCTGCAACATAGTCATATGTTTATGTAAAACTGCATCTAACATCTGCATTTACATGATAAAAAAGATCTAAATGTTTTTTTCTGTGAATGTTTTTTTTTTGTGTGTGTCAGTTGTGGGATGCCATTCTTTTGTTACATTAAAGCTCAGTTCACCATTTACATTGCAATATTCATGTTTAAGTGTATTAAGAGCTAACTGATGCTAACGAACATAATGTACATGTTTCTGACCATGCTTGTAAATACATGTTGTTAGTATTTTTTTAAATATTGTAATTCATTGTATTTACATGTAGTATGTGTGATATATACTATAAAAGACAGTATGCTACAGCAGACAACATATTTAATTTGATATGAATGAAAACTAGGCTATGGGAAACAGAATAGTTCGTACAACCCATTCAGCTCTCAATCATTCAGTCAACAATATAAGGTTTTCCCAACCTGATCTCACAGAAATTTGTACATATTTTTTGACGTGTCCAGGTCACTAGAGTTAGGTCGTACGAAAGTTGTACATTTTTTTACGAGGTGGAAAATTAGTTGAAATTCGTACGAAGGACACCCCTAAATCTACCCCTCAAACAAATCGCACGAAATCGCACAAGTGAGGTACTAAATTGTACAGATTATACGGAAATAAGACATGACTTTAAAGGCCTGACAGCTTTTTTTGATGTATTTCCTGGTTTGGGTAGAACATATCGAAGGGCTCATCACTTGCATAATCCTTGTCCCAAATGGCATACTTCATGTGCACTTGCGTACTTACAATAGCTATGCATGTCCATTGAATCCACAGGACTGTAAGGTGTCCCATTCATCATTTTAACTTTCAGAAGGGTAAAAGCAACAGTCAAAGTGGCATTACTTCACAAATGTGTGGACTGAAAAGGTTTAGGATGCGGTTTGGGTCAGGGCCATAGACAAAAAAACAACAACTTTGAATTCTGGTCTTTACCTTAATCTTTTGAACTTTTTTTTTTTTTTAATCATAGCCTCTTTTCAATTTACGTCAGATTAAATATGCTGTCTGCTCTAGATGTCTGTATGAAGTGTTACCAAAGCTACAAAGAGAACTTTTATTTTGGCGATTATATTTGCTTGTATCCTCACTATATATTTTGTTGATTGGTTTCAAATTCAATAAAGGCAAAAACTGAACTAATTTACGAGTGACACAAACAGTAATCATCAGGAAAATGGTTAACTCTGGTTAAGTTAATCTTTCACCCAACATACTGTGAGCCAAACATAAAACCTTTAACTTTGAGGTTCACTGATCCTTCAACTTACACACATTAATAAATCAATATACACTAGTCAACATTTGAATTGGATCAAAACCTTTCATCAAAGTTGTTCTAAACCAAAACAATACTTGGGGTCAGGCTGACCCCACTGGATTTTTCCTTCATTTTTTTAAAAAACGCCCCTTCTTCTGAGGGGCACAAGACTCTGTGACTTTTCCTAAATAATCAGTCTAAAAACACACAAAAAATACAGGATTTGATTTGGATGTTCTAAAGATGTGTAAAAAAAAAAAAAATACCATTCGTTCTCCTTGGGGTCAGATTGACCACACATTGGAAATGAATGGGAAATGTGAAAAAAAGTTTTTGTTTTTTTTTTGTCTAAAAAAAGTAGTAAATCCAGTTTAAATTTGAAATAATTAACATTTAAATAAAGGCCTGGTCCTAGAGCACACAAACACACTTGTGTGTGTCTGCAATAGAGAGCATTGTTATAGAAACTGGCATATAAAAATCAACAAATCTGGCATAAATCAGAACATTTTCATACATAATTGAAGGACTGGTACTAGAACACAAATGCAACACGAAACAAGCATGTTCACTCTCTCTCTCTCTCTCTCTCACACACACACACACACACACACACACACACAGGGGTGTCCGTTTTTTTCTTCAGATGTTGGCAAATAAAATTATCTCTTCTAAAACAATTAATAATTTGTGATAAATAATTTTCTGAAATAAATGATATGTGTTTACAGTCATATATGTGTTTTAATGGTGACTTGTGGCATTTCTGCAAATGTATGTATTATAATTTGCAAAAGCAGACCATTCAAAAGGCATAAGACACCAACAACAGATTCTAACCTTTGACAAAAATACAGATTTTTAATTTATTTTAGAATGTTTAAATATATATTAACAAAATATGTATCATACATTTGTGATGAGAAGTTGAAGCATCAAGAAAAATATAGTGAAAATGAAATGTGTCCCTAAGGGCCTATGCTGGATATATGTGGTCATTGCCCTTCAGTCGTTCCACTATGATGTTAACTATGGGAGCACAGCGACCAATCACCTCTGAGTTACAGAGAAAAGGCCAATGAAGCAGACGGAGGTGATAAAACACATCTTGCCTCGTCGTGAGTCCTCCCGGGCTCACCCGAGTGTGCCGCATCTGCCTGCTCGTAGCCAAGGGCACTCCCCTGCGGCCTCAACATCAGCTCCGCCGCCCGCTGCCCCCCAGGAGGCAGCCCCTTCAAGACTAAACCCACGGCGTCGAGCTTCCCGCAGGAAGGCGGCGCCCCCTGCGCCCACAAATCCACCAGGCGTCCCTGACACGGGCCACCCAGAGATGAGAGGGATTACTCTTCAGGGGACGACAACACCTGTTCCCCTACTACCGGAGGAGGGCCGGGAGCCTTTGTGTGTAGTAACATCGCCACAGGCCTGCGGGCCAGTGGTACCCACCCACTCAAAAAGAGAGTAATTTCTTCCATCTCTGGGTCTAACACCCCGAACTCTGCTCCTGAGCGACACTATGCTTCCTCGGACTCAGATTTTGGGGCGGATTTCGTCAGGGCGGGAACCTGGGAAGAAGGTAAGGGCTGCTCCATGTATACGCGATTGAGCCGGTCCTCGATGACTGGCTAATATTAGCTCACTCGAAGGATCAGTTGTGCAAGCACAGGGACCTGGTGCTTTGGCATCTCAGGCATCTGGGGCTTCAGGTCAACCGAGAGAAGAGCAAGCTCTCCCCCTTGCAGAGTATCTCTTTTCTTGGGATGGAGTTGGATTCGGTCAAGCAGCAGCTGCGGCCGCAGTTGTTCCACTTGGCCTTCTCCATATGAGACCGCTTCAGCGTTGGCTTATTGACTGAGTCCCGGGATGGCGCAATGGCGTACTTCGTATTGGCATTTTCCCGGAGTGTCGCCGCCTCTTCAGCCTGTGGCCGGACCCAGCCTTTCTTCGGGAAGGAGTTCCCTTAGGCCAGGCATGTTGTGGTCAACACGGATGTCTCCATGATGGGCTGGGGCACTGTATGCAACGGGCAAGCTGCCTCGGGGACCTGGACAGGGCCCCGACAGCTGTGGCACATCAGCTGCCATGAGTTGCTAGCAGTGTTTCTCGCCCTGCGTCGGTTTCTTCCGATGCTGCGCGGCAAGCACGTGCTAGTCCGCACGGACAACACTGTGACTGTAGCGTACATCTACCGTCAAGGAGGTCTACGCTCCCGTTGCATGTTGCAACTCAGACGTGGCTCAAATTGCTGCACGGTGTTCACATCCCAGGACAGCTCAATCAGACAGCCGACGCGCTCTCTCGACAGCTCACACTTCCTGGCGAATGGCAACTCCATCCCCAGGTGGTCAAGCTGATCTGGAGTCGATTCGGGGAAGCTCAGATAGATCTGTTCGCTTCCCAGGAATCCTCCCACTGTCAGCTCTTCTACTCCCTGACCGGGGCCCCCCTCGGCAGGGACGCCCTGGCACACAGCTGGCCCCGGGGTCCCCTCAAGTACGCCTTTCCCCCAGTGAGCCTCCTTGCACAGGGGGGACAGGGGTAGACCTCACTAGCCTTCCCCAGGCTGTGGTAGAAACTCAGCTATCACTCAGGCTAGAGCTTCCTCTACTAGGCAAGCCTACGCCCTGAGGTGGGGTCTGTTCGTTGATTGGTGTTCCTCTCGAGGAGAGGACCCTCAGAGATGTTCGTCTCCAAGCAGAGGTTGGCCCATTTAGTGGTTGATGCCATCACCTTGGCGTATGAGGCCCAAGGTGAGCTGTGCCCCCTAGGAGTCAGAGCTCACTCCACCTGGAGTGTTGCCTCCTGCTATGCGCTGGCGCACGGCGCCTCTCTAGCAGACATCTGTAGAGCTGCGGGCTGGGCGACACCAAATACCTTTGTGCGGTTTTACAACCTCAGCGTTAAGTGTGTTATCTTAAATAAAATCAGGTTTCTGGCGGGACGGAACGGCTCGGTGTTTGCTTGCTGCACCATTCCCTCAGGATCCGTGTGCTATATTCCCAGTAGTTACACCTGGTACTCTGGTCCTCGTTGCCCCGCAGTCCAGACTAGGCCGGAGTAGTTTGTGGCTGTGCTCCGGCGGGAGCTCCTTTGCCCGCCGGTTGTGGCAGCATGTCTCAGTACATGTTTAATATTCACGGTTATGTTCCCCTCAAGTACGCCCCCCTTACATATCTATAGCCAGAATAGATATTTGTTTGTTATTCCTTCCACATGACCATACAGCTTGTCATTGTCTCCGCCCCCGACGACTGCTCCTAGCAACCCTGCGGGGCCCTCCCTTACGGGCTCCCAGGGCATCGGGCAGGTTATGCGCTGATGTCCATTCCACTGGCACGCTTGCCTGCCAGCAATTGGACTCCGCGTAACGCAGCTTGGGACTACGGCCTTTTTCATGGGTGTTCCAATAGTAACGTCGTAGTAGGACGACTGAAGGGGAATGTCTAGGTTACGTAGGTTACCTAGACCTAGACATACGTTACTCCCCTTGCCGCAGTCCCAGGCTGCCCCAGGGGGACTGAGCCAAGCTCGGCTCTTCAGCAGAAACCTGAATGAGTGCATGCGCGCCGCCATCTTATATACCTGTATGTACGGGAGAGTGGCGGCTGACGCAAATCCACTCGGCAATATTTAATCGCCTTTTCTCTGTAGCTCAGAGGTGATTGGTCATAGTGCTCCCATAGTAACGTCTCCGTTCCCTCCATCAGGGAACGTGGGTTACCTTTGTAACCTAGACGCTTCTTTCTATAATTATAACTTCTAAATTTTTTCCAATAACCTGTAAATGGCAGTATTCTATTCCTAACACATAGAGCAATGTCCAAAAACAATTTAGATTTAATTTAGATCATCATCAGAGTGATTTTTTCATGAAAAACACATTTTTCATAAGTCACTTGGTGGCGTAGTTGAGTAATTGTGCAGTAAATAGGTGGAAAGTACCAAATATCCATAAAAACACAGCATAATTGTAAAGTTGAGAAGTAAACAACAACAAAAAAAAATTATATATAATGATAATATTAAAAATGTAAATTTCTTTATGAAATCACATTGTGTATCCTTGGGGTCAATATGAGCCCAAGGGAGAACAACGTAAACCCCACTTGAGGAGAGCTTAAGGGTTAAGAAAAACTTGGTTGATCCACTTCAAATGTTGACTACTATAGATTACACTAGATATTAGCCATAATATCTAGTGTATAAGGGCCTTATATGTTCCAAGTAGCCATATCAGCCATTTAATTTAACAAGATTAGTGGTTTGAATATGTCAGTAATTTGACAATAAGAATGTCTGGAGAGGAACTATGGTCTTACTTTATTCTTGCATACTTGACAAACACTAACAATCCAGTAGGGCATAGCAGCAGTATACAAACCAAAAGCACAGTGATATTCTATTACAGGAAAAATTAGTTAGCTGACCACTCTTAGTGACCTTTGACGTGTGTTGATTCATAGCTCTGTATTACAGTTTCAAAAAGGCTCTATCGTGAGCTGATACAACAAACCACTCATGTCAGTTTGAAAAGGACAGCAAATTAATAACCAGACCACTCAAGTAAGTCTGGAATAGACAGAAAACATGTAAAACATGAGTAAAACCAACAACTGAATAAAATTAACCATGATTGTACTGCAATTAAAACCAAAACACATGGTAACCACAAATAAACCATTAGTTTATCCATGGTATTTGTGGTAAAACTGTGGCTATACAAACCTGATCTCATAACGAAAACATACCTGTGGGAACTTTTTTGAATGATGCGAAAAATCGTGTACATTTCTTGACATATTTGATGTGAAATGAC
Source organism: Cirrhinus molitorella (assembly GCA_033026305.1). NCBI lineage: Eukaryota > Metazoa > Chordata > Actinopteri > Cypriniformes > Cyprinidae > Cirrhinus > Cirrhinus molitorella. The sequence goes on from CM065128.1 coordinate 16,635,780, forward strand.
CACTGAGTGGCGCTAAAATAGTGTTTTGGTTTTTATTCCTCAGAACAGATAAACATACATATGGTACGTTTTATGTGATGTTGGTTTTGTAGGTGTCACCGCAGTTCTGACTTGTCCATTGAGTGGTGCTGTAACTATATAACTATAATCATACTATACTAACTACAATGCTCTGTGACGTTTTAAAATAACATACCATCTGCACTACATCTAAACCTACCCAATAGTTTAAACAAAACCAAGTGTGATGTAAAACTTAAAAAAAAGTTTTCGTTTTCGTCATGAAATCAGGTAGGGTTATACAAATGGTATATGGCAAAAAACAAAACAAAACCAAAAAAAAAAAACATGGTTACTACATGTTTACTATTATAAAACCGTGGTTTCATAAAGGTGGGACTGACTGCCTTTCAAACACACATAAATAATTTGCTGACACAATCACTGTCAAAATTAGCGCTACAAAACAATGTTATACCGCCTTCAAGTTCTTTTTGGATGTTTTTATGAGTTATGAAATTCTAAGTACAACAAGATATAAGTTTAAGTGATTTTGTTGGGCCCCGTATTTATTTATTTTTTCCTGTCCTCATTTCTGAACAGCTACAAAACAAGATGCAAGAATGCATATTAATATGTAACAATGACTGATTAATCTATTTGTCTATGTTTTATTGCACAAGAAATTCATTAAACACCTAAATGAGCAGTATATTCACCAACATTAGTTTAACATACAATCTAATGATGATTACAATATTGTGGTGCCGTTCACTTGCATGCATCTCATAAATGCCATCATTCTGACAGGTCTTGAAGGCAGCATAACACACCAGTGCAACAGCCCTTCTGCAGGCTAAACCAAGGTTAGCGTGAGCATCGTAGCCTTTGGTTGTGTGAAGGGCTTTAATTCAATGCTCATCTGTTGGGTTAGATCACATCTTATTTGCTAGCCAGGGCACAATCGCTCAAGCATAATAAACTTTTCAAAACCAGGGTCATGCACAATTCATCTGGCTCCCTGTTTCCATCACCTCCACGCCAACTCCCTCAGGGGCCAAATGCAAGGCTACGAAAAGAGAAAACACAAAAAGTGAACTCCTGTCACTCAGTATTTTATAGAAAGGAAACTAGCAGTTATTCTTTCACCATTTTTGGAGCCGGTTGTGTAATTCACCTATATGTATTTTCCAGACTGAACTGCTGCTCACATGTTTGATAAAGGAGAATGATAGTTCTCTATTACAGCTGTCTGTTACTCAAGGCCAGATTTGTAAAGGATTCTGTCATTATTTACATAATTACCCTTATGTTGCCTATGCTATGATTTTGTATTTTGAATATTGTATATTCAATAGTAGCATCTATGAAAAACAACACAAGCTCATTGGAAAAAAAGTGCCTCTACATACAATTCACTGCAGTTTTCACCTAAAATGAACACCCTAACAATTTTTTATTCTATTTCTCAAAAATGATTACAGGACAGATTACTAACAAAGACTCGTGTGGTTCTCTGCACATTTTAAGTGCCATTTTAGAGTAAGCTAAAATGGCACGGTTGCTTTAGAAAATGGATTTTAAACTCATGTTTTAATACTTATGGTTCAGTTTTGAGTAGGGTTTAGTGTAGGTGGTATGCTATTTTCAAATGCAACAAGAGCATTAACCTTTCATTGCCACTCACCGGACATTTAATTTCCAAACTGCAGCAATATGTACAACAACCAATGTAATAATGTTGGCACAATCATGTTCATGTGTTTTGGAGAAAATTTTACGTGCTGGACATTTTACTTCAGTGCCATGAAACATTCAAGAAGCAACATAGTATCATTTTGCAAAAAATGTCATCACACACATTTTTCCATTTAGCCTGGGTTGATGAAAACAGAAATAAAGTTACAAATATTGCAATTGTGAGATATGAAGTAATTCTGTGACATTAAGTTTTATTTTTTTTTACTCTGATATGACAACAGGCTTTGATATGAAGAAGATTAAATAATGACAGAATTTTCATTTTGGAATGAACTATTCCTTTACCTTAAAAGAATGTGCAGAGAAAAGCTCAGTAGTTCATGTTTTTGCAGCAGATATTAAGAAGACATAGACAATTTGCTGACATCCAGGCTGTGCAATAACCTCATGTGTATAAATACATATGAAATCATCACCGTACATGGAAATAAAAGACACAGTGAGAAAAGGAAACAAAGATTGGACTGGGAGCTCCAAACAGCAGCAATATAATTATGAAACAAACACCCAATTATATAAGAAGACAGAGGAAATAGGACACACAGTTACTTTTGACACGTCAGTGGTGTTACGATTAAAGTTCTACAGCTTAAAGTCAACATGAAATCAAATGAATACACATTCCTGGCTTTCCTGTCTCTGAAACAACTTTTCCAGGTAGTATTACTAAGGCTTTGAGGGGCAATAGCTATTTAGTCAAGGGTGAATTTTGGCCTCCATGTTCCTTAAATTGCTGGTAAACCCGAATTTATGTCTGGCTCCATTTTAGTCACAGATTAAATATAATGTATCACTATACATCCTGTGAATGCAAAATAGGTGGTGAATTAAGTTTCATGTTGACTTTAAATATGTTGATGACAACCTTTATCAGAAATGGTTGGATTGTGGGTTGTTAACATTTATCAAAGCTAACTTGTTGCTGCTTTATATGCTGATATATGATAGCTACACACAAGCAAAACAAAAATAAACTATTGATCAGTTTTCCATTCAGCTGATAAAATCAGATCACACCAGACAAACATTCAGGTTAAAGTGTTTTGTGCCAACAATGTGCATCTCAGTTGATGTTTCAAGTGTCACTTGGCTCTCGAAAAGCTTCAGACAAGAGTTTTAGGAGTCAAACGGCAGAGATAGTTTGATGTGCTGAAGGGTGTCTCTTGGGCATTTTATATAGTTGTGATTATTGATGAAGGAGTAACACTATGAGACCATGTTACAATGTCTGAGTCATGTGATGACTTCTGTCATCTTTTCACAGAATGTCAGACAAACACACATTGTGTCCAAAGATGGTTGCTGGGATCAAATGGCCTTTTCACAAGGGCCTTATATGTTCCAAGTTGCTACATAAAGTTCAAGTACAAGCATTAAAAGATCTCAGTCTTCTTTCAGGTACTCTCTGAAATTCCTGAGCGTGAGAACTATAGACGTTCAGTGGCTGTGACTGGCTCTTTTTTCCATACATTGCCACACATTAAAAGTCCTTTCACATGACTCGTGTCAGGGCCCTTATGATCTTTGACCTTCAAAGGCAAAAGCAATTTTACAAAGTTGCAGTTGCTAGGTAGTAAATAGGGAACATGGTGAAAGCCAACAGAAGAGGTAACACATATTTGAGCTTTAAAAAGGATGAAAGTCCCTCTGTTATCATAGAAAGCAATTTCATTACGCAGTTAGCGCAATACCAATATGTCAGCACAAAAACCTGTCTCTCATTCACTAACCACTCAAAATCCAGTTTAAATGCACACTATATAGCTGGTATAGTGCCATGTACATCTAAACTAATGTAATTATTTCCTTCTCTTCTATCCAAATAATGCTTTTTATGTAATGTCAGTAATTTCCAAAAAGTTCATGCTGTTTGCTTGCAATTGTAGAATTGTTATCATGGCAGCCATAATTTATTAAATTATGATCAACAGTGTTGGAGGTAATGCATTACAAGTAACATGAGTTATGTAATCAGATTACTTTTTTTTTTTCTTCAGGTAACTAGTAAAGTAACACTTTACTTTTTCATTTTCATTACTTTTTTTTTTGTTTCCTTTATGTATTTAATCCCATTTTATTAACCAATGTCTTTGCTGCTGACCTTTGTTGATGCAGTTTAACTATATGTTAACATAACATTTGTGCTTAATTTTTCTCTTTGCTGAAGAGTTTGGACTTCTACTGTTCTACAGTTCTACTGTACAGATGTGAATTTTCCTTTTCCTTCAGCCTTAGGCTTATTTATTTCACTTTTTGTGTGAAAGGGCTTTTGCTAAAAATCAAACTTTTTTATATTAAAAACAAACAAGCAAGCCCTGCCCAGATTTAAAAAAGTAACAAAAAAAGTAGTGCAAAAGTAATGTAACGCATTACTTTCCACTTTTAATTTAGTCCACTGTAGTCAATCTAGTCTGAATCACTGTGGTAAAGCAATACTGTACTCTCCTAATAAAGCATACCATATTGTGGAAATTCGCTGGGATTGTGGCATAAAAAATGTGATCAACACTAATTTTTGACAATGTTTATGCCAAGATATGCATAACTCTTTTAGTGTGTCAGGTACTAAAACAATAAAGAGAGCACATGCAAATAAATTGTGCTATAAGTTGGCGCAAGTAGCATTTTTCCTCTCCAAATGTCAAGATACTGTATGCCTTCTGATGTTGTCTTGTACAACATTTCTCATCTGTTATGTTTTCATTTTTGCATTGCCACTGCTAATAAATCATCCAAATTCTGGTAATCGCTGATTATATTCAAAAAGATAAGCAGAAATCGTCTAAATTTGACAGTTATGTTGTAACATTTGGCTTGTGTACCAACACATTGGGGAAGGTTGACGTGTCATGTGAAAGAGCCTTAATACTTTCTATATTCTCAATTTACACTCATATCAGTTAAAAGAAGTGACATAAAAGACATATTCAAAGACAGGTGATAATTAGGAAGTAATTTACATTTCACAGGAATACAACACTGCCACATAAGAAGTGGGGGAAGAAACAGTTTGTGGCTAATGGTACTGCTTAAAAGGTTTTTAAAAATGTCTGTGTACCTAGAGGGAATCTAAATGATCGTTGATATAAGCACAAATGTTTGCTCTAGCCCTAAGCGTTCAACAGTGCAAAAAGTCCACGGTGGAGGGAGTCCTCATTTTGGCACATATATCATTTTCCAGTCAAAAGCACACACACACACACACACACACACACACACACACACACACACACACACACACACACACTCACACTAAATAGACTCATCAGTAGGATAATAAAGCGTGATTTTACACATAAAACCAGCTCCCACACAAAAGCAAGTGTTGGTGGAATTGAAACGAATGTTGTCATGGATCACATTTTTTCATTAAATCATTTTGTCTATAACAAAATGCACCAGAGAATTCCTGTCAAGAACAAGTACTCAATGATATAACCTCAGAGAGTGTCCAGAAAGACGAAAACTGTTATAGAAATTTTTTAAAACTACATAACGTTTCAAAATACACAGCAATTAGGTAAATCATATTTTCTTATTGGTTGTTTCACATATCTGCAAAGTCAATAAATGTCTCTTACCCTAAATATATGCATATAGATAGCATTTTTTCATTATATTTCTTTCATGTATATACACATGTAGATAAATACTGTCAAAAGTGCGCCTGGAGTGTTTTATAGTTATCGGTTTGAACTCTACATCAGGCTACGAGAGCCACTTGGGGTCCTCTGGAGTGCAAGGCGGGGATCTGGTGGTATATACTGGTGCGGGTGGTTATATGGCGGAGGTGGCGGGGGCAAGGGTGGTTGCGAACCGTCGTTCCCCCCCTGGTTGCTGCCGCCATCGGGTGAGCGCACCGGTGTGGAGACGACAGACTGGATGAGCTGGTGATGAGTAGGGCTCTGGCTGAGGAACGCCTCCATGCGGCCATGACCGCCTTTGTCCAAGACAATGACCTTGACGATTTGCTGGCACTGGATGAGCGTGTCGGGTCGTATCTCGGCCAGGGCCACGGGCTGGTAGGAGTGTGAGGGTGTGGGGCTGGCGCATTGCAACGGAGGCTGCTGGAAGAGCTCCCTCTGGTGGTTGAGAAGGGCAGTGCTCTCAGGGCTCGGCGGTGCCGCGTTGAGCTGGTACGTCTGAAGCCTGTTGTGAATTGACACCTAGTTTAGAAAACAGTCAGAGATAGCATCATATGTTATAAGACTGTTCTCCTTCTACCGCCATCAGCCCTCCGGTGAACACACATCACAATAGACATGCGCAAAGTGTTGCATGTGGACGTGGCACAAGGGGTTTGCTCGGTGTCTTGCGACTCGTACAGAGGGTAGGAAGCTGGAACTGGGGATGCAGATGTGGAGGGTTTTGGGGACCATGTGTTTGTGTCTATAAGCTGCGTGGTGGTTATTAAGAGGACACTGAGGGCCCCTGTGTCTCCCTTGGAAACCACTAAAGCATTATGGGAATAGATAATGAAGAACACTTTAGGGAAGAAGGGGGACAAGAACGGGTGGGACGGGTTAAACAACGGGAAAGGGGGTAATTGGACAACTACAGACGACACACATCCGAATGCATGCCATCAGTATTTCTTAAAGGGACTTAAGGGAACCCTGGGTATTAAGACTTTTATGGCTTAATATAATGCAAATGATGTCTCTTACTGAAATATGTAGTAGAAAACCCATGAAAGATTTACGTTATTTAAAAAATCCACTTCGTTATATACATATTTTGGACTATGGAGGGCACCATTATTTTGATTACGTAGAACAGTTGTACTCAGTGAGCTGCTGGCAGTGAGCAACGTTATTTCTAATGCAACACAGCTCGGAAAATAAAATACTGATATGATGACCACAGCTCCTGAAAGATCTTACTGGTGGCAATGGATAGAAGCCAAATACCAATTAAACCAAATACCATAGATTTTCCCCACAACTCGGATATCGAGTGAGATCAACGGATCATGACAGGAGTCAGCATGTTTCAAGTCAAATAAAGTTGAGCTTTATTGTCATTCCGCTACACGTGTGGACATACAGTGTAACGAAATGTTGTGTCTCGCAGCACCACAGCGCTACATAAATAAACATAAATATAAATATACAACACCAGATGTAGGAACAATTTTTAAACCTATACATAGCTAACCTACTGAAAGCGGTAATCTAACTATACATGTACTATAAATAATTGACTATACATACACATAACATAAGACAGACTACATAAGTAATTTACATAATAACTGTGCATGGTATTGTGCAAAAGAGGTATTTAAGGTTAAGAAGCAAATAGTGCAATTTGATTTGTGGTGCACTGGCAAATAAACATTTGTTAAGTCCTTATTAAGTCCTTGTAACTTGAAGTGTTAATAAGAAAGTGTCTGGTGCATGTAGAGAGAAGAGTGTTTCTACAGGTGATTTGTCCAGCCCACTCACCTGTGTGTAGCACACTCAGAATTGCACAGTGTTTTGAGTTTTTCAACAGTTTACATTTGGATAAGAAGGGGGATGAGGTGGCTGGAATTGAGGGCTCTCACAGCCTGGGGGAAAAAGCTGTTGAGTAGCCTAGCAGAGTGCGCTCTAATGCTCCTGTAATGCTCCTGGCAGGAGCTGGAAGAGACTGTGGGAGGGATGAGTAGGGTCCTTCACGATACTGGTGGCTTTACCGGAGCATTGTTCGAGGAAAATGTCCAGAATGGAGAGGGGTGGGGCACCGATAATTTTTGCAGCTGTGTTTACTGTCCTCTGGAGGGTCTTGCGGTCAGTAGCACTGCAATTCCCATACCAGACAGTGATGTAGCTGGTCAGCATGCTCTCAATTATTCCCCTGTAGAATATGGTGAGGATGGGTGGAGGGAGACTTGCTCTTTTTAGTCAGCAGAGGAAGTGGAGTCGCTGTTGCGCTTTCTTGGAGAGTGATGTAGTGTTGGTGGTCCAGGTGAGGTCTTCCGTTATGTGCACCCCCAGAAATTTAGTGCTGCTGACTTTCTCCATGCTCAAGCTGTTGATGGTCAATGGTGGGTGGTCAACAGAATTCCTCCTGAAGTCCATCACAACATTCTTTGTCTTACTGACATTAAGGGACAGGTTGTTTGCACCACACCATTCAACCAGTTGTGCCACTTCCCTTCTGTCGGATGTTTCATCGTTGTTGCTGATGAGACCTACCACGGTTGTGTCATCAGCAAACTTGATGATGTGATTGGAGCTGAACTTGGCAGTGCAGTTGTAGGTCAGCAGTGTAAAGAGCAGTGGGCTGAGCACACAGCCCTGTGGGGCACCTGTGCTCAGTGTGGTAGTACTGAGGTTTTTCAGTTAAAAAGTCCAAAATCCAATTGCAAACAGAGAATGTTTAGTTTGTTAATGAGCTGTTGTGGGATTATTGTATTGTATTGAATGCTGAGCTGAAGTCAATGAACAGCATTCTAACATAAGAGTCTCTGTTTTCTAAGTGAGTAAGAGCCAGGTGTAGGGTGGAGGAAGTCACATTTACATAGTTTATAAGCTCTTTCAGTAGCTGTGCTCTGCTAAAAGCCTCAAAGGCATCAGGGTTAACGTGGAGAGAACATGTGGGTCTTTGGGAAGTTTTATTCGTCTTCCTATTCTTTTCTCTTCTTATCGCTAGCAAAGCAGTGTACACTCAAAACTTCTCTTGTTGATGCTATCTGTTGCTAATTTCATCGCAACACAACTCGGAATACACAACTTGGAAAATTAAAATACAGATAAGATTTCATGTTATGCGGCTTTTGGTATTAATTTCCAATCAAAGGGCAACAAGTGAAGTGATGTAAGTAAGTCTTAACTGCTTTTCTTTTAGTAGAGCACAGCTACTGAAAGAGCTTATGAACAATGTAAACATGCCGACTCCTGTCATGATACCACGGCCGCTGAAAGAGTTTCTCAACGCGGATCTCACTCCATATCCGGGTGCGTTTAGACTCTTTGTGGAGAAAATCGGTGGTATTTTGTTCAATTAGTATTTGGCTTCTATCCATCGCCACCAGTAAGCTCTTTCAGTAGCTGTGCTTATCGTATCAGTATTTTATTATGTTGCAGTAGAAATAGCGTTGCTCACTGCCAACAGTTCATTGAGTACAACTGTTCTGTGTAATCAAAATAATGGCGCCTTCCATAGTGCAAAATATGTATATAATGATGTGGATTTTTTAAATAACTCAAGTTTTTCATGGGTTTTTTAATACATATTTCAGTAAGAGATATCATTTACGTTATATTAAGCCATACAAGTCTTAAAGGTGCTGTATGTAGGATTGACACCCAGTTGTTGAACTAGGTATTGCAGTTAAAATTCAAAATATTGAACACAAAGGTTGCCAGATAGACAACACCAACAGGAACGAGCGCACCTGACGATGGAAAGCATAGAGCCTTACACTAAGTTGATCAGCTAATGTATACGTTTGCAATATTTGTATTGTTTGCAAATTATAAACTGCATCATGTAGATTTTTGATCTGAATCTGCGTCTCATTTCGGAGTCTGCTGCTGCATCCTCCGGAGGTCGCATTTGTTGGCTGCATACATTGAGCAGCCCAGCTGTAACCGCAATCAAGTAGACTGTTATTCATTATGAGGTGTAAAATACTATAATTTATGTCTTACTTACTTACTTACTAGGTACATTTTTTTAAACAAGACTGCCTCAGTGACTTATGCATAAAACATAGACAGTTAAGTCCGTTATGCCAAAAACCTAAGCTCTACTCCAAAAATCCACAATCTGGAGTTACTATTTTTACTTTTTTCCTTGCCCCGATGACAACACATTGCTGAAGAAAATTAATAAATGTTTTCATATTCATGTCTGAATAGTAGTAGCCTTGTGTTCTTTCTCACTGCAAGCCGAGACAGACCCCAATAGCTAAAAAAACAAATATAAGAAGTGTATAGCAATGTACATTAGAATAATTTCACCACATCAACTAATTCAGTTGCATTTGTATTGGTAAATGAAAAAAAAAAAAATGTATTTGTATTTCATAGTTTTCATATTTCATATTTTTCTGTTACGGTTGTTACCAATGGGATAAACAGCCATGAGCTCCTCCGCACTAGTCGGCCACACTGTCTTGAATACACGCTGTCTGAGGTACCACAAAACACATTGTAAACATGAGTACTGTCTGAATGTTAAATTTACTGAAAATATTCCTACTTATAGCCAGGATACTTCAGCTAACTAACTTTAGCTAATTACTTACCTGTCTAGGATAAAATGAGCCAACTCAGCATTTGTTTTGAAACCTTTGTCTGTTTAGGCTCTCTCCATCTCTTAACCGCATCTCCAATATTTATATGGCTTTTATTATACTGTTGATCATACACTTTTTGGATGGATGCTGAGGCTTTTTAGGATGACCCCTTTCGTTTAGCAGCTTCCATGACTGAAATGAAATATGGTTATTTTATTATTATGTGTTTTCTGCCAACTGGCAACCCGGCGTGCCAAAATACAATTGGGTAAACTGGCAGTGGGCCATTTTCAAAGGAGAATAACTGTAGCATTGTTTTCCAGATAAACAAGTATGTTAACTTAGCATGTTTCTTAAATATCTGCAAACATACTATGGTATTTTTAAGTAGAGTCAAAAACTTACAGCACCTTTAATACCCAGGGTTCCCTTTGAACAAGAGTTTGTCTGGACTTGCAAACAATTCCCTTTCACTTTTTCTTATCATGTCCTGGGCTGGCTGACAATGGCACGCATCCACAATTGTCTGTGGGATACTTCCACTGCCTCTGGGATTGATGACTTTGAGGAGTGATGAACATAGTTCATAGCTCAAAGTGAGTTAATCTAGCTTGGTCTCAGGATAGATGCTAGCTCTTGAGGGTTGGATTGATGGCTAAAGTGAGGGCACCTTTCACTAAATCAATCTTCTTTGTCTACTTAGTCTGAGAACAGAGTGTGTGGAGGGACTTCAGTTGGGTTAAAAAATTGGTTGGTGACAGTAGAGGATTCTGGAAGTAAAAACACTAGTTATTTTCTCTATAGGAAAATAGATTTTTTGTAAACAACAATTTAGAAGTTACCTACTATGAGTTCTCAAGTTGTTAATCCTAAGGCAAGACCTTACTGCATATGCATTTGTAGGAGTTTTCCTTTCGAATGCAAAATGTATGGTTTAAATTAATCATGCATGGTGATTTACTAAGGTTTGTGGTTGACAGTTTACTGGTATTTGCACCATTCTTCAATGACTAAAAGGCATGTCTTAACCCATTTTACACCTGTGTTGTTAATATATTACCCGCACATGATTATCATCTCTGCTTGTTTGCGACCCTATGCTAATTTGCGCTGCTCTTGGTAGATTGTGTTGGTCATTATGGAAATGATGTTGTTGCATCTGCTTTAATTTGCACATTGTCAGTAGATCGACTGCAGAACTTCCCACTCCCATCTGTCCTTTTATGGGGTAGCTTTTTCACACTAATATGCCATGTTAAAAGAAAATGAAAATTAGGTGTATGATTTCTTCTTTCAGACAAATACAATCAGAGTTATGTTTAAAAATGTTCTGGTAAATCATGGGGTCATTTTCATTTTTGGGTGAACTATCCCTAGTTCATTCTCTGCTATTAAATGTTAGAATTTGCTAATTAATGGTTGAAGCTTTTAACTTCAATTACTTAACTGAGGTTTACATAAAGCCCAGAGCCATATAATATATACATATATATACACACACACACACACACACACACACACATACACATACTTTATATAAATACACTTTCCACTGATGTATGGTTTGTTACGATAGGACAATATTTGGCCGAGATACAAATACTTGAATATCTGGAATCTGAAAAAAAAAAAAAAAACTTTAATGTTGAAAAAAATCACCTTTAAAGTTGTCCAGATTAAGTTCTTAGCAATGCATATTACTCATCAAAAATTAAGTTTTGATATATTTATGGTAAAAAATTTACTGATCTTTACTTAATATCCTAATCATTTTTGGCATAAAAGAAAAATCAACCAGATTTTAACCCATACAATAATCTTGTTGGCTATTGATATAAATATATTCATGCTACTTATGACTGGTTTTGTGCTCCAGGGTCACATATGATAAAGTGCTTTTATCTTTTCTGTCAGTTATAGTGAAACTGTCATTGCAGAAACATTTGGGCATATCCCAAATCTGACATATGTCAAGAATATATGAATATTAAAATATAGGTAAAGTTTTTTTAAATGCTTAAAGTGCAAAGGTGGCTCGACTAGCCTATAGTAGTTGGACACCTTGTTTCTTTCTCTCTCTTTCGCTCTTACTCCTTCAGGATATGGCTGGCGTTTCCTCTGACCCCTCTGCTGCCTGCAATGTGTTCTGACAGCCCATGCCCTTCAAGGGTTCGCAGGGTGGTGACATTTACATGTGGCATGATTAAGGTGAGGTTTTCAGTGCCAGACAGGAAGTCGCTGCCACTCTGATCATGCTCAGGCTAATAGCAAATTAAAATGTGCCTGCTAAACAAAATATGCAGACAGGGCTGGTGGATTTAGAACAAATAAGGTTTTTTTTTTGGTAACACTTTATTTAAATGAACAATTCTAACTATTAACTAGCTGCTTATTAGCATGCATATTAGCCTACCTGATCTCATGCAAAAACACGTACCTGTGGGAACTTTTTCACAAGACACAAAATATGTACCACGACAGTTATGCTTACAACTCCTTATGTTTTGCTTTCCGGTGTTGACCCCTGGCAGATTACTACCCCCTGTAGTGGTAGGTTTAAGGTTAGGTGTGGGGGAGGGGTTAGGATTAGGCAATCATGTAGCGATTTCAATAGTAAATTTTGTAATAATTTGGCAGGGGGTCGAAAATGGACACAACACCGGACGTAACAAGCTTGCTTGGTTGTTTACCTGGCATAGAATTGGACTTAGGATGCGAATCCTTGAGTACGAAGCACCTGAAAATCATGATTCACAATGAAAGAATTGATAGATAAGAGATCGAAAAACAAGCTAAAATGGCATTGTTGCGATTGCGCTTTTAGATCACATTCACTTTTGTTTATACTTTGAGGTAGGTTAAGGTATAGCACAGATATTACGTTTTTTTTAAATATCACAGAACATTAAAGTTATAGTGTGACTCAATGGATATTTCAAGTCAGAACTGTGGTGACACGTACAAAATCAACAGCACATTAAAAAAAAATACAATATGTACAGTCATCTTTTCCAGGAGGAAAAAAGAACACTCTTTTAGTGCCACTCAGTGGACATTTCTGTTGGAAACTGCAGTGATATGTACAGGGGTTGGACAATGAAACTGAAACACTGGCCAATATAGTGCTGAAGGTTTCATGGCTATATTTGTGCAGCCTAGTGGCCAATCTTCACTTATTGCACATTCCACCAGTAAGAGCAAAGTGTGAAGGTTGACTATGAGACATTGTACCCTAAAGGTGGTGCCTTGTATAAGGATGATAATGCACTAATACACACAGCAAGACTGGTGACAGAGAGGTTTGATGAACATGAAAGTAAAGTTGAACATCTCCCATGGCCTGCACAGTCACCAGATCTGAATGTTATTGAGGCACTTTGGGATGTTTTGGAGGAGTGAGTCAGGAAACGTTTTCCTACACCAGAATCACATAGTGACCTGGCCACTGTTCTATAAAAGGAATCGCTCAAAATCCCTTTGACTATTGAGCATGTATTTGTCAATCCCAAAACGAAATTATGCTGTATTGGCCACAAAAGGAGGCCCAACATTGTACTAATTGTGGTCTAAAACCAAGTGTTTCAGTTTCATTGTCCAACCCCTGTACTTATGGTATGCATTTCGTGTCTTGAGAAAAAGTTCCCACAGGTACGTTTTCGTCATGAGATTAGGTTGATGTTATCACTCTAAACAATGCTGGGGTAAAAACAGCCACCGACTGACAAATATGAACAAACCCATTTAAACATTTAACCCAACCACTAGGCCAAAACAATCACTTGGTTTGTCCATATTTAACCCAACTTGAGTTGTTTTTAACCCAGTATTTTGTACAAAGCACATGTTAATGATTTATATATATTCTAAATTTTAATAATTATAATAATTGTTGTTGCATTAGAACATTTTCTAATGAAGTGAAGAAACTATAGATATTGACTTCTATTTTGGTTTCAGTGTTATTTTAGTCTTTTATTTTAGTCATTTATTTTAGTCATTTTAGTTACTGTATGTGTTCAAATTGTGGTGACACTACAATAAGGTTTCATTAGTTAACATCAGTTAACTACTTTAGTATTTAATGTACTAAAGTACTAAGAATGAGCAATACTAAATACTAAAGCATTATCAGAAAGATGTGTTTAATGCACTGTGAACTAACATTAACTTACAATGAACAACTGCATTTTTGGAAAAACCCAGCTATGTGTTTATGTCAGAGTTTATGTCAGAATAGCATGTTAACTAATGCAAAAAAACATTACTCATCCGAAATATCGCCTCACATGGATTTGCCGCATGTCGCATTCTGTTCTTCATCTGAGGTGAATTCTGTGTTTACTCCTCTCAGTTTGTCGTCTTCCAGAAAGGAACATTAGCTGAGATGAGCTTGAGTCCTCAAGCTTGGTTTAAGGTGATGTGGGTGTTAACATCCCCACGTGGCACGCATGGCTAATTATCATATCAAAAGCCAAACTAAGGAGAGGGCGTCATGCAAAAAAAAAAAAAGCACTGTGTGACTAATATCGACAGAGTATTTTTAGTCTCTTTCGCACTGATCTTAAAAAAAGCAAGCTGGTCGCGCCGACGCGACCGCCGACCCCAGGGAGTTAACTAACGTTAACAAAGATGAATAAATACTGTAAGAAATGTATTGTTCATTGTTTGTTCATGTTAGTACAATAACTAATGTCAACAAATGACACCTTATTGGTAAGTGTTATATATATAAATATTTGTTTATACCTTATATATCCATCCATCCATCCATCCATCCATCCATTCTCTTCCACTTATCCGGGGCCGGGTTGCGGGGGTAGCAGTCTAAGCAGGGATGCCCAGCTTTTCCTCTCCCTAGCCACTTCCTCCAGCTCTTCTGGGGGGATCCCGAGGCGTTCCCAGGCCAGCCGAGAGGCATAGTCCCTCCAGCATGTCCTGGGTCTTCCCCGGGGTCTCTTCCCAGTGGGGCATGCCCGGAACACCTCCCCAGGGAGACGTCCAGGAGGCGTCCGAAACAGATGCCCGAGCCACCTCAACTGACCCCTTTCAATGTGGAGGAGCAGCGGCTCGACTCCGAGCTCCTCCCGGGTGACAGCGCTCCTCACCATCTCGAAGGGAGCGCCCCGCCACCCTGCGGAGAAAGCTCATCTCGGCCGCTTGTATCCGGAATCTTGTCCTTTCGGTCATGACCCAAAGCTCATGACCATAGGTGAGAGTAGGAACGTAGATTGACTGGTAAATCGAGAGCTTCGCCTTCCAGCTCAGCTCTTTCTTCACCACGACAGACCGGTACATAGACTGCATTGCTGCTGCCGCTGCACCGATCCGTCTGTCAATCTCCCACTCCATCCTTCCCTCACTCGTAAACAAGACCCCTGGATACTTAAACTCCTATACTTGAGGAAGGAACTCCCCTCCAACCTGGAGGGGATATACCTTATATATAGAAAGGTTATAGTGTACATATATAAAGGTATAATACATATATAAATACTAGAATATCTGTATAATGCATTCCCACAACTTCCATTTTACACCACATGAGCTCTAGATTTTAAGACTTGTGGGTCTATGATATGAAAGCTGTCGTGTTTCACACACAAGCAAATGCAACTGTTCAAATCTAAAGTGCACCGACCCAGTGCCTGTTTGCCATTGTGTCCTTGAATTTGCTCACATGCTGTTACCTCATGATGCTAATCGCACGACCCTCTGGGTAATGTATTTAATGTAGAGTTTGTCTTTGATCCCCCTGCAGAGAGGTGATGATGCTGCATCAGATTAATGTCAGAGTTCACTGGGGCTTGCTCTTGTGGATGTCACAATGGAAATGTTGAACGCCTTCTACCTGAGTCTAGGTTTGCCATTCTATTTACTTAATGTTCCTTGTCTACATTTTGAAAAATAAGTGTACTTAATTGTATTGAAGTATAGTAGTATTTTAAAATATAATATGATTTTAACAATGAAAAAAACTGAAATTTATGCCTGTAAACATTTATTTTTCAAACTCATGTCGTTCATTGCACACAAAAAGTATTCTTGTAGCTTAATAAAATTATGGTTGAACCACTAATGTCACATGGGCTATTTTACTGATGTCCTTGCTGCCTTTCTGGACCTTGAATTTGGTAGTTGCGTTGCTGTCTGTGCACGGTCAGAAAGCTCCTGGATTTCATCAAAAATATCTTATTTGTGTCACGAAGATGAATTAAGATCTTACAGGTTTTATTTTATTTCAAATAAGGAAATGTAATAAATAATAAAAATGTTTTAATTTTAAACAATTTTAATTTGTTACAATTCATTTTATGCATGTTCTCAAACGAGAAGTAATTTTTAAAGAGATTAGTGAGTTGTTATGTACCGTTTAAAATGTACTTTATCAAATACTTCCTTTCTGAGCACTACCATGATTATGGAAAGCAGACATAACTTGACTTTCTTTTCTCTTCTATCCACTGTCTGCTGAACTTTTTTCTTTTTCTGATCATAAAAAAAATGCATACAATTTTAGTTTTAATAATTCTCTTGAAATTCCCCTCCACACTGCAATGCTAAGAAGAAAGGGGGCAATGGTGCACTGATGAGTTTTACCTCCAGAGGGCTGCTGTCGACTTTGGGTTTGGCGGCGATAACGTTTAGAATGACTTTAGGGAAAGCGGAAGGTCTTCTGGTTGAAGACACTGTGTTTTCACATCAGCAGGAAAATATGGCTGTGGTAGCTTGTTAATTCCTGTTCACTAGCTTTATGTGTCCTATAAGCTGTATGCTACTGACGGATGCTAGGGGTCTGTAGGGACTTACCTGCGGGAACACTGAGCTCTTACCTCTACTGCATTGTGTCCGCTCTGTGACGTGTTCATTTCCTGTTTGCCTGAGCAAAGAAAAGTCCAAATCTTAGAAAGCATAATAATTCTGGTCTGTGTGATGCCTTCATAGGCACACTAGACTCACTTGGCAGACTGACTTTTTTATTCTTTGACTCCAAGGTTACTTTTTAATTTTTTAATTTTAATTATTTAATAACTTTACTACAACACATCTTTGTCATGATCTGTTACCGTAGATTTTGAATGAAGATCTTTATAATATTCTACTTATATTTCTTACCAGTGTTGTTATTGTTAAGTAGAACTAAAACTAATACTATTAAAATAGTTTCCGTTATTTAAAATAAAGCTGGAAAAAAAAGAAACTAAATATAAATACCTTAAAAAGTAAAAGTTTAAAACCAAAAATTTAAAGCTGCCTTGGCAACTTACTAAAAATAAGTATTATTATTATTGTGTAGCAATAATGTGTAGTTTTTAAAAATGAAAATAATTTAAATAAAAATAAAATAGGTATTATTATTATTATTATTATTATTATTATTGTTGTTGTTGTTGTTGTTGTTGCCTGGCATGAAAAAAGTTGTGTTTTTTTACATTTAAATAATGTAAATTAAAAATATAGATATTTATTATTAAAATGATTAAAATTATTATATTTATTAATTATTATTTTTAATGGGAATAAATATGGTTGCTGTTGTCTGCTGGTATATTATTATTATTATTATTATTATTATTATTATTGCATGAGCATTGTGTTTCAGGTTAAAAATTGTAATAATGTAATTCTTCTTCTTCTTCTTCTTCTTATTATTATTAGTGGAAATAAATCTGGTGGCTGTTGTTGGCTGTTATATTGTTGTTGTTGTTGTTGTTGTTGTTGTTATTGCATGAACATTTTGTTTCAATTTTAAAAAGTTCAGTTTTAAAAAATCTATAATGTAAATATTGTTATTATTATTATTATTATTATTATTATTATTATTATTGCATGTACATTGTGTTTCAAGTAAAAAAAAAATAATAATAATAATAATAACCTAAATAAAAATAAAAACTTCACTTCAAGCAACTTCAACTCTTTTTGGTGTCGTTTGGTACTAAACTTATTTGATATTATTTTGACATGTACTGTAGAGCACATACTGTGAAACCTGTTTGATAGTACATGAACAGATGTTGAATGCAAATCGTATGAAATACAGGAGATAAATGTGTTTCTGAGTATATTTGTTGTGAAGTACCTGAAGGAGAACCCTGTCTTCCCCTCAACTCAAGCTGAGTCCCGTTGTTCTTGATTGAGTGAGTTTTGGCTCCCTGTTGTTTCTCCAACTCCCCTAAAAAGAGAGTGAAAAAAAGACCAGGAGACCTTTAAGTCAATGTCACACACACACACACACACACACACACACACACACACACACACACACACACACACACACAACAGCATGCTCATATCCTCTAAACCTTGAGTCGTCCGTCTCTAAACAGCAGAGCTCCACATCACCATACTTACACTCAGGGCTTGATGATAATTGCCTGTCATTTCTAATCAGGCTACAAAAGAGTTTTTCCCTCTTCCAACAAAAGCTCTGGCTCTACATTAGGACTCTTTTAGGGGAAATATGCCTTCTGATTTAATGAAGCCATAAGAAAGGACTAAGCCTTGATAAAAAACCTGTGAGTGCACAAAGAATGGCTGACAACCAATCATCCAGATACTAAAACACAGCATGCTACCTAATTAAACATATTTATTACAGAGTAAATTTAAGGATAAAAGGAGAAGAAAATGTGTCCTCTTTTATTCCAGAGAAGTGAAAAGGTATGCAGACAAATGGAAATAAAAAATATCATAAATAATAATAAGGGTGTTTAATATAATGAAATAGATGTTGATGTTCAAGTTCAAGCTGATTAACAAAAAAGAAAAAGGAAAGACAAGTTTTCATGTAATAACTGTGAAAACAGCAAGTCAAAAGCAATATAATTAGGCCTCACAATTTACGCATACAATTAGCATGATTAATTATTATTAAAAATAATAAATAAATGATTAGATAAATGTAGCATCTGGACCAATCAGACACACAATTATTTGTTACATTTAACAAATCATCTCTAAAACCAGCGAGCCAGCGAAAATGTGGAGTTCTGGTCTTCAACCCCCCAGAGCAAATAACACCCAGTCGCCGTAGCACCCACTGATAACCTCTTATGAATGCCGAAGTATGCAGGCAGACTCTGCAACTTTTATTTATTAAAAACATAAAAGACACATAAAAGTGAAAGTAAAACACGTCTCACTTTAAACCCGCTTTTCTCAAAAATTCCATTCCTGAAAAATGTAATCATATTAGACATTTTCAGATAGATATAACTTTTGTTATGTTTAAACTATGGACAAAATAAAAAAAACTTGGGCTTGAACCCAGCTTTACCTCAAAAACTAAAAAAGGTAAGATTTCACCATGTGTTGGGTTTTGCCAGATCACATCACATCACATTTCAGTAGACCCTCGTCCTCTACTACATTAACTTGCCTACATGCCACCCCTTTCGCGACCACTGTGGTGAGTCTATTGCCTGTTCAAGCGCCGCCGCCGCGGTTTGCCGTTGGCGAGGGGGAGGAGAGCTCTGCATCAGTTGTATGTTTCGCCATCAAGTGATACTTTAAACTTTATAAAGAAATAAATCGGGTTTTACCGATGCAAATATGTTAGAAATGATGCATCGCGATACAAATGCCAATTTGTATCCGATGCACACTTTTTAAACCGATGCATCGCTTCGTTAACTTTAAGCCGATGCACCGAGCGAATCGGGGAATCTTCCCATCCCTAGTATGTATGTGTTTTTGTCTAGATTAGTTATGTGTTTAGTCCTTAGTTAATAAAGTTCTTGTGCACAAATTACATGAGTTTCTGATTCTGCATAGCCAAATGTCACTTTGATTTCCGATCAAAGCGACATGCTCTAATGCACTAGTATTTAACAAAGTTATTTTCTGCGACCAAGAAAATAGTTTTTCTGTGAATACATATGAATTTACCCTGAATGTTCGCCGAACGAACGGGTCAATTGATTGTAATGTGAATTCTGTTTCATCAAGATATTTCTTCTGAATTATCCAAATATTATTATTAATTATAACGAGTTATGATTAATTATTAATATTTCCCCTTTGAGCTAATTCACGACAGAAATGAATGAATGAATGAATGAATGAATGAATGAAAGTTCAAATGTATTCATTTAAAATTATTCATACTACTACTTTTATTTTATTTTTATTTTTTATTTTTTCATTGTTTAGTTAAAAGTAATTATGTTAGAGCTGTTAATTTAACATGCTAATAAATAGATTAATTATTATTGAAAAACTGAGTAATTATAATATAACATGCAATAATAATAATATTATGTCAACTTAATTCATACATTTAGTGTGATTAATTATTTTAAATAATAATAATAATAATAATAAATAAATAAATACAATTATTCATACTACTATTTTTATTTATTTATAATTATTGTTGGTTTTCATGTTGATAATGATGCTAATACTAATACTAATAATGGTTGCTTAAAATAATGCCATCCATTGTTTAGTTAAAAGTAATTATGTTAGGGCTTTCAATGTAACATGCTAATTTAAATAGGTTAATTATTATTATTATTATTATTAAGCTGACTAATTCTAATAATAATAATAATAATAATAGTAAAAGGGGGGTTCAATATTATAAAATATGGATAAAAAAAGAAAATTCACAGCAAGACCTCCACAGTATCTTCAGATAACAGGACAGCAGATCACCTGCCTTAGTTCAAATAAGCTAAAATAAAGATAAAGACATGAAATGCAAGTAAAAGTATTAATGCACAAAGGCATGTATTCATGCCTGGATTGTAAAGAGTACTTCCTTTATGTGGAAAAGAAAAGATGTGTAGCAGTATAGATGACAGCTCTCAGGTCACCAACAGCTGTATTCCTAAAAGAGAGTAAAGGTGCTTATCTCTCTCTTCCCAGTGAAACTGCTGACACAGATACACATACAGCACAAGACTTCCCATGGACCCTTGCTCTCTCTAGCACAGAATGTAATGAAAACCAACCGGCCTCAGCAGAATACATGCTTTGATGTCCACTGGCACTCAGCCTTTTCTCTTTCTTTCTTTCTTTCTTTCTTTCTTTCTTTCTTTCTTTCTTTCTTTCCGTTGTTTTTCTCCCTCATGGAAACCAAAAGACATCCCTCTGTTCCTGATTCCATGTCTTTCCTTCTCAGTTCCTTCAGAGGATATTTGAAAGCCTGACAGGACTGTGCAAGCGAAACATTTAATTTAGAGCATCAAAACAGCTCAGCTCAGTTTGTCCTAAAGGACAAACACGCAGGGAAAGCAAACATATACACTTCCTATTTACAAAAATGCAGTGTAAATAAACAGTAGAGGAGCTAAGGCCGCAAAATGAGAATAGAAAACACATGATATTACACCGAAATTGACTTGTCCAATAAGAAACCTTCACATTTGTAAACAGAAGTAGGGTTGTAAAGTGGTGCATTCTGTTTTATCTTCTTTTGGTTGATGTTTTGAATTTAATAATTGCATTTACATTGAAATACGATACACATTTATGAAATGAAATAACTCGCATTTGCAAGTTATAAAGTCAGAATACCACAATATAAACTCGTAATTGTGATATATATATATATATATATATATATTGCAAATTCAAGTTTTTTCATCTTTTTTTTCTCACAGTTTTGATGTTTTCCTCAGAATTCTGACCTTTTTTTCCAAAATTGTGAGACACAAACTCTCAACTGCGAGTTATAAAGTCCAGTTCTGAAAAAAAGACTAACATGTTCTCAGAATTGAGAACAGAGTTTATCTCACAATTCTGCCTTGCAATTGCAAGTTATAAAGTCAGAATAGCGGAATATAAACTCACAATTGTGAAATAAAAACTTGCAATTGTGACTTTTTTATTGCAAATGACAGTTTGTATCTGACAATTCTGGCTGATTTCCCAGAATTGTGAGATACAAACTGTCATTTCCAATAAAAAAGTAATATAAACTCGCAACTGTGAGTTATAAAGACTGATATGTTCTCAGAATCTGAGCGTTTATATCTCACAATATATCTCACAATTCTGACTCATAATTGCATGTTATTAAGTCAGAAGTGTGAGATATAAATTCTGACTCGTAATTGCATGTCATTAAGTTAGAAGTGTGAGATATAAACTCGCAGTTCTGAGAAAAAGTTTTTTTGCAATTCAGGGAAAAATAAGTAAAAATTGCAAGACGTAAACTTAAAATTGTAAGTAAAAACGTAAGAATTGTAAGATAAAAATATGCAATTATGTTTTTTTATACAGTGGCAGAAATGGGCTTCCATAATTTAATGCATACTTGTTGAATTTTATTTTATTTTAAAGAAAATTACTGAACCCAAACTTTTGAACGGTAATAACTATATATGTTCATATATTGTATGTATGTTAAATTTCAACTAAGTTTAATACTGCAGTGCTGTAATACCTAGAAGTAACTAAAAATTGTAGAATTGTAACTTTTGTGCCCATTATTATTACAACCTTAGCAACTTTCTTGAAGCTCAAACTGTAAAACATGTCTCAAATACATTGCAAGCTTTAGATAAAAGCATCTGTCAAATGTATAAATGTTAATGTAAATTCTGCAGCAAACACCCTGGTTATCACCAACAACACCCTAGCACTGTATTGGCAAAAAAAAAAAAATACATAAATAAATAAATAAAATAAAATAAAATAAAATAATAATAATAATAATAATAATAAACAGCAAAAAGAAACTAAACTAAATAAAAAAAAAAAAAAAAAAAATGAAAAAGATCTTTTCACTTGATTGCTCACTAGCCCACAAGTCTGACATACTGTTCTCTGTAGATTTGGCTCAGGTCAAAGTCTTCCTATAAAGAAAAGTGCTTTGTCAGTCAGTTAGACTCCTTTAAGCCACATTTTGAAGTCGCAAAAATGATGTGGGATGCGCTACACATTAAAAATGAATGTATTTGTAATCTCTAAACATGCATTTTGTATTTTGACACACAGCCTACCCACATTCAATACGTATCTGTTCCATCTCTGACACCTCAGCGATGGACTCCTTCAGGTCCTCTACGAACTTGAGCAGCTCCTCTGCGCTCTGAGCACAGAAATTCAACACCTGCTTCTTGTCAGAGCCCGAACATGGAGACACAATAGTGATGGCGTGAGGATAGTCTGAAACAAGAACAGACAAAATAGAAACATTACATTAGCAAACAATTAAAATTTAGGTTATTATTCACTGACAATCTTGGCAAGTTTCTTCTGAGGTCAGATCTAGACTGTGTTCATTTCCAGATTCAACTATTCATCAACAGCAATGTAGTCATAGCCGGAAAATGAAATATGTCTGTTAACCTAACATGACATATTTTTGATGTATTGATGTGAATATGTGCTATATGAGTCATGTTGTACTTGTTTGTGTGTATTTGTGTCCTTTTTTTGAAGCTTGAAAGGCATGGTCACTGTTGGAAACTGTCACTAAGGACATATGTGATGATTCTTCAAAAATTCCTTCTTTTGTATTCCAATTTACATTTGGAATTTTTTTTATTACATGAGAGGGTCAGTGAATAATGGCAGGACCCAGCTGTTATCAGTTATTATCATTATTCCCATAATCTTTTAAACTATAAGACTGTAAAAGGACTGTATTGAAGTAGCCTAAATTGTTATTTGGCTATTACTGACCACTAGCCTACACAGCCAAGTGATGTTAGCAGAACAGTCATTTGATAAAAGATGTTAGGATGATGTTTTGTTAAACATCAAGTAAATTCCGACTGGCTTTGAAACTTCTTACATTGTTCCAGAACAAGATATACCTTTATAATGCATTCATAACACTTTTATAACACATTCATTACACACTTTCTCATTTCTTGGAATATTTACATTTATAAATCTCATAAACTCTATCCCTAGTCTGACTGGCCACTCAGCAATTATTTAGTGTCTTTTATTGTCATGGTCCTGGCTGGAAATGTATTTGTTTATCTGTTGATTTACTCAGTTGTGTCTCTCCTATCACGTTCCAGTCTGTTCAGTCAATCATTACAGATTTGAGTGGGGCGAAATACGAGCATGAGCCATAACACTCTCATCTCGCCTAATTACAGCCCAGCTGTCATGAATGTGTGTGTGTGAAAGTAAAAGAGTGGGAGGAAAAAAGAAATGCTTGTGGCCACCTTAATTGAAAAATGAGAGGGTGCCTGTCATCTTCGTTTATCATGTGGTATTCTTTTTGTTGGAAGGAAATCTGTGAAGTGGGTGTTTGAAAGGCACATAATTGTCTAGATCTTGCATGAAGTTTTTCTTCACTCCATAGTGACCAGGTTAGCTACACTGCCCTACAAAGGTAAAACACAGTACTGCACAAATTTTTTTTTAAGTTTATAAAACTAAACTTTGAATGATCTGGGATCAACTTTTGCAGTCCATTTTCTCTGAATTTGTGTAGTCAAACTCAAATCCAAATGCCGTCTGAAACAGATGAGAATCTCTATGTCTTTCCAAATCAGTCCAAAATCAGTCCTGGAGGGCCACAGTCCTACAGAGTTTAGCTCCAACCCCAATTAAACACTCCTGAACAAGTTAATCAAGGTCTCACTAGGCATACAAAAAAAAATAAAAATAAAATAAAATAAAATAAATAAATAAATAAAAATAATAAATAAATAAATAAAATAAGACAGGTTTGTTGGTCAAGGAAAGTTGGTGCTGACCTTTGTATGACAGTGTATTGGTATGTTTTTCAAATCAACCTAAGGTGGATTTACCACAAAATGGTGTGATCTTACATTCATTTTCAAACAAGTGGAACTGCATGGCCAGCAGACCCATTGCTTTGCAAAAGGTGTAGGCAGCTGAACTCTTCTTCTTTGGACACAATTTCAAAATCTGTGAAAGAAAGAAATGGAAATGCTAATTAGATTCACTGTCACTCACAAAAAAAAAAAGCTCTGTTCCAAATCTACAGCTGAGGTCAAAAGTTTACATCCCCCTTTCAGAATTTGCAAAATCTTAATTGTTTTACCAAAGTAAGAGGGATCATACAAAATGCATGTTATTGTTTATTTAGTACTGACCTGAATAAGATATTTAACATAAAAGATGTTTACATATAGTCCACAAGAGAAAATTAAAGTTGAACTTATAAAAATGACCCGTTTCAACAGTTTACATCCCCTTGATTCTTAATATAATGTTCTTACCTAAATGATCCACAGCAATTTTTTTTTTGATAGATTTTGATAGTTGCTCAAGAGTCCCTTGCTTGTCCTGAACAGTTAAACTGCCTGCTGTTCTTTAGAAAAATCTTCCCTTTCCAACAGTGACTGTATGATTTTGAGATCCATCTTCTCACACTGAGGAAAACTGAGGGACTAATATGCAAATATTACAGAATGTTTAAGTGCTCACTGATGCTCCAGAAGGCAAAACCATGCATTAAGAACAGGGGGTATGTAGATTTTTTCATTTAGTACTGCCCTTCAGAGGCTACAGAAGATGGGTTGCATGTTTCCCAGACAACAAAACAACAACAAAAAAGTTACATTTACCCTGATCTTTAAAAAAACAAAAAACAACGACAACTGTGGATCATTCAGGTAAAAACAGTATTAAGAATCAAGGGGATAAATTCAGCTATTAATTTCTCTTGTGGACTATATGTAAACATCTTTTATGTGAAATATCTTATTCAGGTCAGTACAAAAACAATAAACAAAATAACATGCATTTTGTATGCTCCCTCTTATTTTGGTAAAATAATTACCATTTTGCAGATTCTAAAAAGGGGATGTAAACTTTTGACCTTAACTGTAGTTATCTTCTAAGGCGGCTTAATAACTGAATTGGTACCTTCTATAACAAACACTTAAAGAGTTTTGTTAGCATGTTGCTAAGCTACTTAAAATGACAGTTTCCAATACATTTTAGTTCTACTTGCTTACATTCAATACGCAGATATTCATCTTGTTTGCTACCTAATTCAAATTCAATTTAAGTACAGGAACAGAATTCTCAGCTGACGTTCTTAATTTAATTTTCAATCGCACACACTGACTCTGCTATCTGTCTTTCAGTATTAGACTGTAACTGTTTGAGTGTACGTGAGAAATAGAAGGCCACATAGATTAGTGTAGTGTTGAGAGTCCACTTACTAGACTCCCTACTGGCTTACTCAAAATCCCACAATATTGAACCTATATTTCATTCTGCCACAAATCTACGAGAAGAGGGAGACCCTCGTAAAGAAGAAAAATAATCACGAAGCCAACTCATCTCAAGACGATTAATGGCAAAAACTCTTTGAACGAAGTTAGAAGAGCAGTTATGAGAATCGATATTGCCACAAAAATGTAATAATGTGTAATTGCCTGATATTGACTGGATATTTGTATTTTATATATTTCTCCATTTTCCATTTCATATACAATGTGAAAAGAGTGTTCCCTTATCAGTCGGTCTCTCCGAGTCACGTCGGAGACCGACGGATTGGGATCTCGCTTAGAGAGACCGACCTACTTCGTGTGTATTGAACACGCCAATGCAATTGGCATGCGCTGATTGTGCCCAGCTGCAGCTGATCACAGCGTGAGTATATAGAGGCGGCTGGCACAGCGCATAGTCAGCTTTTCGCTTCGGAGCCGACTTCACTACGGAGTGTGTTAGAAGCAACATCTTTTCGTTCTTTTCTGTTGGTGGCACGGCGTTTCAGCGGCGTTGGTCCCCGTGTCGAGTGGGTGAGCACACATTAGGCTGCACTACTCTCCTTCTGTGTGCTGCGGCCATCTCCCCTGGGCGCTTCAGCACAAAAGAGCAAATTCTAAAAGAGTGCTACACGGGCCGTCTTTTTAAAGACGAAGGCATTTGTAGATACGAGAATGCCTTTCCACCCGTGCGTTTCTGGATGCGGCCGTTTCCTGGCGCCGGGCGATGGTCACGATCGCTGTCTCACGTGTCTGGGCATTGCGCACGCTGAGGCGGCTTTCGTGGATGAGTCATGTTCTCTGTGCGGGAGGATGACCATCTCGGAGCTGCGGACCAGACTCCGTTTCCTGCAAAGGGGCGGGGTGCCAGTTCCTTTGCCGCGATCCAATGTTCCTCCCGGTAAACGCCGGGGAGACGTTGCGTCGGGCAAGGGGCTGACTGGTCTAACGGTGACGGTGGAGAATTCCCCGGCGGGAGATCCGTCGGGGGTTCCCCCCCCCACCGGCGCTCCGGTACCATCAGAGCGCTCAGAGGGGCAAGCTGGGCCTTCACGGGTACCGCTCGTTTCCTTTGGGGCTCCTCCCGACGAACAGATGTCGACCGCGGCATCGGATGGGGAGTCAGTAGTCTCCGGGGAGGATGTATCTGGTTCAGGCCGGTCGTCCAGACGATCGTCCGTTCCAGATACGGACCCTGAGATGATGGCTATGCTTTCCCGGGCGGCCGGGAAGGTTGGGATCGAGTGGAAACCTCCATCAGATCCCGAGCCTTCTCGCCTGGACGATTGGTATCTTGGGGTGGCTCGCGCCGGTTCTCGGGGCCCCACCCCAGTGCCTTTCTTCCCGGAGGTGCATGATGAGCTTACTGGGACCTGGAAGGCACCTTTTACTGCCCGAAACAGTTCCGGAGGTTCATCCTCCATCACCACCCTTGACGGCGGTTCAGCGCGGGGGTATACGGGCGTCCCGCCGGTGGAGCGTGCAGTAGCGATGCAATTGTGTCCTGGTGCCGCTTCCACCTGGCGGGGCGATCCGTTGCTCCCCTCCCGGGCCTGTAGGCACTCGTCGGCATTGATCGGCAGTGCCTATGCGGCTTGTGGAGAAGCTGGTTCCGCCGTACACGCTATGGCGTTGTTACAGGTCCATCAGGCCAAGGCTCTGAGGGATCTGTGCGAGGGTGGTCGCGACCCAGAAGTTCTGAAAGAACTTCGTATCGCCACGGACCTCGCGCTACGTGCGACGAAGGTGACCGCGCGATCTCTGGGTCGTGCCATGTCCACTATGGTGGTCCAGGAACGCCATCTCTGGCTGTGTCTGGCTGACATGAAGGATACCGACAAAGTTCGGTTCCTGAATGCTCCCATCTCCCAGACCGGCCTTTTCGGCGACGCGGTGGAGAACTTTGCCCAGCAGTTCTCTGCCGCCCAGAAGCAGTCTGAGGCGATAAAACACATCCTGCCCCGGCGCGCAGCTGCTGCCTCCACCCGGCCGCCGGCCGCAGCGCCTCAGTCTGCTCGTCGCCGAGGGCGGCCCCCTGCTTCCGCCTCCGCTCCACCGCAGCCGCCGCAGCAGCCTTCACAACGGCGCCGTGGAGCCGGTCGCAGGGCAGCCCCCCAGCCCGTCCAGGCCCCCACCAGGACCAGTGGGAAGCGAAAGAGCAAGCGACCCTGAGACGGGCGACCCAGAGATGGAGGAGACAGCTCTTCGGGAGATGGTGGACGCACCACTCCCTCCCCCGGAGGAGGGCCGGGTGGAGAATCTTTTGTTTCATTTTTCCCCGCCACTGGCCTCACGGTCAGTGGCACTCAAAATCTCGACAAAAGAGCAGTTTCCTCTATCTCTGGGTCACCAGAGCGGTTGGGGTGCGATGCGTGGGCCAATCCCCGACATCGCTCACCCTCCTCTCCCGCCAGCTGCCAGCTGCGGATGGTTAGAGAGTGTACACAAGAACAACGGCACTACTCCCGTCCCGGCGGCCAGAACGCAGGTACGTGTCTCACACACACATCACACAGACACACAGACCCCGCTTCGGACCGGCATAGAGACGCCCGAGCGGGGTCCCTGCGTTCCATCTCGCTGCCCCACCGCGGGTACGCCGGTGGTTCCGTTGGTGCCTCTCGTACGGTATCTGGAAGCATGGTCAGGTCTTCCCAGTCCGTCACGATGGCTTCTGCGGACCATCAGGCTCGGCTATGCGATTCAGTTCGCCCGGCGCCCTCCCAAGTTCAGCGGCATCCGCTTCACCTCGGTGAGGGCTGCGGATGCTCCTGTTCTGCGGGCAGAGATCGCTACCTTGCTGGCGAAGGATGCGATAGAGCCGGTCCCTCCAGCCGATATGAGGACGGGGTTTTACAGCCCCTACTTCATAGTACCCAAGAAAGGAGGTGGGTTACGACCAATCTTGGATCTGCGCGTCTTGAACCGAGCACTTCACAGGCTCCCGTTCAAGATGCTAACGCAGAAACGCATCTTCAGATGTGTCCGTCCTCAAGATTGGTTTGCAGCGATAGACCTGAAGGATGCGTACTTTCATGTTTCGATTCTTCCGCGCCACAGACCATTTCTGCGGTTCGCGTTCGAAGGACGAGCATATCAGTACAAAGTCCTTCCCTTCGGGCTGTCCCTGTCTCCCCGTGCCTTCACGAAAGTCACGGAGGCGGCCCTAGTTCCCCTCAGAGAGCAGGGCGTTCGCATCCTCAACTATCTCGACGACTGGCTCATACTCGCGCAGTCGCGGGATCAGTTGTGCGAACACAGGGACATGGTGCTAGCACACCTCAGCCAGTTGGGACTTCGGGTCAACTGGGAAAAGAGCAAACTCTTGCCAATGCAGAGGATCTCTTTTCTCGGGATGGAACTGGACTCGGTCGAACAAACAGCACGCCTCACGCAGGAACGTGCTCAGTCAATGTTGAACTGCTTGAATACGTTCAAGAGCAGGGCAGCGGTCCCACTGAAACAGTTTCAGAGGCTCCTGGGGCATATGGCAGCGGCAGCAGCGGTAACTCCGCTAGGGCTGCTCCATATGAGACCGCTTCAACATTGGCTCCACGACCGAGTCCCGAGGAGGGCGTGGCAGCGCGGCGCTCACCGGGTCAAAGTAACACCGGCCTGTCGCCAAACCTTCTCCCCGTGGTCAGACCTTGCATTTCTTCGGGCTGGAGTGCCCCTAGAACAGGTCTCCAGGCATGCTGTGGTACACACAGATGCCTCCACCACCGGTTGGGGGGCCACGTACGACGGGCAGCATGTGTCAGGGGTCTGGACGGGCCCTCAACTTCACTGGCACATCAACTGCCTAGAGTTGCTTGCAGTACGCCTTGCCTTGCTGCGTCTCAAAGGGCGTTTGCGGGGCAAGCACGTGCTAGTCCGCACGGACAACACTGCGACCGTTGCGTACATCAACCGACAAGGTGGTCTGCGCTCCCGTCGCATGTCGCAACTCTCCCGTCTCCTCCTCCTCTGGAGTCAGAAGCATCTGAGGTCGCTTCGTGCTGTTCACATTCCAGGCTTGCTCAACCGCACAGCCGACGAGCTGTCGCGGGCTGCGCTCCCTGGGGAATGGCGACTCCACCCCCAGTCGGTCCAGCTGATTTGGAGACATTTCGGGGAGGCTCAGGTAGACCTGTTTGCTTCACCCGAGACGTCCCATTGCCAGTTGTTCTACTCCCTGACCGAAGGAACTCTCGGTTCGGACGCGCTGGCACTCAGCTGGCCGCGGGACCTACGCAAATATGCGTTCCCCCCAGTGAGCCTAATCCCACAGATACTGTGCAAGATCAGGGAGGACGAGGAGCAGGTCCTGCTAGTAGCACCATACTGGCCCAATCGGACCTGGTTCCCAGAACTCACGCTCCTCGCGACAGCCCCTCCCTGGCCTATTCCTCTGAGGAGGGATCTACTGACTCAGAGACGGGGCACCCTATGGCACCCGCGCCCAGACCTCTGGAAATTGCATGTCTGGTCCCTGGACGGGACGCGGAGGTTCTAGGTGATCTACCCCAAGGAGTGGTAGACACAATCACTTCAGCGAGAGCTGCATCCACGAGACATGCTTACGCCTTGAAGTGGAACCTGTTCGTCGATTGGTGTTCCTCTCACGAAGAGGACCCCCGGAGATGCCCGATCAGAGTTGTGCTGTCCTTTTTGCAGCTAGGGTTGGAGCGAAGGCTGTCTCCCTCCACCCTCAAAGTTTACGTTGCTGCTATCGCTGCACACCACGACCCAATAGATGGTAAGTCGGTGGGGAAGCACGACCTGGTCACCAGGTTCCTTAGGGGGGCAAGAAGGTTAAATCCTCCCAGACCCCCGTCCATACCCTCTTGGGACCTGTCCCTGGTGCTCACAGCGCTACAACAGGCCCCATTTGAGCCCTTGCAAGCAGTCGAGCTGAAGTTTCTTTCAATGAAAGCCCTGCTCCTGCTGGCATTGGCCTCCATCAAGAGGGTAGGGGACCTGCAAGCATTTTCGGTCGACGAATCGTGCCTGGAGTTCGGGCCGGCAGATTCCCAGGTAATCCTGAGGCCCCGGCCTGGCTATGTGCCCAAGGTTCCCACCACTCCCTTCAGAGACCAGGTGGTGAACCTGCAAGCGCTGCCCCCGGAGGAGGCAGACCCAGCCCTAGCTTTGCTTTGTCCCGTCCGAGCCTTAAGATGCTACGTTGACCGGACACAAAGCTTCAGGACCTCAGACCAGCTCTTTGTCTGTCACGGGGGACGGCAGAAGGGGAATGCCGTCTCCAAGCAGAGGATGGCCCACTGGATAGTGGATGCCATCACCCTGGCTTACCAAGCTCAGGGTGTGCCCTGCCCCCTCAGGGTACGAGCTCACTCAACTAGAAGTGTTGCATCATCCTGGGCGTTGGCACGAGGCGCCTCGCTAGCAGACATTTGTAGAGCCGCGGGCTGGGCGACCCCTAACACGTTCGCTAGATTCTATAGCCTTCGTGTAGAGCCAGTATCCTCCTGTGTTCTCACCTCAAACGGGTAGAAGCACTGAGTGGCCCTGGCTCAGGTCGGCTTGTAAACTGCTCCAGAGTGTCCAAAGTAGACCCTGTCGAGCTCCTCCGTCCCCTCGGTGCTAACGTAGCGGAACGTTCGGTGCCAGGCCCTCTCTCGATGAATCCTAGAGAACCGGGTTGGGCTAAGGGCCGTATGAAAGACCTAATTGGATCTCATATGTGTATATTCCACGGTATAAGACTTAGAGCCCGTGTTCCCCGGCGAGTAATCGCGTTTAGAGGATGTAACATCGCCTCAATATTCCATATGTTCCAGAAAATGAGTCATATGTGTATTGCCTTTAAACCTTCGGGAGATTAGGCTCCGCATCTCCAGTTCCAGCTTCACTGCAGAAGAGTAGTGTTAAGACATATAGTGACTGGTTTCTTGTTGCGAGCCCCCGCCTAAGCCACAAAGGGGGCGTAGAGGCTTGCTCAGGACACTGGGGGAGGCCAGTAGACATGGCGTTTTCCATAGGGATCCCAATCCGTCGGTCTCCGACGTGACTCGGAGAGACCGACTGATAAGGGAACGTCTCGGTTACGTATGTAACCCTCGTTCCCTGAAGGAGGGAACGGAGACGTCACGTCCCGTCGCCATGGCTGCTGTCCCGCCGCTGTACTGCCGAGCCGACTCGGCTCCTCAGCGAAAACCTGACTATGCGCTGTGCCAGCCGCCTCTATATACTCACGCTGTGATCAGCTGCAGCTGGGCACAATCAGCGCATGCCAATTGCATTGGCGTGTTCAATACACACGAAGTAGGTCGGTCTCTCTAAGCGAGATCCCAATCCGTCGGTCTCCGACGTGACGTCTCCGTTCCCTCCTTCAGGGAACGAGGGTTACATACGTAACCGAGACGTTTCATTTTGCAAATGTCATTTGTATTTTTGAAATAGCCTTATTTTACCCAGTTCCACCTATAATTGTAATGGGAAAAGTATGTTTTGTGGTTTTCACTTGCCTTTTTATATGGCACGATTAACATGAGCCCTTGCAATTATGAGAATAGCTTAATACACTGCTGTGATAGCCTTTCAGTCAGTCTAATGCCCGCTATTAATTATAACAGACATTTAATCTTTGATTAATTTCAAGAGCTGTACTTTGTGGCTTTGACCAAATTATTTGAGCAGTTGTGGGAGAGAGGACTTCATTAGATTTGCTTTCACACAATAGGAAACAACTCTGTAGTGCAAAAAAAGCATGGAAATGGAAGATCAAGCTGAATGCAGTATTCTCTGCATATGGAAAATGTTCACTGTGCACAGTTTATGTAAGAGTAGTACTGCAGTATGCTATTCTGAACATAATCAGATATTTGTCCATAGATTTATGCTTAAATTCCCCATTCTTTTACTTGAATTTGTCATCTTCTCTTTTCCCCTGCTTTGATTAACTATGACCAAAATCAATAAATAACAAGAAATTAAAATATAATAAAATGTGACTTGTAGTTACCACAAGTAGGTCATTGAAGAGGAAGACCTCTCTCTGGTGAGCAGCTTGCTTCTGGGCTTTGTTGATGTCAGTCACTTCAAACAGTCGACTACAGCACACCAGTCTCCTGTGAGGCACTGACAGAACCTAAGGATGGACGCATGTAAAATTACTTCTCTAAAAGATACATCTTGAGTGACATTTAATTTGTTACTTCAAATTACATTTAAAAGTCATTTAACCTTTTGTCCAACACAATATTCAAGAACTCGAGAATGTATATTCAAGAATGTGAAGATATTAAATTAACCACAATTCATTCTGTGATTCCAGATGTTATGTTCTGTATTCAAAAACTATAGGTTCTTCAATAAAAAAGTTATTGCATGAATGAATTTTTATTTTTTTTTCCTGTTTACTTTTAAAGTTAGATTATTTCAATACATTAATCAGCTCACTCAGTTTTGTCGTGGCCAAGACATAACTTGTGGAAGCATGATAATATGATAATATGTTGTGACCATGAGATAACAATTTGCGGGAACGTCATATTTACTCATGGGAACGTGATAAAATGTTGTGGTGAAGTTGTGTGAAGTCATGGCCTTAAGGTCCTATGTTGAAAGAACAACATCAATTTCTCATGGTCAAAGCTTCTTATGTTGAGGGATTTGTAACAATGGAGACTCATTCGCAGACGGTTTATTATGAAGAGAGTCAGTAGGCAGTATTATCAACAGCAATCGAGTACAACGGAGACAGAAACAAAGAATGGTGAATGTCCTCGCGGGAGCTCGGGGCAGGCGGCAGACGGGGTTAATCCGAGAACGGGCGTAGGGGTCGGGACAAACAGAAGAGATTCGCACGGAGTATAACAGTCCAGGTCGGTACACGTGTAAACAGTCCACAAAGAAAAAGCTCAGAGATGCAGGCCATGGGCAATACAAAACTTCGCGAGGAGCGCGAGGTAATGGCCGCCTTAAATATCCGGGTGAAAGCCCTGGAGGGGGCGGAGCCCGGAGTGGTCAGCCCAGGCACGGGATCCTGGGAAATGGAGTCCAAATGGCTAAAACTCAGGTGAGGGCTTGCGCTGACGCCCGATGGGCGGAGCCACAGAGCCTGGGTTTGTGACATAGCCCCCCTCCTGGGAGCGACTCCTGGAGCGAGAAGGCCAGTTACGCCGGGGCCTGCGCCGAGGTCTACCTCGGGGCCGGGGAGCTGGCCGATCTGGGTGGGCCCGGTGGAAGTCCGTGGTCAATGAAGGGTCTAGGATGTCGCTGGATGGAACCCAGGAGTGTTCCTTAGGCCCGTAACCCTCCCAGTCGACCAGATATTGGATGCGGCCGCCCCGGCGTCAGGAGTCCAGGATTTCTCTGACCTGGTAGGCCTCCTCGCCGTCCACCACGATTGGAGGGGGGCCAGTGGGACCAGGCTCATCTAGGACCTCCGGCCCTCCCGGGCCGTCAGCGGGCTTTAACAGAGAGACATGGAAAGTGGGTGAGATTTTGTAATCAGCAGGTAACCTGAGTCTAACGGAAACGGGTGTTATAAGTTTATCAATTTGGAAAGGACCCATGTACCTTGGGCTGAGTTTCCTACACGGGAGCCAGAGGCGCAGATTTCTGGAGGCGAGCCATACCCATTGGCCTGGGGCGTACTGGGGCTGAGGAGTACGGAGACGATCAGCCTGACCTTGAGTTCGTCAAACGGCCCTCTGAAGGTGGACCCAAGTTTCCTCACTCCTTCGCATCCAGGCATAGATAGCGAGCAAGTTGGACGGTTCTCCCGACCAGGGGAAGAGTGGAGGTTGAAAGCCCAGAACGCATTGGAAGGGAGTGAGGTTGGTGGAGTGCTTGAGCAGAGAGTTCTGGGCGTACTCGGCCCACATCAGGAAACGACTCCAATCGGTTTGATTACTATGACAGTAGGTGCATAGATACCTGGAGAGTTCCTGGTTGAGGCGTTCGGCCTGGCCGTTCGACTGCGGATGGTAGCCTGAGGTCAGGCTGACGTTGATTCCGAGGAGTTTACAAAAGGAGGACCACACACGGGAGGTGAATTGGGGACCGCGGTCGGAGACGATGTCTTCGGGCAATCCATAGAAGCGGAAGACCGCATCACAGAGAGACTCGGCCGTTTCCATAGCTGTAGGTAGTTTGGGAAGTGGAATGAGGCGGCAGGCCTTGGAGAACCGATCTACGACAGTGAGCACTACGGTATAGCCGCTAGAGGGGGGCAGATCGGTAACAAAGTCAATGGATAGGTGAGACCAGGGCCGTTGGAGAATGGGCAAGGGCTGAAGGAGACCCGCCGGATGTCTGTGTGGAACTTTGGAAATATTACAGTTTGGGCAAGCACGTATGAAATCAATGGTGTCGGTTTGAATGGTAGGCCACCAGAACCGATTGGAAAGAAGGTGCAGGGTGGCATCGATGCCCGGATGACCTGAACTGGGACTGGCATGGAGGAGGGTCAAGACACGGTTTCTGAGGATCTGAGATACATAAGTCCGCCCCGGAGGGTACTCGGGTGGCGGAGGATCTTGGCCTTGAGCTTCGGCGACCTCAGTCATAATGTCCCATTGCACTGGAGCGACGATCTTGGAAGCAGGTAAGATGGGTTAGATGGTAGGTGGGTCAGGATCACGCTCGGAGATGCGAGATAGAGCGTCAGCTTTAGAATTGCGTGAGCCGGGTCTGTAGGTTACAGTAAAGTCGAATCGTGTGAAAAACAGGGCCCAGCGGGCTTGTCGGTGATTGAGTCTTTTGGCGGATTTCAGATATTCCAGGTTCCGGTGGTCGGTGAGAACGGAAAAGGGCACCCGAGACCCCTCTAGCCAGTGTCGCCACTCCTCTAAGGCAAGCTTGATGGCCAACAGCTCGCGGTTGCCGACATCGTAATTACGCTCGGGAGAACTGAGTTTGTGGGACCTTTCGTAGCCTAAGAAGGAGACCTGGGTCTTGTGGAACTCACATTTCTGGTTAGAAAGGAGTCTCTGTAGCACAGCTCTGACGTGTTGGACGTGTTCAGCGTATGAGTTGGAATAGATGAGTATATCATCAATGTAGATTATAACCCAGCGGTTGAGCATGTTCCGGAACAAGTCATTAACAAAAGCCTGAAAGCAGGAAGGACTGATGGACAGGCCGAAGGGCATGACAAGATATTCATAATGGCCTGTGGTGGTGGAGAAGGCCGTCTTCCACTCGTCTCCTTCTCGGATGCGAATCAGGTTGTAAGCACTTCTGAGGTCAAGTTTGGTAAAGAGTTGGGCTGCTCGAAGCTGTTCCAGGGCGGCGGGGACCAGGGGGAGCAGGTAGCAGTATTTGATGGTTATATCATTGAGCGCGGTAGTCGATGCAGGGCCTGAGACCGCCATCCTTTTTCTTCACGAAGAAGAACCCGGCTGACACAGGTGATGTAGAAGGCTGGATGAAACCCTTGCCGAGTTCTTCCTTAATGTAGGTTCTCGTGGCCTCGGATTCTGGCTGGGAGAGAGGAAACACGCGGCCCTTGGGTAGCGGCGAGCCTGGGAGCAGGTCGATGGCGCAGTCTCCCGGGCGGTGAGGAGGCAGATGTGTGGCAAGGGTTTTACTGAAGGCTGCCCTCAGGTCCTGGTATTCAGTGGGAAGGGCCCCCTCTCCCGTGTGTGGTTCGGTAGGTTCTGAGAAGATGGTCTTGGGTGAGGAACTGGGTATGGAATCCCTGGAGGAGAGGCAGTGTCGGTGGCAATAGACTGACCATCGAGATATCTTGTGTAGAGACCAGGAGATGGTGGGGTTGTGTAGTGTGAGCAATGGGTAGCCCAGGATTACTGGAGTGCGTGGAGAAGAGATGAGATAAAAGCGGATGGTCTCTGAGTGTTGATGGATGCTGAGTGTGAGGTCTGCAGTGGTGTGGAGAACCTCTCCTGTGCCGAGCGGTCTCCCATCTATGGCTGCCACTGCAAAATTAGAAGGACACGAAAGCTGAGGCAATTCATGGGCTCTCACAAAATCAGCATCAATAAAGTTGCCAGCCGCCCCCGAATCAATCAGGGCGGTGGTTTAAATAACAGTATCATTATGAGACAGGGTGAGGCGTGTGGGCCTGATCTGCATAGGCTCGGCGGCTGAGGCGGAGGCAGCGGAGGGTACTTGCGGTGGGCTGCGAGGCCTGACGGTTACTTGACGTGAGGATCTCCTAACTCGCATCATGTTATCAAATTTAATAGACAGCTTGATGTATTGGTCTAGCGAGAGGTGCTCATCGCGGCAAGCCAGTTTCGCTTGAAGGTCCGGGTTTAAGCCAGCTCGGTAATGTACCTTGAGGGGTCCCTCGTTCCAGTCGGTCTGGGCCGCCAGGGTCCAAAAGGTGAGCGCGTAATCCGCCGCGGTGCTCCTTCCCTGTCTGTGTGTCATGAGCAGCTCATCGGGTTCACGACCGTCGGCGGTGTGCTGAAAGACGGCCTTAAATCGTTGCAAGAAGGCGGCAAAAGTGGTGAACGAGGGCTGCTCGGGGTTCCAGACCGCGGTGGCCCACTCCAATGCTCTCCCAGTCAGCAGTGAACAAACAAACGCAATGCGGCTGTTATCAGTAGGATACATTAACGGTTGTT
Source organism: Cirrhinus molitorella (assembly GCA_033026305.1). Classification (NCBI taxonomy): domain Eukaryota; kingdom Metazoa; phylum Chordata; class Actinopteri; order Cypriniformes; family Cyprinidae; genus Cirrhinus; species Cirrhinus molitorella. The sequence goes on from CM065128.1 coordinate 16,673,468, forward strand.
TCTCTATAAACAGGGAACATTGAAGAAGAAAGCCCTTACATTTGTTTGGTGTTCCGTCAAATTTCTCCAGCAGGGCCAGACGTGGTCCAGATGAAGCGGCGGCGGCCGCGGTGAACACAGGCAGCGGCATGGGTGCTGGTTGCGGCGGGTGCGCTGTCATGGCGGCCTGAAAGGACTGTAGTGACTTCATCAGCTCCTCAGCGAGTGTAAACAAACGAATGATCTGTTGCTGATGAGCCGCGAGTGGCGAGGCCTGTGCGCTTAGCTCAGAGCTGAGCTGATCAAGTTCACATAACGCATCTCATAATCTTTTACTGCTGTTATATCTGATCAATTGCACATTATGAATCCTTAGCTTTGGTTGAACAAATCCTTTTGCTTGGTTTGAACAGCAGCTACGCTAATTATGTTCCTATTGTTCTCTGTTTCTGCCACGGGATTGACATCCCGTGGTAACTAGGAATAACACAAGCTACAGTCTGGATCAGGAGCACCGAAGAAGAGATGATGATGCCAACCCCTTGGAGGACTTTAGATGATATCAGCCCTGAAACACCATACATCACTACCGAATTTTACTACAGTGATTTGATTGCAACATATAATCATTAATGTTAACATTATACAAATTGTACAAACTTTAATTATTGTACAAATTCTAATTTAACAAACGTTATTGTACAAACTTTAATTTAACAAACTTTAATTATTGTACAAACTTTTAATTTGCTGTTAAGCTGCTTTGAAACGATTTGTTTCGTGAAAAGCGCTATACAAATAAACTTGACTTGACTTGACTTGACTTGATCAACCGTCGCTGGATCCAATGGTGGCGAAGTTTTCTGTAACAATGGAGACTCAGGCGCTTTGGGATCCATTCGCAGACGGTTTATTATGAAGAGAGTAGTCGGACAGGCAGTATTATCAACAACAATCAAGTACAACGGAGACAGAAACAAAGAATGGTGAATGTCCTCGCAGGAGTTCGGGGCAGGCGGCAGACGGGGATAATCCGAGAACGGGCGTAGGGGTCGGGACAAACAGAAGAGATTTGCAAGGAAGAATAACAGTCGAGGTCGGTACACGTGTAAACAGTCCACAAAGAAAACGCTCAGAGATGCAGGCCATGGGCAATACAAAACTTTGCGAGGAGCGCGAGGTAATGGCCGCCTTAAATATCCGGGTGAAAGCCCCGGAGGGGGCGGAGCCTGGAGTGGTCAGCCCAGGCACTGGGCTGACCAGGATCCTGGGAAATGGAGTCCAAATGGCTAAAACTCAGGTGAGGGCTCGCGCTGACGCCCGACGGGCAGAGCCACAGAGCCTGGATTTGTGACAGGATTACTGACGACATATTATTTTCTTGTGGCCACAATTTTAATGCGCAAACAAACCTGGGATTATAAGATTTTATTATTATTATTATTTTTATTATTATTTTAAATTAAGAATGATAAAAGAGCAGCATTTAGATATTATTATATTAAAGGATTAGTTCACTTCTAAAATAAAAATGTCTTGATAATTTACTCACCCCAATTTCATCCAAGATGTTCATGTCTTTCTTCAGTCAAAAAGAAATTAGGGTTCCCCGTCTGTCGTTCACGTTCGACGTTGTGTCGACGTGAAGGACACTAGGGGTTGCTCTAGGGACCCGAACACCTCTGACAGCTTTGAGAAAAGGCCAATGAGAATTGGTGTGCAGTATTTGCATAGCCAACTCTGCCCCGGCCATCAGGGTATAAGAGGAGGTGGCTAAGCACTACTCATTGTTCTATTTCTTCGGAGCTGAATGCAGCATCTCTTTGTTGAGAAGCAGCCTCTTCGCCGTTGGATCTACGGCACAGGCAGCGGTCTCTTCCTTCTCAGACGCGGCAGCAGTGAGACTCCCCTGGGTGCTTCGACAGCGAATCTCGAAGAGCAGATTTTCTCTAATTAAAAACTAAAAGAGCAAATTTCTCTAAAATAGTCAGACACAGATGGTTTGTGTGTTTACAATGCCTTTCCTTCCGTGTCCTTCTGGTTGTGGCTTCTATCTCTCCCAGAGTGATCGGCACGAGCTGTGTCTTCAGTGTAAGGGTCGTGAACATGCTGAAGCAGCGTTTGCTGAAGGGGATGTCCTGCTTGCAAGGACATGCCCCTCGGCACACACCATTTGCGAGCTGCGTTCTTTGCCAAAAGACCGCAGCTTGCACCAACTGCTTCTGCTGCTGGTACTTCTACTTCCGGGTATGAGGCCGCTGCAGCACCTGTTGGTGAAGAACGGGAAGGTGCAAGTGGTTATTCGCCGGGTCTCAGTACGGATTAGATTGGTCAGTCAGTGGCGGATGCGGAAATGGCAGCCATGCTTGAACGGGCGGCCAAGGTGATCGGACTCGAGTGGAATTCTCCACCCCATCCTGAGCGTTCGCGGCTGGATGATTGGTATCTGGGCAACGACCGTGGCTCTCTGCTGCGTTCTACCCCAGTTCCTTTCTTTCCGGAACTGCATAAAGAACTGACTAAATCGTGGAAGGCTCCTATATATATATATAGCGATATAGCGGTTCTTCCTCTCTTACCACCCTCGATGGAGGTCCATGGAGGGCGATGTCCACTATGGTGTTCAAGGAGCGCCACCTTTGGCTAAATCTGGCAGAAATGAAGGACGCTGAGAAAGTTCGCTTTCTTGACACCCCCATATCTCAGGCTGGCCTCCTCGGCGACACTGTTGAGGAATTTGCCCAGCAGTTCTCCGCAGTGAAGAAGCAGACGGAGACCATCAAACACATCCTGCCTCGTCGGGTGCCGGCTCGTCGGGCGACCGGCGCAGGCCGGTCCTGCACCTAAACCAGCCTTGCGGTCGAGTCAGCTTGAGTCAGCTCATCCTCAGGTCGCTAAGAACCCTCATCAGGCTTCGAAGCGCTCCTGAAACGAGCAGCCCGGAGGAGAGAGATCTGCTGACCTGTCTGGATCCACACTCGGCGAGGGGACGAGTGTGGCCTTTGGCTCCACCCCGGCTGTCTGCCTCACGGCGGACGGCCACCACGTGGTCAATAAAAGAGCAATTTCCTTCTTTTCTGGGCTTAATTCCCAGCGTGCTTGGGTCTCTCCGGGGTACCCAACTGCACACTCTGCGATTCTGCATATTTTGACAAATCAAATGCATCCTTCAGCCGATCCCCTGAGCTCAGGTGATCGCCTGTTGGAATTTTGGTAGAAGATGTTCAACCAAAGGTGAGGAAAGGCTGGCTGAAGCTCTTGGGCATTGGAAGGTCATGCAGAGGTGAGTTGCACTTATTGACCTGTTATTATTTGCACTTCATACACTCGTGACGCAGTCCGCTGGTTGTGGCATTTTCAACTGGGACCCCTAGTGTCCTTCACGTCAACACAACGTTGAACGTGCACGACAGATGGGGAATGTCTTGGTTACGTATGGTAAACCTCATTCCCTGATGGAGGGAACGGGGACATTGTGTCACAACTTCGGTCTGCCTCTGAATGTAGCCGAGTTGCTATTCGGCTCCTCAGATCAGAACAATGAGTAGTGCTTAGCCACCTCATCTTATTCCTGGATGGCCGGGGCGGAGCTGGCTATGCAAATACTGCTCACTAATTCTCATTGGCCTTTTCTCAAAGCTGTCAGAGGTGTTCGGGTACTCTAGAGCAACCCCTAGTGTCCTTCACGTCGACACAACATCTACCATACGTAACCAAGACCTTTTTTTGAGGAAAAAATTCCAGGATTTTTCTCCATATGGTAGACTTCAATGGGATCCAACGGGTTGAAGGTCCAAATTCAGCTTCAAAGGGCTCTACACGATCCCAGCTGAGGAATAAAGGTCTTATCTACAGTGGATATAAAAAGTCTACACACCCCTGTTAAAATGCCAGGTTTATGTGATTTAAAAAAAATTAGACCATGATAAATAATTTCAGAAATTTTTCCACCTTTTATGTGATCTATAACTTGTACAACTCAATTGAAAAACAATCTGAAATCTTTATTCACTGGGAAATAAAAATAAAAAGCTAAAATTATGTGGTTGCATTATTGTGTACACCCTTTTACAACTGGAGATTTTTAGATTAGATTAGATTCAACTTTATTGTCATTACACATGTACAAGTACAATGCAACGAAATGCAGTTTAGGTCTAACCAGAATTGCAATAAGCAGTAAAGTGCAGGGTATAAGTTAAATAATTTAAGTGTAGATAAAGCATTTCTATAGTAATATATTACAGATGGATATGTGCTATGAACATTATATACTGATGGCTATTTACTACAAGCAGAAAGTTACAAGTGGAGTATGTACTATAAACATAATATACAGATGGTTATATACTATAGACAGAAATTTACAAATGGAATATCTACATTGTGCAATGATGTGCTAGTATATGTGCAGTGTATATTAGATGGTGAACAGAATATTAAATATTAAATACTGCAAGTGAAATTATGAGCAGAAGTTAACCAGAGGTAACAGTACAATGGATATAGTGAATTGCAGTATAATATATGTTGCAATTATACAATTTTTGAAAGTATAGACAGACAGGTAGTGCAAATGAATATTAGAAATATTAGAAAAGTCCCTTAGTGCATATGAGCGATCCTGTAGTGGCTGTGTTCAGAATTAACTAATCACATTCAAACTCATGTTAAATAGGAGTCAGTACACCTGCCATCATTTAAATTGCCTCTGATTAAAATAAAGTTCAGCTGTTCTAGTAGACTTTTTCTGACATTTTCCTAGTCGCATCTCACAGCAAAAGCCATGGCCCGCAAAGACCAAAGCATCAGAGGGATCTCATTGTTAAAAGGTATCAGTCAGGAGAAGGGTACAAAAAAAATTCTAAGGCATTAGATATACCATGGAACACCGTGAAGTCAGTCATCATCAAGTGGAGAAAATATGGTACAACAGTGACAATACCAAGAACAGGATGTCCATCCAAAATTGATGAAAAAACAAGAAGAAAACTGGTCAGGGAGGCTGCCAAGAGGCGTACAGCAGCATTAAAGAAGCTGCAGAAATTTCTGTATTCTTTATATGTCTGGGCTGTGGGGTAGGGTGGCAAGACGGAAACCTTTTCTTACGAAGAAAAACATCCGAGCCCAGCTCAATTTTGCAAAATCCAATTTGAAGTCTTCCAAAAGCATGTGGGAAAATGTGTTATGGTCTGATGAAACCAAGGTTGAACTCTTTGGCCACAAAAAGGAATGTCTGGTGCAAACACCATACCCACAGTGAAGCATGGTGGTGGCTGCATCATGCTTTGGGGCTGTTTTTCTTCAGCTGGAACTGGGGCCTTAGTCAAGGTGGAGGGAATTATGAACAGTGCCAACTACCAGTCAATACTGGCACAAAACCTTCAGGCTTCTGCAAGAAAGCTGAAGATGAAGAGGAACTTCATCTTTCAGCACGACAGTGACCCCATAAGCATACATCCGAATCAACAAAAGAATGGCTTCACAAGAAAAAGATTAAAGTTTTAGAATGGCCCAGCCAGAGCCCAGACCTGAATCCAATTGAAAATCTGTGTGGTGATCTGAAGATGGCTGTGCATAAGAGATGCCCTCGCAATCTGGCAGATTTGGAGTGTTTTTGCAAAGAAGAGTGGGCAAATATTGGCAAGTCAAGATGTGCCATGCTGATAAACTCATACCCAAAAAGACTGAATGCTGTAAAAAAAAATCAAAAGGTGCTTCGATAAAAGTATTAGTTTAGTTTTTTATTTTTACTTTCCACAGAAAAAAAGATTTCAGTTTGCTTTTCAATTGAGTTGTACAAGTTATAGGTCACAATAAAGGTGGAAAAAGTTCTGAAATTATTTGGGGTATTTTAATTTTTTTAAATCACACAAACCTGGCATTTTAACAGGGGTGTGTAGACTTTTTATATTCCATGTAGCAAAATGATCTGTCATGTAAAAATAAATAAATAAAATAAAATAAAAAAATCTATACTCTTTAACCATCAATGCTCATCTTGCACTAGCTTGACTTCACACATTATGCAGTAACGCTGGAAAGGCAACAATGTTTTTGCCCTACCTTACCACAAACAGACTACATGTGACCTTTCCATCGTCATTTTGTAATGCATGAAGTCACAGATGCACATTACAGAGCTTGTATCTACATTTTTTTTTTTTTTTTACTTCAGAAAATGAACTTTTCACTACATAAAACCTTTATTCCTGCAAGTTGGACCTTTAACCCGCTGGGTCCTATAGAAGGTGCATTATATGGAGAAAAATCCTGAAATGTTCTTTTTTTTTTTTTCAAACCCTCCAAAATGATAATCTTGGATGACATAGTGGTGAGTACATTATCAGAATTTTTTTATTCTGGAAGTGAACTAATCCTTTTACTAATCCTTTTTTGCCTAGGCTATCAGACAAAATTGTCCGTGATGTTGCCTAGACAGCAAGTTTATAATGAATAAATGTTAAAAGGATATAGAAGTACAGTCGTGGCCAAAAGTTTTGAGAATTACATAAATATTGGAAATTGGAAAAGTTGCTGCTTAAGTTTTTATAATAGCAATTTGCATATACTCCAGAATGTTATGAAGAGTGATCAGATGAATTGCATAGTCCTTCTTTGCCATGAAAATTAACTTAATCCCGAAAAAAACTTTCCACTGCATTTCATTGCTGTCATTAAAGGACCTGCTGAGATCATTTCAGTAATCATTTTGTTAACTCAGGTGAGAATGTTGACGAGCACAAGGCTGGAGATCATTATGTCAGGCTGATTGGGTTAGAATGGCAGACTTGACATGTTAAAAGGAGGGTGATGCTTGAAATCATTGTTCTTCTATTGTTAACCATGGTGACCTGCAAAGAAACGCGTGCAGCCATCATTGCGTTGCATAAAAATGGCTTCACAGGCAAGGATATTGTGGCTACTAAGATTGCACCTAAATCAACAATTTATAGGATCATCAAGAACTTCAAGGAAAGAGGTTCAATTCTTGTTAAGAAGGCTTCAGGGCGTCCGAGAAAGTCCAGCAAATGCCAGGATCGTCTCCTAAAGAGGATTCAGCTGCGGGATCGGAGTGCCACCAGTGCAGAGCTTGCTCAGGAATGGCAGCAGGCAGGTGTGAGCGCATCTGCACGCACAGTGAGGCGAAGACTTTTGGAAGATGGCCTGGTGTCAAGAAGGGCAGCAAAGAAGCCACTTCTCTCCAAAAAAAACATCAGGGGCAGATTGATCTTCTGCAAAAAGTATGGCGAATGGACTGCTGAGGACTGGGGCAAAGTCATATTCTCCGATGAAGCCTCTTTCCGATTGTTTGGGGCATCTGGAAAAAGGCTTGTCCGGAGAAGAAAAGGTGAGCGCTACCATCAGTCCTGTGTCATGCCAACAGTAAAGCATCCTGAGACCATTCATGTGTGGGGTTGCTTCTCATCCAAGGGAGTGGGCTCACTCACAATTTTGCCCAAAAACACAGCCATGAATAAAGAATGGTACCAAAACACCCTCCAACAGCAACTTCTTCCAACAATCCAACAACAGTTTGGTGAAGAACAATGCATTTTCCAGCACGATGGAGCACCTTGCCATAAGGCAAAAGTGATAACTAAGTGGCTCGGGGACCAAAACGTTGAAATTTTGGGTCCACGGCCTGGAAACTCCCCAGATCTTAATCCCATTGAGAACTTGTGGTCAATCCTCAAGAGGCGGGTGGACAAACAAAAACCCACTAATTCTGACAAACTCCAAGAAGTGATTATGAAAGAATGGGTTGCTATCAGTCAGGATTTGGCCCAGAAGTTGATTGAGAACATGCCCAGTCGAATTGCAGAGGTCCTGAAAAAGAAGGGCCAACACAGCAAATACTGACTCTTTGCATAAATGTCATGTAATTGTCAATAAAAGCCTTTGAAACATATGAAGTGCTTGTAATTATATTTCAGTACATCACAGAAACAACTGAAACAAAGATCTAAAAGCAGTTTAGCAGCAAACTTTGTGAAAACTAATATTTGTGTCATTCTCAAAACTTTTGGCCACGACTGTACATAAAATAATATAGGTGATACGTGAGGTGATACAATGATAAGTGAGCATGATGTGTTTTCATTTTGAAACTATGCGAATGAACCAAAACAATGCTAGTGTTTATAATTATAGGCTATTGATTACTTGTAAATATTGAATTAAATAGCCTAATATGGTAAATTCCTCTTGAATCCAGTTAATCCAGTAAAATAAACTAGGTCCAGTAAAATTCCATAGGCCTAAACCACTGTAGTGTTCCAGCATCTAGTGAGCTGCCTTGCTACAAGGTAATGTCTAAAGCCGGAAAAAACAGAATTCAATCTTACAGGTGACTGATTTGGAACAATTATTGACACACCTCACATGAAACACATAAGATACATGATTCCCAAGTGATTCTAGTTTGTTTTTAGCATGTTGCTAAACTAATCTGTGGAAAAGGGATTAGCAAAAAATGTTGCTAATCAATAGAAAGGTCTCTGTAAAAAAAATAAAATAAAATAAATCATGTCAGTCTCAACAGATGCATTAACAGCAGTTGCAAATTTTTACGACAAACATTTGTCATTGGCCTTAGCTCTATGCTAATTGTACCTACAACTGCTAAACCACAAAGATACATCCAGGAGTTCCTGTGACACCTAAACAACTTTTTATTTAAACTTCAACATTTAAATGAATATGAATGCTGACAGATAGCTTTCTCTGGGTATTAGATCTACTTGGTTTGGCTTAATGCTTATCTAATTGGCTGCTCTAATTAGCAAACAAACACTGAGCAAAATAACAATATTTTTTTAATTAGATATCTTAGCATAATTTAGTTCTTTGGAACCTTCCGGAATAATGGGAACTGCAGTTCTATATGGTTTTTGAACAGAACTGTTGTTATTCTGTATAAATGTGGACCACATTAATCATAAATATTATATAAATGTTACTTAGGACCTCCTGCCAGAAACAGTGACATTGCCCCTGCTGAAAAAAAAAACAGCATATGCTGGTTAGGTAGGTTTTGATGCTGGTATGCTGATTTTTGCTGGTTTAAGTTGGTCCTTTGCTGGTTTATGCTGGTCCTTAGCTGGTTAATGCTGGTCCTTAGCTGGTTTTTGCTGGTCCTTTTGCTGGTTTATGCTGGTGCAGGACCAGCATAAACCAGCTAAAGACCAGCATAAACCAACAAAGGACCAGCATAAACCAGCAAAGGACCACCTTAAACCAGCTAAGAACCAGCATAAACCAGCAAAGGACCAGCTTAAACCAGCATACCAGCACCAAAACCTACCTAACCAGCATATGCTGTTTTTTTCAGCAGGGGCATTTGATGCATTCTTACACCCTTGCAAGCAAAAAAGTTCTGGGACAATATCAGAATCAGCAGGTATGCTCAACATTTGCCCTTCTGCAAACTTGACTGATGTGACCTGCAAAAACACCAACGACAGCAAAACCAGAAAAGCTCAACCAGACAGAGGTTGGGAGAAGAGGAGAGAGGTGATAAATGAGATGTAAGGGGGAAAAGAGAGACCAGAGAGTGTCAGCAACATCTTTATCAACTCAGAAAAAGTAAGGGTACAGTTACAGAGAACTAGATTTCCACATGCTATTTGGGTCGGTTGAATTCTGCCTGAACTGTGGCAGAAATCAAATTTGCTATGACAATATAGTAAAAAAGCCTACTGAAGTACAAACTTATGACAAATAAGAAGTTTATCACAAACAGTTAAATACAGAAATCACACCTGTGAGAACATAAGACTGCAAAGTTAATTAATAGTGTAAGGAAACGTTCGCTATTAGATTTACTGAAGAGTGAGCTGCAAATTTATTTTAGCATTTTGTATGGATATAAAACTGTCACTGCAGAGCCCATTTTATAAATGAAATACTTGTTTCTTTTGATAAATAAATAAATAAATAATAATAAATAAAAAAAAAAACAACATTATTTTGTTACATGTTAAAATTGTTCTCAAAGGTTGATTATAAATAGTAATGAAAGCTGCTGGTGGCAAATTAATTATTTCCAATTTCTCACAGAGCCACATAATTAAATTGTTATCAATGCATAGATTTAATTCAATAGTAGTATTTCCAACAACAACAAAAACAAAGATGTTAAGCACAAAATGTTTCATTTCAGAGCTGGTTTATTTGCTTATTCTCTAATGACAAATCTTCATCTATGCACTCATTCTCAAACAGCTAAATTTTCAAGCTATACCATCAAATTTATTCTGACAATCCCTTCATGCCTAGAAAATAATTTCTATTTTAATTAGCTTTTGTTTTGGAGAACTTTCAAATCCTGTCTTTCAAAGCTGTTTGCTTTTCAGTCCAAGTTGAATAAATATGACTGCTGGCTATGAGAGAATGAAATATTTTTGTGAGCTAGACAGAGTTACGCTGGAGGTGAATGTGAAAAGATCTAAATCAAAGTCCTTGATTTCTATGATCGCTAAGTTGCTAAGCACTAGAAAGAAGACTGCACTCCAGAAAATAGAGATCATCTTTAGTAGCAGAACCTTGAGGGAGATTGACAAGCAACAGAAGACCTTTCATTCTACAGCACACTGACTTTGCTTATGTAACGGAGGCCAGCGGTAGGTGCTGTGTAGGTAAACCTCACTCCCTTGATCTCAAGAGGTGCACTAGCGACGATGCTAGAGGCTGTAGTCTTTAGCCTCCTTGTTAGCGTGCCCGCCTCCCATGCCGGAAGACCCAGATTCGAGACCCGCTCTGAACGATGTGCGAGTAGGACCCGGGTGTGAGGGGTTACGCTTATATAGTATAGAAATCAGTTTACCAGAACAAAAACATCTAATACAAATGGTTTTAAATAAAAATTTGCACATAGCACACATGGTAAAAACCTATTGAAAATTTTAGTACCGTATAAAATACTAAAAAGTATTTTTTAGTTCCTCCATCTCTAAATAATTTTTTACAGACTTTGTCACAATGCTTTCTTGCCTTTTCCTTGAAGGATTCAAGCAATGCTGCCTTTGTCTAAGTAGGCAGCTGACTACGTTTTGGAACAAAGCTTTTAAATCAGGGTTGCATTGGCACGAGTGGTCTTTACAATCTACTTAGGCTCACGATGCTTTTGGGAAACGCAGCCCTGAGCAACATAAGCAGGCAAACCTAGTAAAGATCTAAACATCTTGTCCCCATCAGGCATTGAGCTCTACCAGACATTATGAGAATAAAACAATAAAGCCATTAAAATGCTTTTGAATGACAGCGGCAGGTGTTCTCATAAATCTATGAGATAAAAAAAAAACAAATTGAAAGAGATCAATCTGAGCAGAGGAATAGCATGAAAGAGTTAAAGGATCTATAGTCAAATAACTTTTATCTCCAAACCTACACTGGTAAACAGAAAAATGAAAAATAAAACTACTTTGAACTAGCTAATCATATTTCATAGTAGTGAAGTTACATTTAAGTACACTATAAGTAACTATAGCCAAAATAGGGAAAATGTCATTTTATATATATATATATATATATATATATTTAAAACAAAAGATACTTACTTGAGGTGCAAAACTGTGCAAGACACGAAAATTTTATTTATTTGTCCTACCAAACGGAAAAACTGTGTCTATACATTTGTATTTTAAACACTTTCTAACACATTTTTGAAGCAAAAGGTACAAAAACTATGCTTCGGTCAAGGATATATCTTTTGAAATACAGAAACATGCTCTAAAATCTTAATATGTACTTTTGCATCTCAAATAAATTGAGCTTTTTTTATTGGCAAAAAAATACAAAAACAGTCATTAGTTTTGCAGTGTGGGTGGGAAACGTAACATTGAGGGGTAAGTCTGAGGTAGGATAATGAATGAAAAAACTGTGAGGTTATTCAGTGCTGCTGTTCTTCTGTTGCCGTAATGAGGAATGGCAGCAATGCTACAGGCGTGAGCCGCAATGAATCACCAACTGCCCAATGAATTATTATATTATGCCACTCAACGCATGCAACGTTTAGAGATGGTAGAGGTGAAATAGCAGAACACCTGTGTTATAAAGATACAGCTTATTCATATTTTAATATGGTCCCAGTGTGGTATGATGTATGGGCATTATAATCAATCAATCAATCAATCAATAACAGCTTGACTGAGAATTTGTGACCCTGGACCACAAAACCAATCTTAAGGGTCATATTTTATTAATAGAGATTTATACATATATCTAAAGCTGAATAAATAAGCTTTTCATTGTCGTATGTTTCGTTAGGATAGGACAATATTTGGCCAAGATACAGCCATTTGAAAATTTGGAATCTATTTGGATATTAGCTGTTAAAAAAAAGCTTCTAACTTACCGTTTTCATTCCCACAATGCTTTGTTCCACCTTGGTAACATAAGTGACATGGTCTTCATTCGATCGTAATTCCCTCAGTTGAATACGCTCATATATTCCCACTACCATGTCCCGTGGAATATCTGCACCATCATCTACCCCTAAATAAAAACACACAGAAGTGCTGCATATATATGCATAATACATACTACATAAATGTCACATAAAATATTAAACTTATCACACAGTCCAGTTGTATTACTTTCATATCTTCAGTTGGCTAACAGCTTTGAACACGCAGTGTTACACAATTATTTATTTATTTGTTTATTTATTTAAAAAATAAGCATTGATTTAAAAAAAAAAAATCGATATTTTCCATTGTATGAATTTTTCTTGGAAGAAAGTGGTTTAGCCTAGTAGTTCTAACCACTAGGCTAGATCTGCATTATGAACATAATATGCAGCAAAGCAGTTTAAGTCTAATGCAATTTTCGGGAGACTTGAGAAGTCACGAAAACACCAGGGGATGTTATGCAAAACCAGATGAGGAGATAGATGAAGATGATGAATATGAAACATACATTTTTCCCCCCTTACACTGTGAGAAAGAGTTGAATGGCGCAAGGGACTGTGGGATTGACAGCAGAGTGGAGCCAGTGTCAGAATATTGTAATATTGGTAATACTTCACAAAAAGTGTATACATTAGTTAATGTTAGTTAATGCAGTGCATTAACCAACAATGAGCATTACTTTAGTTTGTGAGACCTGCTATGCATAAAAAAAACTAAAATTTGTTTAGCTTTGTCAAAAATAACAAAGTAGAGCTGCTGCAAGAAATGTAGAACACCCCTAGCAGATCTCTACAGGTGGTGCTGGGGAGGAGGAGGGATAACATAAGCTTTCATAATCCAGTTTCATGCCTGAACTATATATTTAGCCAGTGATGTCAACAAATGGAACCATATTATAAAGTGTTACTGTTTGTTACTGTTTTATGTTTCTTCGGATTTAATTTGGAAATTAATGTGACTTGAAAATAATGAAAATAATTTGAAAATAATGTCTCCAACCTCAAATATAAACACAAATATACAGCAATGCAGGGAGCCACAATAAACAATAAAATAAAGTTAATGTACAGACAATTTCTGTGTCACAGAAATTGTAATGAAAGTGAAAGTTTACACTGTGAGATTAACAAAGCCCTGACGTCACTGGCTGTTTTCATTAAATGAATGTGCTTTAGGGTGCTTTCAATGGCATTATACTTGATGCTTAATTAGGTTTCGCCCACTCACTTCAAGTGAAATGATCCTGACCTAACTTATCATGAAGATGATAATGGAAGATTATGTGTATATATGCAGTTGGAAAACTAGATTAGCATTTACTGAAGGAAAGGCAACAGAGGAATAGTGTTTGGTTTTGTTAATGCTAAATGAGAGCTGCTTTGTCATGACACTCGATAACAGCAAAGCATGAAAAAAAAGTTTAAAGGGGTCATATGATCCGATTTCATGTTTTCCTTTGTTGTTGCAAAGAGTAAAGTCTTAAACCCAAAGAGATATCCTTTATAAAAAAAAAAAAAAAAGGAATGAAGGACTGCTTCCTGAACCTGGGAAAATAGCCTACAATGCCAATCTATAACAATCTATAAAGTAGGACAAATCCAACTTTGCAAGGACAGTCTGGCACTTCTGATTCACAGCCTGTAAGTACGTTCTCATATTTGAGATTTTTTTTCAATTCAAACGCAAATTTTTAGCAGTGTAGAGATGCGCTTGTTGTTTGACGTTTCTATGATCACAAATGCAGACATGGTGTTATGTTTACGCAATGCAACGCAACATGTAAAAAGACAGTATAGTCCTTAAAATCAGTAATTATGTCCTCACTGGATGCAACAAATTTCTCATTTCTCATTTATAATAGGTTTAATAGGTATAATAGGTTTTATTGTTTTTCGTCTCGTCACTCCGGGACACGGCATCACAAAATGGTAAGACACGTAACAATTCCGTCACACGCTTGAGGTATTCGGCCAATCAAAACACATTGGATAGCTGGCTAATCAGAGCACACCACACCTTTCAGAATGATAAGCTTTGTAAATATCAATGCATTTCAGAAAGGCAACTTAAACACATTGCATTACACCAAATTCACAAAATAATGTTCTTTTTAGCGACATCATATGACTCCTTTAAACTTCACACTTCAGCTACAGGGTTACAGGTTTGGTTTTGCGTTTAGTTGTCCCTTGATACATTTTAATACATTTGCTCTTGCCTTTAGCACCTTCCTTTTCTGTTTCTTCCTGTCTCACCTCTTAGATTGCGGATGAAGTCTTCCAGCATCATCTTCCGGTCAGGTTTGATGTTGGGACTGTACATGTCCGTGTTGAGAAGGATAATGGCAAACGCAAGGATGAAGATTGTGTCAGGATTGTGGAACTGCTGCACCACGTCTGGGTTACACATACAGTAACGCTGACTGAGAAAAACAAGATGCAAGAAGGCTATGTTTATTTAACACATTTTCATAAATGGAGCCTTCTGTTGCTTATCTTTCAATAAGTCATGAATCATTTGTAAATATGATGGTACTTATCTAAAAACAGCTTATTAAAAGTGTTGCTTGCTACTTATTTATTTAAAAATGTCCCTATTACCTGAAAGATATAATACTGAATACTGATACCTAATACTGAAATAGATGTCTGAAACTGATAAAAAAAAGAAAAAAGTTATATGTTCATAACAGCCTGTTTTAAGTTAATTGTCAATGATCTAATTAATTACCAATGCTTTATACCTCATTGATGTGTTATCTTTAGATTTGATCATCTATTATCTATCATCTATCATGTCATAACTTTAATATATTGTATTAGTACAATATATTGGGTTTTTAAATTAAACGTATAGTCATTATAGGATATGCATTCATTATAATATGTCATAAATTGTTGAATTTTTACATTTTTGAAGGAAACTGTCAAATGATTCCACAATTCTAGGACTAATATTCTGCAAAGTTTTTTTGAAATTACTTGGCTCTTTCATTTAATGTAAGTCAGAGGGGGATTTTTCTGTTTGTTTTATCGTCTGCCAGGTGAAAATCCCCAGTTTAATCGCATAGATGAGTAATTACACAGTTTTAATCATTAAAATGGATGATTTTAGATACTGTTCATGCAACCCAGGCTCACTGTGAAGACGTGCCTGTGGCAACATTTCTGCAAATTTCAACGTACAAACTGAAATGTCCAGTAAGTGGTGCTAAATATGTCTTCATTTTTATCCAAAACAGATGAATGTGAATCTGGCAGTGTTTTATTGCATTGATAGTTGTGTGTATTGCTACCGTTTGGAAATTAAATGAAATCCTGTAAGTGGTGCTAAAAGATTAATGCACTATAGCACAGGATTTAATGTTCTAAGGTAAACCTTACCTTAAACAGAACTCATACTGTTAACAAAAGCAAATAAAAAAATATTTCACGAAGCAACATATATTTGCTCATACGTCTTTGATCTGTTTTTATTGCAAATTGTGTTTTGTGGGACTCTTAACCCATTGCTCTGCATTAAAAATACCAGCTATACCAGATAGGACACCGAGCATGTTTACCACATTAGAAAAAGCGGTAACACTTCATAATAACGTTCGGCTGTAAGTCATTTATATGTGATTAGTTAATGATGAAATAATCTTTTACAAAACATTCACAAATGATTAATAACTGATATGCTAACAATTTGTGTATGTTTTGTTAATTCATTTGCAAGTCAATTACAAGTTCATTTACAAGTAATTACTTAATGATAAACTAATCATTTACAAAACATGACTATGTGTTTATAAATGATTAATAAGTGCTATGTTAAAAAGTGCAAAAATGCAATTATTCTAAAACTATTTTCTTTTTTAAATAATAATAAATTATTTGCTGTCAAGTGAATAAACATGTAAACCCTTTCTCTCATCAGCACAGACTTTCTGTCTGGAGTGTCTTGGATCTAGTGATAATGTAAACCAGTTTACCCTCTAATGAAGATCACACCAGGTGCACAGTGCTAAATTACTCCATGTGTGTCACAGAAGATATCTTTACTTTCACCAGTCAGCACTTACATTGCATTACGCATTACAAATTATTCAAAACCTGTTGTAAATGTAAATGCATAAGTAAATAATTTACAAATCTTTCTGCATCCCCTAATCTAAAGTGTAAACAATTAATCACTTGTAAATGTGTTACACATCACTTGTAGATTTTTCTTACATGTTAAAAATGATCTGGTGTATACAAGGCATTTACAACACTTTCTGCATCCCCTAATCTAAAGTGTAAACTACTCATTAGTTGTAAATGTTTTATAAACCTGCTGGTTACAGGTTGTGCGGGTATACACACTGGGGGGAAAGATCTACAAATGATGAGTAAAACATTTACAACTGATGATTTGTTTACACTTTAGAATAGGGGATGCAGAAAGATGTGTAAATGATTTATTCATTATGTGATCTTCAATGGAGGATAAACATTTCAATGACTGACATTTCAATTATTTATAATTGTTTAATAATATATTGACTAGTAACTTATTAACCATTTACTAAGGATCTGTTTGATTATTTCATGATGTTATTTTTTAAGATAACATGACAGTTTTGTAAATTGTTAGCATATAATTTATTAATCATTTATGAATGCATAGTCATGTTTTGTAAATAACTGGTTCATCATTAACTAATTACTTGTAAATGAATTAACAAAACATACATAAATTGTTAGCATATCACTTATTAAAGGTTTCTAAATGTTTTGTAAATGATTATTTCATCATTAACTAATCACTTATAAATGACTTACAACTGAACGTTATTATAAAGTGTTACCGAAAAAGCCAGACATATTGAGATGGTTATGTAAAGCACACATTAAAATGTATTAGTTTACAAACCTTGCACTATTGTAAAAATAATTCTATAATTCACTAATGTAAAAGTCATAACTAGTGGATTCATTTTTTTTTTTTCATTTTAACATGTTAAAAATATTTAACATAATTAATGCATGGGTGGGGCTAGGTTTGGCCACCCCACTGACAAGTGCTAAAAAAATGTGTTTGTTTAGATGCACAGAACATCTTTACAAGTACATTAAATGGGAGACTTTTCAGGCGCTTCAGTAGAACAGCAGTGAACTGTCGGTTAAAAACAAATTTACCTGTCCTGTCAGCTATTATACTGTGCTTATAGTGGAGCACTTCAAGTGTACGCACAATGCTATAATAAAGAGCTGTATCATATTCAGACCCAAATGAAACTGGGAGTATGCAATGTCGTAGTTATGTTGTCAGTTAAGACATGAATTTACAAAAAAAAAGCAAATTAAAGCTGCCTTAAAATGGTGCATGTACGTATTTATTATGTATAGGTCACATAGTGTCAGATCTGCATCAAGTTCAGCAACGGCAGCTGTAACAGCAGCAAGAATATCATAATAACCAGCTGCTGTGATGTCTGTTAATCAAACAACAAAATTAAAAGAGGAAATTACTTCTGTAGTTTTTTTTTTTTTTTCTTAGAATTTAGAGCTAAATTTATTTAATTTAGTGTTTGATAATATTAGGCTATATTTTCCTGCTGAAGGTAGGTAGCTAGCCTATATGACATTTATTCTAATGGGTTTATGTGAAGATTGTTTCAAGTTCACTTAAATTAGAAGTTATTTTTTAAAGTCTAATAAATGTTAAAGTGATAACTCTCAATTATACTGTTGAATCATTATATTCTTGGTTAAATATTAGGGAAAAAAATCATAAAGACATTTGGAATCATTGATACTTGCCTTCAATCATAAAAACAGATAACATTAAACAAATATTAAAAATATATGTTTGTTATGTTACTTCTACATTAATTTGAAGCATGAATGTGAAATTATTACAATATTAAAGTATAATTAAAAACTTTAATGTCAGGTAGGATTAATCACAATTCATTTCAGGAAAAATGTGTCATTAATTTTTTATTTTTTTTTAAAATCGATTGACACCTGTCACGTTGCATGTAACGATGTCACGATGCGAATATAATTTAAATCAAAAGCCTTTAATAGAAATCCACAAGGCAAGGTAGACAGGCAGGAACACACATACACACTCAAGATAACCATAAGGACCGGCAATGAGACAAGGAACTCAAACAAACATATAAGGACACTAATTAATTACAAACAGGTGATGAACATAACGATAATGACAGGAACTCCAAATAAGGGCACACAAGAGCGAGAAACCAAAACAGACAGTTCACGGGGGTGTAACAACACCACTAGTCATAACATAGAACTGTGTGAAAATAAATCTTTACTAATCAATAATCTGCCCGTAATCATAATTTCTATATAAAGGAATAAGTTGTTAGTGTTTTACTACCACTAATGTTAATTTCACCTGGAAACTGCAGTGAATTGTGTGTATAAGTACGTTTTGCTATACAATTTGCAAAAATAAATAAATAAAAAAAAAAATATATGAAAAGCACTTTTTTCCCAATGAGCCAATATGTTACATTTATGTCTGTAGGACAATAAAAAAATTAACCATTTAGGTTTGTTCAAAACTCTCAGTATTAGCAATAGTAATAGTGATGCTTACTAAGCATTGCATTAAAGCACTATTATTTATGAATGTTAAATTTCACATTCATTTCACTCTTTTTTTAGGTTTGGGAAATATCAAAGAAACTGCAGGAGAGACAGCCAGGAACAGGCTGGATTGTGTTATGCAACCACAGTTATTTATAAACCAGTGTCTTGCAGACAGATGCAGACGTGTGCAACACTCTCGCACACACACAACAGCATAAGGATCATCAGCAGTCTTGTTATTTCCAGTGCTGAAAACAAAAGCATATTTGGCTATCACCCTAGAAGCGTTGAAAGCTGCAACTGCATTATGATTCAGAATCGCAATAAGAGCCACCGCTGCATATGAATGGAAAGTAATTGTTCTAGCAAGACGATTATTTGAATTTTTGGACCAGCATTGTCTAGTAAACGTACACCATCTGCTGTGCTATAGGAGGAATTAATTAAAACATAAATAAAAGTGAAAACTGAAAATATAAAAAGAAAAGTTTAAAATATTCTTCGGTTCAGAAGAAAAATAACATTAGTTTAATTAAAACTATTTTCAAATTCATATTTTATGGTTAATTCTACAAGCATTTATGAAAGAAAGTATACATTTTAATTACTTCTCAGTTAATATAAGCCACATGAAAAACAAAAACACTTTTAGAGTTTGTTACACTACATATACATTTCCCAAAAATGTTTCATGTCAACTACCCAACTGCTTTTCAAACTAAACATTCAATCCTTTACTTCAATGTAACACAGCGCTGCATTCCTTGAAAATGCGATTGATCTATGGAGAGCATTCAGCATGCATTTTTATCCTTCAGTGCCAGGATGAAAAAGTTCCTAAGCACAGGTATCCCATCAGCCCTGGCTCTTATCTTCCCCTCACATATGAAGGTGGCTGGAGCATTTATGTGTGTGTGTGTAACAGTGCCTGGAGTCTCACCTGAATGCCTCTATCAGTCTCTCCACTTTTTGTGCTTCACCTTGCACACGGATATGAGCCTGAAACTTCCTCAGAGCCTCATCCAACTCCATCCCAGAAAAATCCATCTCATCCACCACACAGCTATCAAAAAGAAGGGACAGACAGAAAATGGGAGAGGGAGAGAGAGTGTGTAAGAAAAACAAGGTGTTAAGCAGACACATAAGATGTAAGCTCACATGGCCTCTAGACCAGGGCTAGCTCTACGGTCAGTGGATATTTAAGGTTTAGCCCAGATCTCTGTGGAACTGTTTGGGGACATCTATTGATGAAATACTGGAATCGCACTTACTTTAGAGTAACACAAATTCGATCTTGATGGAAACACTTTAGTATAGTGAACGATTCTCACAATTAACTAGCTGTTTATTGGCATGCTTATTATTAACATATTGGCTGTTTATCAGTACTTATTATGCACCTATTATATTTCTAATATTCAAATCCATTAAAGGATTGTTAGGCTGCATTAATTAGGTCAACCGGAACTGGGAACACTTCCCATAACACCTGATGCAAGAAAAATGGAATCTATTCTAATATTGTCGGTCTCCTGCTTATTCCGAGGTCAGATCCAGTATGAATCCTGAACAGTTGGCCACTGCAGTTTCCCTTGATCCAGTTTGTATCCAGATGGTGGGTCAGTACATATACTGACCCACTGACCCATCGACCAAGATGGCGGCGCGTGCACAACGCGAGGCTCAGCGTCTCTCCAGTTTTTGCAGTTTTGCGGTAATTCTCCTGCTCATATCGGGTCTGTTCGTGCAGAACAGTTGTGCATTAACATCGTACACCCGACAGGAGCTTTTGGATATAAGTTTGCACATTTCCGACAGTTTTATCAGCAATCTTCGTCTCGCCCCTGAGATCGCCAAAACAATCGAGGCTGCGCACCCTACTCGGCCGGGCGGAAGTGCTCGAAGGCGGCGGCGCGACCGTAAACAAAGGAGGGGGAAACGCGGAGGACTGAGAGCTAAGCTAAAGCTAACACCACACCGGCTCTCTCTCCCCAGCATTTTCCTCGCCAATGTGAGGTCTATGGTGAACAAAATGGACGAGATTCGACTCCGCATTAGCCACAGCAAGAGGCTTTTGAACTGCAATGTCATGATTTTCACCGAAACATGGCTAAACAGCGGCATACCGGATAACGCTATTGACATAGCTGGACACCAAACATTCCGAGCAGATAGATCGGCTGATGACACCGGTAAGACCAGAGGCGGAGGATTGTGCATTTATGTTAACAAAGCTTGGTGCACGAACTCTGTTAGTGTTGTCAAACACTGCTCAGCTAACCTAGAGTTTCTCATGGTTAAGTGCAGACCGTTTTATCTGCCGCGGGAGTTTACATCAGTCATTATAACCGCTGCTTACATTCCTCCCGACGCTGATGCCAAGCTCGCAATGAACGAACTTCATGCGGCCATCAGTAAACAACAGACTATTCACCCGGAGGCTGCATTTATTGTTGCGGGGGATTTTAATCACTCCAACTTAAAGACAGTGCTCCCAAAATTTCATCAGAACGTTTCCTGTCACACCAGAGGCAACAAAACTTTGGACCATGTCTATACAAACATGGCTGAAGCCTACACTGTGACCCCCCTCCCCCACCTGGGACAATCAGATCACCTTTCTTTGTTCCTCATCCCCAAATATTCACCCCTCATCAACCGT
This sequence comes from Cirrhinus molitorella, assembly GCA_033026305.1. Classification (NCBI taxonomy): domain Eukaryota; kingdom Metazoa; phylum Chordata; class Actinopteri; order Cypriniformes; family Cyprinidae; genus Cirrhinus; species Cirrhinus molitorella. The sequence continues at coordinate 16,695,115 of CM065128.1, forward strand.
GTGAAGCCATCAGTGAAGACCATCAAAGTGTGGCCAGCGGGGGCAGACCTCACACTCCAGGACAGGTTTCAAAATACTGACTGGAGTATGTTTGCTTCTCAGGCCACATGTGGCTTTCACACGGACATAAACAGCTATACTTCCTCTGTTCTGGATTACATTAACACCACCGCAGACAGTGTCACAACTCAGAAGCAGATCACCACATACCCAAATCAGAAGCCATGGATGAACAAGGAGGTGCGCCTCCTGCTGAAGGCACGCAACACAGCCTTCAGATCAGGAGATGCACAGGCCTACAGCACATCCAGGGCAGATCTGAAGAGGGGCATCAAAAAGGCCAAGCACTGCTACAAGCTAAAGATAGAGGATCACTTTACCAACTCTGACCCTCGACGCATGTGGCAGGGCATCCAGGCCATCAGTGACTACAAACCCAGCCATTCCACCCCAACAGACACAAATGCCTCTTTCCTGAACGAGCTCAATGACTTTTATGCTCGCTTTGAGAGAGACAATAGAGGATCTGCCACCAAGCTTACATCTACAAATAATCACCAGTCCATCACACTGACCTCCACAGATGTGTATACTGCACTGAGCCGGATCAACACGCGCAAGGCTGCTGGACCAGACGGCATCCCTGGACGCGTACTTAGGGCATGTGCGGAGCAGCTTGCTGGGGTTTTTACAGACATTTTTAACATGTCCCTCGCTCAAGCGGCTGTGCCAACTTGCTTTAAATCCACCTCCATTGTGCCAGTGCCAAAACACTCTAAACCATCATGCCTGAATGACTACCGTCCTGTAGCACTCACACCCATCATCATGAAGTGCTTTGAACGGCTGGTCCTGGAACACCTGAAAAACTGTCTCCCGTCTACACTGGACCCACTCCAGTTTGCATACCGGACCAATAGGAGCACAGAGGATGCAGTCTCCATAGCATTGCACTCTGTACTCGCACACTTGGACAATAAGAACACTCATGCACGTATACTGTTTGTCGACTTCAGCTCGGCATTCAACACCGTCATCCCCTCCAAGCTAATCACTAAACTTGGAGATCTGGGCATTAACACCTCACTCTGCAATTGGATTATGGACTTTCTGACCAACAGACCTCAGCATGTTAGGTCAGGCCTCACTTGCTCTACCACCATCATGCTCAACACTGGCGTACCACAAGGCTGTGTGCTGAGCCCTTTCCTCTACTCCCTCTTCACCCACGACTGCAGAGCTTTGAATGGATCAAACACCATCATCAAGTTTGCAGACGATACTACGGTGATCGGTCTCATTAGCAACAACGATGAGACTGCCTACAGGGAGGAGGTCCAGCACTTGGCCACATGGTGCACAGAAAATAACCTGCTCCTTAACACCACCAAAACTAAGGAGCTGATTATAGACTTCAGGAAGGAGAGAGGAAGCAAACATGATCCCATCCAGATTAACGGGATGGCTGTTGAGCGTGTCTCCTGCTTCAAGTTCCTGGGGACCCACATCTCAGAAGACCTGTCCTGGACCACCAACACCTCCAGCCTGGTCAAGAAGGCCCATCAGCGACTCTTCTTCTTGAGGACACTGAAGAAAAATCAGATGTCCCCAGCCATCCTGGTGAACTTTTACCGCTGCACAATAGAGAGCATACTAACCAACTGTGTCACAGTCTGGTATGGAAGCTGCTCTGTTGCGGAGCAAAAAGCACTGCAGCGGGTGGTGAAAACTGCCCAACGCATCACTGGGACTCCACTCCCTGCCATCAAAGACTTGCAGAGGAAAAACTGCCTGCGTCGTGCACGCAGTATTCTTAAGGACTCCTCTCACCCCGCCCACGGACTGTTTTCTCTCCTGCCTTCCGGCAGGCGCTTCAGGAGCCTCCGGACTAGAACCAGCAGACTGAGGAACAGCTTCTTTCCTAGAGCTGTCTCCTTACTGAACTCTGCCCCTCATTGATTCCACTGCATCTCCTTCACACCTTCACTTCCCTCATCCTCCTCATACCTCTTTAATCAACCATAACCTTTGTATTTGCACTATTAACTTGTATTTGCACTACATGATCACTCATATGCACTAAGGGACTTAAAAACCACTATTCTAATGCTCATTTGCACTACCTGTCTGTCTTCACTCTCAATCATTGTATAATTGCAGCATATATTATACTGCAATTCACTACTCAATCCACTGCACTGATACCTCGGATGAACATCTGATCAAAATTTCACCTGCAGTATTTAATATTCTATTCAGTATTTAATATACACTGCACTTCATTGCACATTTTACTACATTGTAAATATCCCATCTGTAAATATCCCATCTGTAATTCCTGCCTATAGTACATAACCATCTGTATATTATGTTCATAGTATGTATCCATCTGTAATTATTACCATAGAACGCTTTATCTACATTTAAATTATTTAACTTATATCCTGCACTTTACTTCTTATTGCACTTCTGGTTAGACCTAAACTGCATTTCGTTGCATTGTACTTGTACATGTGTAATGACAATAAAGTTGAATCTAATCTAATCTAATATAGACCACCTCTACAGGTAGTACAAACTACTTGTTTATTGGTCAGAGGAGAACTGACCCCTAACTAACCCTCAAACTAAAATTGTTTAAAGTTTCTTTTGAATTATTGATATATTACTTTCCCATGTATTGTAAAAAGTGCTATATAAATAAAGCTGACTTGACTTGACTTGACTTGACCTATTCTGTGTGAACATATTCTACATCCCTACCTAAAACTGTTAATAAGCAGTAAATTAAGAGTTTATTAAGGCAAAAGTCATAGTTAATGGTTTATTAATAGGGAGAATTGGATCTTAAAATAAATTGTGACCATAATTGGTGTAACACTTTAGATTAGGAAACACATATTCACTATTAACTATGAATTTTCCTTGTACAAACTCCTAATTTGCTGCTTATTAATAGATAAGGTAGTGGTAGATCTAAAATGTGATCATGCAGAATAAAGCATTAATATGTGCTTTATGAGTATTAATAAACAGCCAATAAGCTAATAATATGAATGTAATAAGATGCTAATTAAGTGAGAATTGGTATTTAAAATAAAGTGTTAATAAAATTTTAAAAAATAAATAAAAAATAAATACTGTTAAATTTAAATAATATTTCACAATATTAAGTTTTGACTGCAGTCTTTGTAAGACTTTTTTTTCAAAAACAAATGAATTTAAAAACATTAAAAACAACATTCATTTAATTAATTTTATTTTTTAAAAAAGCTGATAATTTAGCATGAGTAAGTATGGGCTATTTTTATGAAACTTCGGATATTGGTACAATTTTTCTATCATGAAGGTTTGAAATGACATAAAAGATGGCAGATTTTCATTTTTGGAATGAAACTAATCTCGTAATCTTAGATTATTATTATTATTATTATTATTTTTTATAATTATTATTTTTTAAGTGGCACTAAAACGGCATCGTACATAGTGCTACGCCTTTATTCTCAACATGGCTACGACTTTATTCTCGTAATTTTGATTGTATTCTCATAATATTATGAATTTAATCGCAGGTTTCTTTATTTGTTCATTATTTTTGTACCTTTTACGTGGCATTAAAATGCCATCGTAGATCTTAACTGGTGTTTAACTATAGAATGTTGTTCCTTCGCGCCACCTCGTGGAAATTGTGTAAAGCAGAACAAAGTTTTTAAAAATCTGAAAAAGCCTCCGTGATCACGTGTGACGAATTGAGCGTTGCTGCGAGAAAAATCATGCACTTTTAATGGCCACATCTGTATTCCTTTAATGGCAAACAAAGTTCACAGCCCAAGAAGTCCAACTGAAGCCTCACTCCACAGTTCCAGAACCACAGAAATACTTGTTCCATAAAGTGTAAGTGGTCTGTATGAAGGCGATAAATAATCGATAATTATTTTTTTCTTCCACCAATGTTTGCATGTTTATTATGCTAAGCTGCCAGCTGGAGGGTTCAGAAAGAAAAATGGCTGTCGATTCGAACATAGAGCAGGTGCACAGAGAGTAAGACATCTCTGCAGGGGAAATAATATCCAAGAACAGGGAGACAATCTGTTCCTCTCTCTCTGTAAAGCTGATAAAGAATATCCTTTCCGTATGAAAAACAGACTGTTCAAAGATGAATAACAGAATGAACAATTCAAGTGTACAATTTATACACACACACATTGCATTAACACATACAAGCGTAAACATTTTGCACATGCATACGCCTTGATAACACATGTATTTCTGGTATAGTTCATAATTTACATCTCTTTCATATGCATGGGAACATGATTATAGCATGCACATATACATAAAGTAACTTAGTTGTCACTACAAAAGCAGTTTTAGATTTTTAGGCCAGTTTAGTTTGTCAAGAAAAACACTTTATATATATATATATATATATATATATATACATATACATATGTAATGCTTGTTCGTTTATTGTTTATTTATTTATTTTTATTTTTATTTTTGGAATGTCTCCTTTTACAATCTTTACTGTCGTTTTGATCAGTTAAATGTTTAAAAAATTAGAAAAGCTTGGTAAAAACCTGGTGAAGGAGGCAGTTTTTCTCATCAGTTTGTTCAAGTCCCACTTGAGCTTGTTTTTGCATTAGTAGGCCCAAGGGCATAGAAAAAAAAAAATACTATCTAGAAAAAACACCAGAAAATCTTTTCTAAAAGCATGCTCACACTGATGGACATTCTTTGTATAGTAAGGACTAAACTTTAATACTAATTTGAGTTTTTCCCATCTGTCAGGAAGCCCTAGGTGCTTGTCTGTCAAACCGGTTATATTATCAACAGAAATTGAGCAGAAACAAAAGCAGAACACTCCAAAAGACAAGCATACAGATTCTTACTTTCAGAGGCAAAAAAAAAAAAAAAAAGGTGCATTTTTGCCAAGGTCCTCATTTTTTTCTTCTCAGTAAGCAGCTTCAGAACAGTCAAAATGTACTCAGACACCGCACTGCAGAAGTATAAATGTAGAGCAGGGGTGCCCGCACTTTTTTATGTGATGATCTACTTTTAAAAGGATCAACTCAACCAGATCTACCAACAAAAACACACAGTTTAATTGTAAACAAATTCACTTCAGATGCTATCTTAAAAATGTCTTGCTCTGGGCCCAGTTGCATGAAAGCCCTAAGAAACCTTATAGCTAAGAAATTCCTAAGTTATAATATTAAGGGTACCCTTAGTGAAACTTGGGTAGCAAGAAAAAACCTAAGGGTCAATTTAAGGAACTTTAAGGCTGTCATTAAGTATTTCCCTTAATTATCTAAGTGTTTGCTTAAGCGTTGCTACAAAGTCCTTAGTAACCATTTCACTTTAAGAAATGTAAGGGAGCAAAACAACTCGCTTAAATCATCTTAAAATCAGTATCTGCAAGGTTTTTAAGTTCAAATGTACATTTTTAAGCTCAAAGTATTTTAAGTCCTTTTTTTAAGACCTGCAAAAATAAAAATTAATACCATGAGTGTGGTAGGGCAATGTCACTGTGACATGTTAAACTGTAAAATGACTGTAAAAAGCATGATTTACGGGTTTTCATAAAAACAAAACATTCTATACACATTTTTAAGAAAATTGAGTAATATCAGTCATTCTATTAATTTAAACATTTGTTATCAAAATTAAATAACCATATAAATATATTTTACTGTCTTAATTGTTTAGATTTTTATATGCGTTATCTTCTTGTCGATCCACTAGTTTACACTAGTTTCAGAACGTGGGTTAATTTTCACTTTAGAAAATTTCCAGTCATTTAATTAATAAAATGTTTCTATTAGGTTATATTTCCATTTCGTTATGTTCTGTTTATTATGAAATGCAGCAACTATAGCAACCGGATTTTTTCTCCTCCAGGATACCGTTAAGTCGAATTACTTAGCACTTTCATGCAACCTGTTCTCCGAAGCGCCTAAAGCGGCTAGTTGCAACAAGAGCAAAATCTTTCCGCATGGCACTCGACCTGCCACCGTTATACGCGGGGTTTGGGGGTATTCTAATATGAATAAAATACATCGTCAGGTTTTAATTGAAAGGATTATTGCCGCTTTCTTTACACACCTGTGCATTTAATAAACTCACAAACAGAAGTATGTAACAATTTTTTTTTTTTTTTTTTAGTAAATGGCTGATTGTTAAATTACTGAAACACAGTTTTTATCTCAGCGCCACACAAGACCCAACAGCACGTTTGAATTTAGGAGTTAAAGTTTAAATATACCGGTGATCGTCCGAAACGAATCGAAACGAAAATCGATGAGTTTTGGGTTATTTAATCCGTGTATCATTCGTTCAATCGCTTTTTCAAATTGAAACCAAAAATAAAAAAAACAAAAAACGACTTGTTTTTCCATTATTTATTCCCTGAAACCGAATAACGACTCCTTTTCCGATTTTCTGATTGTGCGCTCAGATCAAAATAGAAAAAAACGAATAACGGGATTTGACACATTTTAATTTTGATTTTTAATTTACCCAAATTGGCATGACCCGAAAGTGGATGTAACTTCGTTGCACGTTTAAACACCACGTTGACAGTCATGGAAAGTTTTGTGCTGTTCTGAGGAAACAGGCGCATAACTCTTACGGAGGATGACATGACTGTTGATAAAATCAGTAGGATCTTTCAGGTAACTTAACTTACTGTAGATTGAAAGACTAATTTTTGATTGGTGTAAGTGTATTGACCAGTGCGATTTGATTGGTCTAACGCCACGCCAACAACAACGTTGGAGGCAGCGACGATGAACTTCAAAGATCATATCAGGAGTGCATCAGTGTCAGCGTAAGTACATTGCCCTTTTTGTGATGTAACCGTATATTTTCATGATTTGGCACACTATTAAAAATATCGTTTGATATTCATGTGTCATGTTTCTCTTTTAAAGGGAAAAAGTTAAAACCCAAAATGGTTTTAATAGCAGTTCATCACCAGGAATGTTGTCTGTGTGATAATGGAGGCACACAACAACTGTACCACAGTCTACATTTTGGACCAAGGCAAAAGGAGGCCTATTGTAAAAATAAATCTGTTCTAGGACCTGTCCGTCCCCAATTTCTTTCACATTCCTCTAGTGGTTGAAGTTCAATAATTTCACTGACATTCAAAAATGTACATAAAGATTACTGAAGTATTTTATTTGCATGTCTGTACATAATTAAAGTGAATGTAATTTATTTTGATTATAGAAATGCATACAAACTGCAATTTAAGGAACATTGTAGAGTTTTATTAAAAAGTAAAATACTGAAAAAATACATTTATTTCTGTGTCACTTTATATCTGTGTTACTTTTTGGATAACGTCAGTGCTAAGCAACTACATAACTGTGCATTTCACATCTCTGTAATGCAATATAGTATCAGTATTATTATTTCCATTGAAACGTATTGCTTAATTTAGCAAAGACAGTCTTGATTATAATGACAAAAATTACCTTTTAGACTCTGAATTAATTTTCTTAATCTTCTTTGGCTATTTCTTTTAAGAAATTGGGTCTTTATAGGCATCTGAATTTGTAAAATTTGACAAAATGCTAGAATTAATAGACAAATGTAAGGGATAGAAAAAATAAAGGGGTATTCAGAAACTATGTAAACTTTATGCAGTTTCGCAAATAGTTGCTGTAACTACATAAAACAATGTCTTGAAATGTGACCAAAAACAAACAATAGCCTACTCAAAGACATACACAAATTTCAAAGATATAATGCGTGTGAATTCGTATCTGGACAAAAATACATATAAATAATTATGTTCTAAATTATAACGGTGACAGGTCGAGTGGCATGCGCGCATGGCCGTGCCGGGTCGAGTGGCATGCGCGCATGGCCGTGCCGGGTAGACTGCCATGCGCGTATAACGGTGGCAGGTCGAGTGCCATGCGCCTCTAGCGGTGACATGTGGAGTGGCATATGCCGGTGCCATGAGCGTATAACGGTGGCAGGTCGAGTGCCATGCGCATCTAGCGGTGACATGTCGAGTGGCATATGCCCGTGACACGGAAAGATTTTACTCCCATGGCGACGGAATAAACAAAAATCTCGCCTGGTCAAAATGTATTCGTAAAGCACAACTGCAAGTCAGACATAAACTAAAAGGAGACTGTAAGACATTATATGTAATAATAATAATAATTATAATTATAAGAAAAGCACATGTTAAAATGACGTGCGATCTACCAGCACTGTCTTTGCGATCGACTGGTAGATCGACCTATTGGGCATCCCTGATGTAGAGTGTGCATGAAAATTTTAGATAGAGACTTATTGTACAAAGATCATCCATTTCCATTTTCCAAAGTGATATCCTATGTAGGGTCCTGTAATCTATATCACCATCTCATGCCAAAAATAAATAAATAAATAAATAATAATAATAATAGGAATACACCCTGGATGGACGGCCAGTCCATAGCAGGGCTAACAAACTAATTTATTCAAACCTCTAAGCAATTTTCTAGTCCTGCTGTCCTTCAATATCTAAAATGGAAGCGTCTGATAAAGTGTGTACCATTGAGGGCACTCCAGGATCAAGGTTGGGAACATTGGTTTAATAGATTCCAAACTCTCAAAGGTCTTCAACAAATAAGAAACTGATCCTTATGAGTGCTACGTTGCCTTTTATTTGGTACTACTGCAACAAGCCTCGCAAAGCTTAGGGATCATCAGGCTTGATGAGAAAGAAAAGAAGCACTAGTTAGCACATTGTCTGAGCTCCCAATGGTTGATTACAAAAGACTCTGAAGCCATGCCTGTAGCATACACTTATTATGAAGACAATACAATTGGAGTACCCATGGGTTAAATGTCTTGCTCAAGGGTACTAAGGGAATTCTATAGATCATGGCTAACTCCTTATGGGCTCAATCCTGAGCTGTAGTTATTGTGCAAAAACAACTAATGTGAACTGAAAAGAAAGAAACATTCCTTTCCAGCACACTAAACCTTATGGTGATAGGGGAATGTTTCACCTCAATAGACTTATTCAAGATTCCCAGTACCACATTATCTCCTGCATAGTCTGCTGAAGATTACTGTACATCACAGCACGTTCCTAAGGATGCATTACTATGGGCTAATGGGATCAGTTTCTGAATGCCAGGGGCCTCCAGTTGATCAGTAGTCTAGTCTTTAATAGTGAGGGGATATTTCATTTGTAATACTACCATGTTCAAAGCCCAGAAAGTTAGTAAGGACATTGATAAAATAAACCATGTGACATCAGTGGTTCAACTTCAGTTTTACAAAGCCAAAAGAATACTGTCAAAGAAAACAAAAATAACGACTTTGTTCAGCAATTTCTTTAACAGTTTCTCAATTTTGTAGAATGATCATCCAGGTTTCTATGTCAGAACATCTATCTTAATCTGTGTTCTGAAGATGAACAAAGGTCTTACAGGTTTGGAACACCATAAAGGTGAATAATTAATGACAGAGATTTCATTTTGGGTGAACTGTCCCCTTAACTGTTTGCAGCAGATTCCAGAAAATCCATCCGTTCAACACCTTCAGTCCCTTTCGACGTTTAGCACAGGGTTCGTACAGAAACTGTAAAATGAAATTCCAGGACTTTCAAGGACTTTTCAAGTACTAGTTTCTTGGATTTCAAGGACTAAATTCAAAGATCTCACTTATCAAACAATATTATTATTATCTTTCAAAATCGAATAAATAAACTGATAAAACAAAAATTGTATTAATAGAGTGCAGCACATGCAAAGCATGCAATGAGTCTGGCAGTTTTAACATTTGAACGGATACTACGGTGAAGTTACCACTTTCCTTATTCACAGTGATTTTTTTCATGAATATATATGATTGACCTAAAGAATAAAAGCTATATCAGAGATATATCAAAATAATACAGATACTTGATTCACTAGAATGGACAATATTTTAATACTATTTTTAAGAAATTTTAAATGACACAACATATGTCTTTTAATCGCAAAAAACAATGCAACAAAACGCAACTTTAGAGCCGGGGTTTAAACGTTTATTTTGAAATGGCAATCAACAATTATTATTATTATTTTTTATTTAAAAATATGAAACGCATTCTCCTGTGTTGGCATCAGTCTGGCAGCTTATCACAATTTTCGGCCGGAATCCCAGTCGAGTCTATCTTTTTTCCCCCTTCTCACAAAACAGCTTATAGCCTACTACTGTTTAAGCTATTAAAATAGTCCAGTTCTGTAAGCAATTGTAAAGTGAATATATTTCCTTTTTTTTTTTTTTTTTTTATTAAGTTCATTTAGAAAAAAAGTTAAGCATTTTTATTTGTTAAACATAAGTTTTTGTTTTTTTAAAGTAACAAACAGCGGCCAGCGGAAGACTGTTCATATAGCCTAGTCTGTTTGATCAATTTGCCTTCTCAAATCATCACGAATTGACTGAAATAAAATCTATAGATATAAAACTGTTCAAGTATAAAACACTGTTAGTTTAAACATTAAACCTAGATAAATGTGTGCTGTTAGAGTGGAAGCTAAAGCCGCTTTGCTGGACATGGAGGCGCCAGTGCCGTCACATGCATTTTTTTTTTTTTTTCAGCGGAAACAATTTAAAATTGTCCGTCATTTTTGCTCGCAAAGGTATCATTCGGAACTATAAAGGGACTACATTTATTTGTGTGCAAAATAAGAAAAACAAAATAAAAATATAGCTGCGAGCAGCGATGGGCGGGCCCTCGCCCTCAGTGCAATCGCCACCCTGGTGTAATCAGGAAAACAGTGCACAGTGGACACATGGATTTACAGTATTGCTCTGGCTGCCTGGTTTTAAGGGTTACAGCAATGAAAGGGTTACACTACGACATCAACAGAGTTAAACACACAGACACACAAAAAATGAACAATACGACTTCAGGGAAACTGAATATCTATCTTTATAGAAAATTATGGAAATGTCTCTTGATAACCGCTAATGACAAGTTAGCATGGAATAGCAAGGTCATTAATTGATACAAAAGGCTGAATCACCCTATGGTGAGTCCACCAGTGTGATATTTCCAAATATCTGTCCACTGTAGTGACCACCATGTGTGAATAGGTTAATTATATTAGTTAACAAGAAAAATAATTAGATAACATTTATTAATGTTAATTATTATTAAGTTCAACATGTATTATGTTATTAAAATGCACAGTTGTATTTTAATATTAGTTTATATGCACTGTGAGTTAACATGAACAGGAATATTTTTATTAACTAACTCTAAAAAAGATTAATAAATGCTGTAAAATATATTCTTCATTGTTAGTTCATATTAGTTAATGCATTAATTAATGTTAACCAAAAAAAAGACCTCATTGTAAATTTTTAATAACAAATTTTATAATCCATAACCATTTAAAAAAAAAAAAAAGTTTAGTGATCTATAAGCATTTGTGAAATGTGAATTATATAAACTATATTACCAGTAAAGGACATATTATACATAACATAACAAATTTTATGTATTTGTTTCTGTAATTATATAAAAGTAAACTATATATCAACTGACTCTGTGAATGATTTCTTTTTTTTTTCTGATGGGTTAAAAGATATCTTAGCATTTGACTCCATCCGGTGTTCATCCTGGGTATTACACTCTTCATCTCTCTGTTACAAAGAGTTTAAATATGCCCCCCTCTCTCCCTCTCTGACTCTGTCTCTTTTTCCACCCATCCCCCCTTTCTACACTCACTCTGACACTCACACACCCACCACCACCACCATACACACACACACACACACACACACACACACACAGGAGCAGAGTAAGAAGAGATGTCTATTTTTTAATTTTCTTTAATTTATAGAATTTTGGATTTTGCTTGATTCTTGCATACTTCTTCAGAATAACTAGTTATGAAAAAAGTTTGAAAGAGTTTGAATGCTGCATTTTAACAATATAATACAATTATGGTTGTTGTTTTTACTGTTACTTTAATAAATCACTACGTCAACACCGTTCAAGATATCTCAAATCTGCTCGCAATTTAGCATCTTCAGTATCTTGGCATCATGCAGAAAAAGTTTGGTGTGATTTTTTTATTTTTCCTGATAGGAGTATTTAAAATTCCACAGTCTGATTTTTCCAAAAATCTACATTCAAACCAAAATTGCTGGAGTATCATTGTCACATTTAATATCGCAGGATCTCATGTGCTCTCGGTGAAATTACGCTGTATTATATTAGATGCACAGCATTGTTAATTTTCCGTGAAAGGTTTGTTTTTATTAAAAACAAAATAATTTCATATTTACTGCCTTTTAAAAATTCAAGCACTTTTCAAAATGGTTATTTTCAGGTTTTCCAGGACTTAAATTTCAAAAAGCCAAATTCAAGTACTTCAAGCACTTCAAACACCTGTTAGCAGGTGAGGAGATTTGTGGATGGTAGACAAAAAGAAGTAGAAGTAAACAAGTCTGTTAAAGTTTTTTTTTTACTGTATGCCTCATGACCATATGGCTGGTGCAGCTTGTCCGCAGGCTGATTAATATGCAATTTTTTTACTTTGTGAATCTTAGCCTGTCTGATATTCTTGACTGCTACCAGTAGACACAAGTAGGAACCGATAGGCACTTTATGTGCAACATAAATATCTTGTTATTTGGTGTTTTCATCAACCTTATTTTTTCCCCCTGTAAATTTAATGTGTCTGGCTTCTGGTGTCATTCACTTCCAGCTATTTTTTTTTTTACTTTTACTTTTTGCGACTTCATTTTGCAAACTGGTGTGTCCTACCATATTATTTTAATGTATTATCTTAATCATGAACACACTGGTTTGTAGTGCAAACTGTTTTACCTTTTATAGCACTGCTATTCTTCTAGTTATTTCCCTATAGTGACTAATGAACCGGAACCTCACACATTCACAGAAAACAGCTTACTCCCATGTTGAAGCATAAGGTGTATATGTTATGATGATAGCAAAATTACCCATCCACATATTTCATTTTCAGTCAAGCCATGATAGAAAAAATTAAGGAAAAACTTGCCAGTGTTTCATTTTAGTTTTTAGTGTCAATAAGAATGTCAGAATGTCACAATTGATCTCCCAGTCAACACTGTCAATCGTGACTAAAATTCTAGATGTTTATCAAACAGTTTGACATGTTGGCATGTTGACAAAGGACTGTTGATGTTGCACGGTCTGCCGTGGTTCCTTACCAGATTTCACTAGGGTCATTTTGTATAATCTGACAAGAAACAACCATAAATTTTCTTGCCGCATTTGCTAGTGCTTCTTTATTAAATCTGTCAGCGGTGTATTTCTGGCAACTAACTTTCTAGAAAGTAAGATTACAACGTTTGTATTACTATGGCTACTTGAAAGCCCACCTAATATATTAACCTTACATTGATCCTATGTTTAAAGGTTTGTAACTTGCAATTGGTTAAATATATCAGGTAAATATCATATATATATATAGCTCAAAAAATTTGAATATTGTGATAAAGTAATTTTTTTTTATTGTTACTTATTTCAAAAACTGAAACTTTCATGTATTCTAGATTCATTACATGTAAAGTAAAATATTTCATAAGTTTTTATTTATTTTCTTTATTTTGATGATTATCATGAAAGTCAAAAGTCCAGTATCTCAAAATAATAGAATATTTCCTAAGATCAGTCAAAAAACGGATTTGAAAACTTTGAGTTCTTTTTGTTCATTTATGCAATACTTGGTCGGCAGCACATATTACAGCAAATGACTTGCTACAGGATCAGTGAAGTGTGGCATGGAAGTGATCAGCCTATGGCACTGCTGAGGCACTATTGAGCCTTCAGATCGTCTATATATTGTTGGATCAACTGTTTCTCATCTTTCTCTTGAAAATATCCAATAGATTCTCAATGGGGTTCAGGACAGGCATGTTGACTGGCCAATAAAGCACAGTAATATCATGGTCAGCAAACCACTTGCAAGTGGTTGTTGGACTGTGGGCAGGTGCTAAAGTCCTGCTGGAAAAGGAAATCAACATCTCCAGAAAGCTTGTCAGCAGATGGAAGCATATAAGTGCTCCAAAATCTCCTGGTTGATGGCTGCATTGACTTTGCACTTGATAAAAAAACAATGGACCAACACCAGCAGATGTCATGGCACCCCAAATCATTACTGACTTCAGAAACTTCACGCCGGACTTCAAGCAGTTTGGATTATGTGCCTCTCCAGTCTTCCTTCAGACTCTGGGACCATGATTTCAACATGAAATGCAAAATTTACTTTTATCTGAAAAGAGGACTTTGGACCACTGAGCAACAGTCCAGTTCTTTTTCTCCTTAGCCCAGGTAAGGTGGACCATTGCCAAGTCAGCAGTCTTCCCCATTAGTGTGGTTTTAAATAACAAGAGATACTCAGAATTTATACTGTAGGGATGGTCATTTAATGAAACTCAAATGTAAATATTCTAATATTTTGAGATACTGGATTTTTGACTTTCATGAGCTGTACGCTCTAATCATCAAAACTTAAAAAAAAATATATATATATTATGAAATGTTTTACCTTTACATGTAATGAATCTAGAATATATTAAAGTTTTTTTTTTTTTTTTTTTAAATAAGTTACAATAAAAAACTAAACTTTTTCAAGATATTCTAATTTGTTGTCAGTATCTAAAATCAGTATCTAAACAAACTGGAAAAAGTAATGTTTGCAATGAGCTTGCTTTCTTGTCACTTTCATGTTGAAGTTTACAGACTCTGCTTCTCTTCTGCAACATTAATTCCAGTTTTTATCTCATGCAAAGTATTTTGTATGGCTTCAGACAACTTGGCAAATGACACATTAGTCGCATAGGCTACTTCCATTAATTAATGGTATTTTTTTTTTTTTTTTGTAATTTCTGAAGCTTGACAGCCCCTGCTCACCATTTATTTGACAGTATGTGTAATTACAGTGTAACTACAATGTACTTTACACAAGAATGTACTATGCGATATAGGGTGATTTATGTTGGGAGTGAGTGTCCTGTTTATTATTTCTTTTTGCTTTTAACTTTTGTTTTTAACTCTTTTGTACGTAATTCCCCTGTAATTTGATTTGGGCATTCACATGATTGATTAAAGCCCAAATTATACTTGATTTTTTATGTGTAAGCTAGCACATGCATACAGCTGATAGCGTTGTCAACTGCACGCTACAAAGTTCATCCAGTATCTGCGCCATTTTTCTCCAGAAGACTGATAAAAATGTCTTTGTACTCTTTAAAATTAAAGTTGCAGGTATCTCTCATGTTAACTGTATATGAATCCTCACATAAGCAGAAAAACTGAAGTATACTTTGAGCTTTATTCTAGTAATAAATGGGCTTCCATGCCTTGCTTTGCAAGACTTTGTCAAGGAGCTACGGCATCTAACTTTGCGTGGGCAATATTGGCTCTCTCGCACTGGAGAGAGGTTCATGCAAGCTTGGAATGTTTGCTCTGTTATAATTTGGGGATATTGGGAATAAATGCTCTACTTGTTCAAATAAGAAGTAAGCCACTGAAGAACAAAGCGTGACTTCTGGAAAACGGTATGACAGGTCAACATCAGAAGATCCAAAGAAGGAATCCAGATTGATAGTTTATTTGATATTATATATATATATATATATATATATATATATATTTATTTATTTATATATATTTAAAGCATTAGCTTATGTCTTTTTTTTTTTCTTTATTTCCCTTTTATATGTGTCCTGAAGCAAATTTAATAGCAATGGCATTTGTTTTAATATGCAAAGGCTTGACTCGACTTGAGGGAAATAAACATATTATTGTCCATTTATTATATCAGCATAAAATATTCATAATGTTCTGGCTACAGCAGAGAGTCTTTAATTTGTTGTGTTGCATGTCATAGCTCACATCTTACAGCAGCAGAAGTGAAGTCTTAACTTAAAACGAGCCGTACAGTTTCTTTTATATGCTTAATTTTGTATTAATGTTTGGTTTAAAATTGCTTATTAATTATGCTAATGCTTTCCAGCCAATGGCAGTGTGTTTTATTCATTTTCTTGGTAGCACTGTTGTTAATATTCCCTAATCACCAATTTTTCATGCAAATGTAAAGCTCTCTGGTGAATGAAATACCACTCTCATGCTCTTTTTTTGTTTTACCCCAATATTAGTAAGTAAAGCAGCATAAGTTTATTCAATTCTGAAAAGTGCCTGTTGTGCAAGAGAAAAACTGGAGAATAATGATTTGAAGCTATAATTAACCTGACCCTGGTCAAATTTTGTGGAGCTTATAAATGCATTGGGAAATTAGGAAGATTTTTCCTTGACTTTAAGAAGTTTGTTGAATTTGTATTGAACGCATGTAAGAAAAACAGCCAGAAAGTGCTTTTTTAAGCAAAAACATAGGTTACAGCAATTAGACAGGAAGCAAAAACTGTCAAGGTAAAACGCCAGTCTAGAAGAGGTCATTTAAAATAAGTGCACAGCTAATTCTGGCTTTTTCTGCTTTCTCTGCTGTTTTCTCACACCACCATATTTTTTCTAACATCCTGTTTTGCTATGTATATGTCCTGGGGTCCTTATATATAAATAGGGATTACTGGAATGTATTGCATTTAAGAAAATTGTTTAAAAAATTGTTAAATAGTTTGGGTGGGAAAGTATGCCCTCAGTTCTTCAGCTAACGAACTAAACAGGTTTAAGAAATGCATGTGTGATAATATTCATATATATGAGTATGTCTTTTTCTCTCTCTCTCTGATCATCGCTGTATCACTGCACATATAACTTTGAAACTCTTTCTTCTACTGACATTTTAATACAAAGCCTACACACACATTGACCTTTGCAAAAAATTCAAGCTTTTGTGGAGATGTTGGGCAGTACAGAACAAAAATATATTATAAGCACTAGGGATTGATGGATTACCACAGCATTATAAAGCTTTCTGGGGAGTATTTGAAAGACCTTTCCAGGGCTCTACGGAAAAAAAGAATAAAGCTCCCAAATGCTCCACAATCTGTCAGGAAGAAGTGCTTCTTTTTACTTCCAAATATGGAAGACCTTTGCATGCTTTTGTTTTTTTTGTTAATTTTTTTTTTCCATGAGCTACAAAATGTATAATTTATGTATCTTGTCTTTAAAAAGACAGACAGAACTTTATCACTAAGGAAGCCTGTTTCTGCCACTAAAAAAAAAAAAAAAACAAACAAAAAAAAAAGCTTATTGCAACTTTTGATCTTACTTTTTTATTCAGAATTGCATGATACAATCTTGGAATTCGGATTTTTTTCTCAGAATTGCAAGCTAAAAACTCACAAAAAAACTTTTTTTTTCTTGCAATTGTGTTTATATCTCACAATTCTGCTTTTTTTTTTCTCAGAATTGTGAGAGATAAAATTAAGAGTTATACAGTCCAGTTTTGAGGGAGAAAAAAGAATGGATCTTAGAATTGTTCTTAGAATTGTCACAATTCTGACGAATTGCTGTTATAAAGAGAATTGTGTTTTCAGAATTGTATTCAGAATTGTGAGATATAAACTTGCAATTCTGAGAAAAAAAAGTAAAGTTTTCTAAGAATTGCAGGATACAAACAATTCAGATTTTTTATTCAGTGGCGGAAACAGGCTTTCGTACATCACAAACGGATTTGCAGTAGTGCTTGTTTGTTTTGTTTTTTGTTTTGTTTTGTTTTGTTTTTTGTTTTTTTGTTTTTGGTTCTTGTGTACTTTTAGGATCTTAATAGCCTAACTACTTCCTTAAGGTTTTGCTTTTTCTGAAGACACATTACATTTGACATTGGGCCTAATATAAGTGTGGATACATTTCCTCATTTAAAGGGATAGTTCTGAAAATTCTGTCATCATTTACTCACCCTGAAGTTGTTCCAAACCTACATGAGTTTCTTTCTGCTATTTAACATAAAGAAAGGTATTTTAAAAAATGTGTAGGAGACCAAATAGTTGTTGGTAGTGTGTAAATGATGACAGAATTTTCAATTTTGGGTGAATTACCCCTTTAGGGCTAGAAGATGCCTCACATTTCAGAAACATCATATGTACTGCACAGTACACACACATACACACACTGACTCTGCTAAGAGGTCTCAAGAGTGTATCATTTCCAAGTGCAAAGCTCTGCAGTTAGACTGCGGGAGCTCAGCAGCCAAGGGAGATCTCATTAAAAGATGCCATGACTCTCCAAATCCATGGAGAAAAAAACCAAAAATGATTCCATTTAGAAGTGTAAATATTCTCTCTTTTATGATATTGTTCTCTTTTTGCACACAATTACAGATTATCATTTCTCTTTTTTAAGCATGTAGGGATTTTCATACTGTATACTCACTCTAACACATCTCTGTTAAACGGCTTCTTGCTGTTGCCAAGAAACTCGCCGATCATCTGGCGGCTCAGCCCCTTCCTCTGGAGCAGGAAGTGTGCCACACCTATAGGCGTATCCGGAATGAACCCACGAGAGATGAGAAACTGCAGGCCCTTGTCTGGGTTTCTATTTGATTAAAAGAAAAATAATTTCATTAATTAATGTGTACAACAACAAATAAATAAACACTAGATTTCAGAAGACATGAAAAAGGTGCCTCAATTCTATTTTTCTGATGTTGTATGGAGCTTGACAGCCCCACTGTCTTATATGACAAATACATTTTTCGAAAAATCTCTTTATGTTTTCCAAAACAACAACAACAACAACAACAACAACAACAACATGGATTAGTTCACTTCCAAAAAAAAAAAAAATCCTGATCATTTACTCGCCACCATGTCATTCAATATGTTCATGTCTTTCTTTCTTCACTCAAAAAGAAATTAAGGTTTTTGAGAACATTCCAGAATTTTTCTCCATATAGTGGACTTCAGTGGGGATCAATGAGTTTAAGGTCCAAATTATAGTTTCAATGCAGCATTTGTGGTTAAAAAGTATAATTTATTATTATAATTATTATTATTATTATTATTATTTTAAGAAAATGACCGATCATTTCTCTAGATAAGTCACTTGCTGAAATAATGTAGAGCCCTTTGAAACTGCATTATAACTGTAATTTAGACCTTCAACCCATTGGCTCCCATTGAAGTCTACTAGATGGAGAAAAATCCTGGAATGTTTTCCTCATAAACCTTAATTTCTTTTCGACTGAACAAAGAAAGACGTGAACATCTTGGATCACATGAGTAAATTATCAGGGAATTATCCGTAAACTAATTCTTAAGGCCTTTTTTTTTTAGTATATCTTAAAGAAATGAAAGAAGTTTTGTTATTATTGGATATGAAGTATGTAAAAAATGTAGAAATATGTACATGACAATAAAAAAGGCTTATGTGGCTCTTTTTGAAAGGAGTTTCAATCTCATATAGTCCCTCAGACACTTTGCCATTCCACAGACGCCAAGTGGGCATTAATAACCTCTATTTTTCTATTCAGTGGCTTATCAATAACCAGAATGTCAACGCTTTCCTGCCTTCAGACAATAAAAGTGACAACGGGGCACAGAAAGAAGCTTCTCGGCTGTACTTTATAGAGTTGCTTTATTCCTTCAGTCAGCATTCTCATTGCTAAGTATTTGCCCTGGGAAGAAAAAAAAGTACATGGATTGATAGAGGGTCCACTAAACTTTCATTCATCCACATGCTGAGAGAACCGTGTATTTCTGGTTTGCCTGACTACATTCTACTATCTCCCTATTTCACTCTATATTCCATATTCATTACAATGATTTACTCCTCATAATAAATGTACAACCCCTGCCGACACAGTCTAGCTTTAGTGAGAGGAACATGATGTAGTTTATGAACAGCCTGTTTGTCAGTTACAATAAAAGGCCTGTCACTGTGTTTTATTTTAAAGGCATTGAAATGATATGCCATAGTGTGATATGTGGTACTGAATAGGTTGTGCTATTTTTATTTTGTCTGTTTATCGTGATGGAAAAACAGTGTAACGATAGGCACATTCTTGTGATTCATTAAACAAGTTAAATGGCCATAAAACATTTCTAGTGTGCGCCTGTCGTTTTGTCTAAAGTGAAAATGGTTGTAATTCTAAGAGAAAAATAATTATACAAATACTGCTAATTGTTTAAATGTATGTGAAAATTATATTAGATTTGGAAGTTTATTTTATAAATTTTAGCTCCTTTCATTGAGAGGAAATGTCCTGTGTTTAAATCTCAGATGAAATTGGGCTTCCTTCTATCTTTCTTTCTTTCTTTCTTTCTTTCTTTCTTTCTTTCTTTCATTCTTAGCAAGAGCTTATTTAATGCCACTTTATTTGCAATTTCATTGATTTAATTAACTTGACCTCTGTTATGTGATGCTGTTAATACAGTATTAACATTCAGCAGTGTTTCACTTCTGGCTTATAACAGGTGAGGAAACTTTTCTCATGAGCAGCAGAAGTCAGAGGGAAGTGTAGCGCTGACTTAGTTGGTATCACAGACTCACTCTCTCATTTAGCTATTTATAACAAATGCAAAACAAGGCACATGCTATTTTGGAGTAGACGACAGATGCTAAAGTGACTGATAGAATAAACGTAAATAGAAACAAACTTATGCTGAAATAGTGATAAATGCAATTCACACAAACTGTATTTAGAAGTAATATGCTATTTGTACTAAGACTGGCTAAGCAAAGATGGCCTGGAGCAAAAACAGCGTTTGGCAAGAAGTTTGTCTGTTTGCACTTTGTGTGAAAAGACACTGCCATTAAATAAACTAGTGAGGGTGTGAACAGTATGTTTTAGGGGATTGTATTTTCTAAAAGTACACGGGCCAAAAGTGCTTCCAAATACCTATCTTCACATCCAGAAAGACAGAAAGAGCTTTTGCTACATGTAGCTACATAAAGTTCACCTGACACTCAACTAACATCTGTGCTCTGATTCTATATTGATATTGGAAAAAAAAGGGGGGCAGTTGAACTGCAGGCACAAGTTCTGCATAAAACATGACACTTACAAGATAGGAGGAGCACAGCTTTTTAGAGGCACCCTACGATCATAGCCAGTCTCCTTTCCCAACACATAAACAGAATCAAACATCTATGTTGAAACCCGCCTTGCTTTCTTTTTCTCCTCTCTCGTGAACAAAACATTCCCATTCTGTTCACGAGGCAGGTGAAAACTCAATTTAGAGTGTTATATTCACCCCGCTTACTAACCGTCTCTCATTCACACATCAGTGTCCTCTATATGTCCTTTACATGCTCTTTCCAACATATACACGTTCACAGAGCCCCCATAATCCAGCTCCTTTCTTAATTATCTGTTTAGGGAAAGCACATTTCAGTCCCCAAATCTCTATGTTAATCCAAACTCAGATTTCAGCGTCTTGTCACAGAGCACGCACACACACCTGGTTTAGATTCAGTCTGAGCTGTCACAGGTATTAGGCTTCCCTGCAGAAAATGAACTGCTGGAACTAATGACAACCCCTCTCTCTTTTCACTCACTCTCTTGGAGCAAAACCTCCATTTGATTAAAAATTGGCTTATCCTTATCTGTCGGAGTGTTTGAGGCGGTGAAGT
This sequence comes from Cirrhinus molitorella, assembly GCA_033026305.1. Taxonomy (NCBI): domain Eukaryota; kingdom Metazoa; phylum Chordata; class Actinopteri; order Cypriniformes; family Cyprinidae; genus Cirrhinus; species Cirrhinus molitorella. Next base: position 16,716,650 of record CM065128.1, read on the forward strand.
CTGGGTATGGGAGAGAGTGGTTTATTTTTATTTTGCTTTCTTTGATAATGTTAAAAGTAGGGCTGGACATTAATTAACAGATTTAATCAAAAATATATTTATAATATAACAGATTTAATATAAAATAAATTGTAAGTTTAATCAAATTAATCACATATATCTTTATTTGGTTAGAAAAGCCTCCCAAACGAAGATAATTCAAGGATAAATTCATGACATTATTGAAGTACTGTGTTGTGAATGTTTTAGAAATCCAAGCGTCTTATGTTAATTTTGTGTTAATATGTTAATGTTTTAAAGCTTCTGAGTAAGATACAATAACATGTTTTGGTGTTTCTGCAGGTTGCATGCAGCTGTAGTGTTTTGTTTGTGAAGTAATTTGTTTATTATTCATTTTAATAAATTTGTTTGTTCATGAATGACTCTCTTTCTATATATTTTTACAAATTGGTTAAGTGAATGATTAAATGACTCACTCAACAGATATGGTGAACACATTTTTGGTGAACAAATTCAAAAGTAAAATTAGCTTAATTTCCACAAATATTGTGTATACAAATATGAATATAAACAATATAAAATATTAAAAAAACAATAAAAAATAGAAACAATTGAAGCAAATTTGTTATATGTACACTATATATATATATGCAATGTTTTATCTGACTTTTCAATTAATTTAGACACTTCTGGTTTAAGCCTCGCCCAAGCCTAATTCTATAGCCAAATTAATGTAGAAACAGATAGCTTTTTCAAATACACAAAATGGTTTCACTGCACACCCCTAGTCAATTGTATAAAATACAGAAGTTGCTTTAGAAATCAAAATAATTTTCCTCAATTTCCATATAATTGAAAATAAGCACTGGTTCACAACAAACCCTTTCGCAAAATAAGGTTGTCAGTCTTTCTGAGGTGGATCACATAATAGGTTTTTGTTAAATAGTTTGTCTATGTACAAATGTGTTATAAGACGGTCCCCTTATGAAAAGTATCCATGGTTTTACTACAAATAAAATAAAATGTAAACTTTTGACATCAACTGTACATACATTTGTGTGAGCTAAACAAACTCTTTATTTACAGCATTTTTAAACATTAAAAATAATTGAACTGTTCCGAAAGAGAAAGAAAGTTATATGGATTTTGAACAACATGGGGGTGATTAAACAAAGACAGATGGTTTTTGGGTGAAATAATCCTTGAATGACAGATGAAGCCGAGTCATTTGAGGCATTTAACATATGTTCAAAATTCTCACTGTACTTTCCTTTATTTAAAGGAAATCTAATGAGCAGGGTGGAAAATAAACAGCCTCCCACTCATCTTGGCAGCCAGTATCGCCCTCCCAGCTGATTCATAATCAAGTGCACACATACATTCACTCACCCCTATAAAAACAGATGAATGCCTTCTGTTACATTCTACCGTGAATATTGTCGCCACCAACACACTGGGGGCAGCTGTGGCCTAATGGTTAGGGAGTCGGACTTGTGACTGAAAGGTTGCAGGTTCGAGTCCCAGGTCCGGCAGGGATTGTCGGTGGGGTGAGTGATTAATCAGCGCTCTCTCCACCCTCAATACCACGACTGAGGTGAGACCCTTGAGCAAGGCACCGAACCCCCAAACTGCTCCCCGGGCGCCGCAGCGATAGCAATATGGCTGCCCACTGCTCCGGGTGTATGTTCACGGTGTGTGTGTGTTCACTACTGTGTGTACTTGGATGGGTTAAATGCAGAGCACAAATTCCGAGTATGGGTCACCATACTTGGCCACACGTCACGTCACTTTCACTTTCACTTTCAGGGGACAGAAGGTTTCACTTGTTGAAGGTGGATGAGTAGATTATGCACCTTCCCTTTCGGAAGATGGATAAAGAGCAGTTGTGCAAGCCTATTTGTCAGTTATGTAAGTTACCACGTCAGGAACATGCTGTTAGATGCTGTCTGGAAATGTAATTTTAAAGCTTTTTTCTTTTTTTTAACTGGTCGCTCGTGACTCAGATGCTTGCATCTTCTACTTTATTTGTCTCTGCTATCATATGCACACGATTACTTTCAGTACAAAAAGCATTCATTAAGAAATAGGAACAATGTGTTTCACCTTGTAGGCTGTAACAGCAATGAAAGGGAAAATAAACAGAAGTTGGTACATAGAGATCTCGGATGGTTTAAGATAGTACCAAAAATCACTGCTTCATGTCAATAAGCTTTTACATTTTTAAAGCCACATTCCCCCAATGACTTTTTATAGCTGATTAAGAACTTTGTAATTGGGTCCTCTATCTTCAGATTATTTCTCTCACATTAAAGGAACTACAAATGGCACTGAAGTACCATTGCATGGGGTAGTAAATGTGGAGATAAGGGTAAAAGTCATCTCTTTCTTCAATTATTGGAGTGGGATCTTTAATTTCCTTTTAAAACAGACTGTACAACAGAATACAGAACAGAGGAACTACTTTACATGAAGTGTCTTTAACCTCAACTCTGTACTAACACTTAAAGGGTCTGCTCTTTTACAAAGTCTTGATTATGTTTTGGGGGTGTACTAGAACATGTTCTCATGCTGGGTGGTTCGAAAAACACATTATTTTTCCACATCATTTACATTATTACAACAGCTTTCTCCCCAGCCTGGCACCAACGGATCGATTAGTTCCCGGTTTGATGAAGGCCTGCCTTCTGAAAAACTAAATGTGCTGTGATTGGTTAGCTTTCCCACTGTGTTGTGATTGGAGAACAGTTTAAACAGTGTTTCAGTACTATCACGATCCTTGCCAAAGCATCAAGTTCAGTCTGCTCTGTTATAGCAAAGAACTTGGTTATAGTATATATTAATGTATAGTTGAAGTTACAGTGGTGTTGGGTCCTATTGTCAGCCTGCGAGATTGCAGATACATGATTTTATCATGCTAATTTATTAAATTATTTACATACTTTCACTTTCATTGTCTGAATCCAGCTCCAGCATAATGCTAAAAAGGCTGATGTTTTAATGTGACTTAATTTATATTTAACATGACAACAATGGAATAAAGACATTGTAAGATACTAATTATAATGCTTACATTTCCTTAGTTATTCAAAAAGCAGCTAGAGAAAATGAGCAAAGAACTATCAAATAACATCACTGATAAGCCTAGTCTAGAGCAAGTTTATGCATTTAAAAAAAAAACACTCACGTTGTAAGTGAAGCTATCTACACTGTATGTCTGCGGCACGTTATGCTCCAACACGGCAACCAAAGATGATCGCCCCTCTAGTCAGTGCGTCCAGTTATACCAGTTGCACCTCTGCATATGTTCTGAGCCCCTATACTGCACACGTCTGCGGCGCGCAGATTTGACACGCCCATCTGAGGAGATCGCGACTACTGTAGTCATTGCTTGTGTTTATACCAGCAGCGGGATGTGTGTAATTATGCATCATTTATTGATTTTACTATAGTAAGTACATATAACATGTAACAAACTGATTCATTGACCAAGTAAAAAAAAAAAAACATGAATATGTGGGCTTGAAATATGGTTAATTGCCCATATTGTAGCAATTCAAAATGCGTCAAAACACAATTCAAAATGCTGTATTCCTAGCAAGGGAAGTCATTTTGTGCATTAGTGTGAACTGTCGTCATCTACGATCAGTGTTGTCTTTCAGGATAATTACTGTCCTTATGGAGAACAATCTTGCTGAATCACACTTCTTTAAACTATCAGCATGTTTATACCGTGTCTATGCGAATGCAAACATATCCGATTTAATGGAACAGATGTTTGAAAGTAACTCTTATATAACCCTTGAGCGCTAAGATTTGTTGAAACCAGTTATGTACATTTACAATGTGTTAGTCAGCATTATCATTGGCATTTGCAAAGAGTATGTTTCGGACCTTAATCTGTTTATGATACATAGACCAGCACAGTCCTAATTCAACCTTTCCCATCATGCACCTCTGTGATGTTTTGCGTATAGAGAGCTCTTATCAAACACTGCCTCAGTCACTGTTGGCTGAACATAGAGAATAGACATGCGGGAGCAGAATTTTAATTGGCAGCACTGTGACACTGCAGAAATAAAGCCAACAGGATTTGTAAAGTGGAGCTGCATTTCTCCAGCTTTGAAAAACATATGTTCTTGTTGGAAAGGTGTATGTGGGGGATAGGATAGTTACAAGAGTGGACAGTTCAACGCTAATCTCACTGACATTAATATAAGAGGCAAATAGAAAGAGAATATATATTTATATATTTTACCAAGCTAAATACTCACTCCCACATCATCATGTTTTCGGGCAATTTTAATTCTTATTTTGATATAACAAAGTGGTTATATTTATGTGTGAGTTTTTTACTTACTTCCATTAACGCCATTATATTGTTCGTTCAGACTGATTCCCGAACACAAGAGGCGGGATTTATAGCATGAACCAACCAAAGCCGAACATGACTAGTCATATCCAACCATGCCTTCTCTCATGTGACCTTCCCCCATTTATTCTCATTTACCCCTCACCAAAGCTGTATGTATGTATGTATATCCTCAAAATATTGGATGAGCAAAAAAATTGTAGTGCAAAAAAAAAAAAACAATGGCAATATGACAAAATATAACATTATAAAGTGTATGAGTCGCTCATTTTTCTAAACAACTAATAAACATATATAACCACTTTGTTACATCAAAATAAGACTTAAAATGGCATGAAAACAAGTTCTGCGGGGGGTTTTAGTAAGTAATCAGCTTGGTAAATGACTGATGATCCGAAAAATTACACAATAGTTAAAAGTTAACTATTAAAACGAATAGCTGAACATAACTTCACAACTTGATTAGATTCATATTTGGCTTTAATAAATAGAATATTGATTATATTGTTAACATTAAAATATATATGAAGAGTTCAGATGCAAAAACCCCAAAAGCCATTTAGGTCAAAAATGAGATAATGAGTGAATGTTCCCGACACATATTATACCTCCATCAAATACTTTTATTTCAAACTCGTTAAAATCCCAGCCTCAGCCCAATCAGAAGTACCGATCTTAGGTAGAAACCTATACAATGGAGCCTGATAAAAATGCTTTTTTACAGAAATGTATATATGTATTATATATATATATATATATATATATATATATATATATATTTTTTTTTTTTTTTTTTTTTTTCCTGAATGTTTATTTAACCAAGAAATTTTGACTGGGACACAAATTTACATTTGATTTAAAAAAAAAAAAAAAAAAACTTTTTGCCTCCTCATTTCTGAACACTACCGCACAACATAAATATTTGAGCTTACATATTACATTCATCTTAAAAACCATCCGACTTCACTTGAATTTACTTTATACACAAGATTATTTCAAACTGAACACTTGTTGTAGCATCTGATTTCTAGAGGTGCAGCAAAATGAATGCCTTCAGGGAGATGCCATCATGCATAAATTTTACATATTATGTTCCTTGCTAGTAAACTGACATGATCTTGATGTTATCTAATCCTTATAAAATCCATTATGTATGAATAAAGGAACAAACTGGCCCTGTATTAAAAATAAAATCTCAACAAACATGTTTCAGATTAGGCCTCTGTGAAATGAGATTGAGAAAATTAGCCATTTGGATCAAAAAACACACACACAGTGAAGAGAACTGCAATGCATAATTAGGTATAACTGTAAGGGATGCAGAAAACAGGATAGAGAAATGATCTTACCCTGCTATATAGATATTACTTTAATATAAATAGTAAAATAATACTATATTAAACATAGCTGCAAGCACCAATTACACTTTATCACTCTGCATAAATGGTGGTCATCATTTATGTAGTATTCCTGGGACAAGAGGCTATAGAATCCTATCCAAAAAAATGTGGAAAGATAAGCAAGTACAACACTTGTGTAGCTACACCTATTTGCTTGGGCCCCAAATATTGTTCCTTTCATGTTTGCCCTTCATGTTCCTTATCTCTCTCTCTCTCTCTCTTTTATGCACACAACCCAGATAAACCTAATAGTCTCATTATTGTAGTGTGCTATTAATTAGACATCTAGTCCAACTTATAAAATGTTTGCAATGGAGCAAGATGAGATTAGGGAAAAGGGAGTGAGACTGCACTTTAAATAAAAGCAGTGCTATTAATAGGGTCAGACAAACCCAAGGTGACAGGCATCAGGGAGAAGGTGTTAGCCACAGCTGGAGACAGAACTGGATGACAGAAGTGAGACAGGGAAGCAAGACAGAAAGAGACTAGAATTTGGTGAGGTTTTGAAGAGCAGCCCTCATGTGGCAGGTGAGGACAGCTTGATAAAATGAGAGAGAAAATGGTTTTTATAGCCTAAAATATCAGACATTAGTCATTTCAAGTAAGTGTTATGCAACCATAACAATCAGCTGGAAATAAGAGGTTCTCAGGGTACTCACATGTTGAAGAGGTTGAGGCCAATACGATATAGGCGTTTTCTCATGACGTCAGTAGAGAGGGTAGGAGATTTGCAACTGGTTGGGTTTTCGCAGTGGTATCGGGGCAAGCTAAGAATCATGGCCTGTAAAGCCTCTTTGGACGAGACTTCAGAAGCCGACTGGGCTGATGTGGATGTACTGCTGCTACTCATCTGCTCTGAGCTGTTGTCCGCTGTGTCTGACTCAATTCGCTTAGCTTCCAAAACTTCTACAACTGGGGTGACTGGCGTCTCTGCAACCTCTGGAGGAGACAAGATTTCAGAGGTTATTGCTGTCTCTGCCAAAATTGCTGGTTCTGGAAGTTCCTGTTTCTCCAGTACCAGAGGTGGAAGATCTTCCTCAAGCTCCTCCTCACTTGGTGGAGGAGCTGGGAAGTCACCATCAGGTACTTCCTCAGCATCCAGCTCTATAGGTGGAGGAGCTGGATCCTGTGGAGATGGTGGAGGTTGTTCCTTTGAATCATGAACCGGAGCTTGCTGTGGGCTCTCAGTATTTATGCCCCCCTGCTGGACACAATTACCGAGAGAAACAGAGGTGGAGGATTCCATAACGGAAGAGGACATGTGAAAATTCTTGCTGTCAATTTGAACTGTCACATCCCGGAAGGCCATCATCAGCTTGCTGGCACTCCGGGCCACATTCTCAGAGTTGTCTACTTGGCCTGTTCCGCTGTGGAATGTGGCAGGGTCCATGGGACCACCTTCTCGGACTGTTCCTGCCAACCCAGATTTGCCACCAGCTGTACTAAAGGCCTCTGAGCTAAACTGGTAGGTGCCACCTTCTTGAAGTGAACACATGGTCTTCATGCTCCAGTTGCTAAGTGCATCATCAATGGATTTGGCAAGAGACTGGACTTGCTCATTGAAGGAATCTTCGAGATCAGTGAGGGAGCCACCTACCGTGGTGGGCAGGGATGGGGACCGGACAAGGGGGATACTTGCCAGATTGCAGCCTTCAGCCAGCGCCCGTTCAGCTGAGATGCCTTCTGTATTTTGCACCCGCACTTTTCGCAGGGAGATGCGACGTGGCAAGCGACATTCGAGGAGGGAGTTTCGGATTTTCTCAAAGTTTTTGCTGAGCTGATACTGGCGAAAGGCTGTCTGGATCTTGCAAGCAGCACGCCGTGAGATGAGGTGGCCCCCATATTTGTGCTCTAACATTTCGATCTGCAAAGAAAGATATATGAAACAAAGTCAGATAAGGTAACATTATGACAAGCACAGACAAATACCCTCAGTAAGAGATGACAGCATGAAATTAAATCAATAACAAGACTTACTACAGATTGCTAAATATCATGACATGCTGAGACAAACCAATTTTCCAGTCTCCGACTTGGTGAATGCCTTTCATGCAGAAACTCTTAATAAAATTTGCCAATAAATTGCAATACACTGTACACAACAGCGAAAGCAATTACCCCACAGTGAAAAAAAAGAATCACTGAAGTACATTTGGTAAAACATTAATTTACAGTTGCATTAATTAGACTGCATGGTAACACTTTATAATAATGTTCAGTTGTAAGTCATTTATAAGTGATTAGTTAATGATGAAATAATCTTTTACAAAACATTCATAAACTATTAATAAGAGATATGCTATCATTTTATGTATGTTTTGTTAATTCATTTACAAGTAATTTGCAAGTAATTAGTTAATGATGAACTAATCATTTACAAAACATAACTATGCATTCATAAATGATCAATAAGTGATATGTTAGTATGTTTAGCATAGAGCTTTGTCGTTTAAGTTATAAATAATGTACAAGTGCTTAGTTGATGAACTAATAATTTACAAAACATCACTATGTTCACAAATGATTATTAAGTAATATGCTAACAATTTACAAATCTGTCAAAATTTTGTCTTAAAAATAGCATATCATAAAATAATCAAACAGATCCTTAGTAAATTGTTAATAAGATACTAGTTAATATATTACTAATCAAATAATGTAAATAATTGAAATGTCTGTCACTGAAATCATTACCCTCCACTGAAGATCACATCATGAACAAATCATTTACAAATCTTTCTGCATCCCCTATTCTAAAGTGTAAACAATTCATCAGTTGTAAATGTTTTACTCATCATTTGTAGATATTTCCCCCCAGTGTGTATACCCACACAACCTGCAACCGGCAGGTTTATAAAACATTTACAACTAATGAGTAGTTTACACTTTAGGGGATGCAGAAAGTGTTGTAAATGCCTTGTATACACCAGATCATTTGTGACATGTAAGAAAAATCTACAAATGATGTGTAACACATTTACAAGTCATGAATTGTTTACACTTTAGAATAGGGGATGCAGAAAGATTTGTAAATGATTTATTCTTATGTTTACACAACAGATTTTCAATACTTTGTAGTGTGTACTGCAATGTAAGGGCTGACTGGTGAGGGTAAAGATGTCTTCTGTGACACACCTGGAGTATTTTAGCACTGCGCACCTGATGTGATCTTCAGTGGAGGGAAAACTGGTTTACATTACCAGAACACAAGTCTGTGCTGATGAGAGAAATAATTTAAATGTTTACTCAAATCATTTATTATTATTTAAAAAAAGAGTTTTAGATTAATTGCATTTTTTTGCTTTTTAACATATCACTTATTAATCATTTATAAACACATTGTTATGTTTTGTAAATGATGAGTTCATAATTAACAAATTTCTTGTAAATTAATTTGTAATTGACTTGTAAATTAATTAACAAAATATATACAAATTATTAGCGCATCACTTATTAATCATTTGTGAATGTTTTGTAAATGATTATTTCATCATTAACTAATCACTTGTAAATGACTTACAACTGAACGTTATTATAAAGTGTTACCGACTGCATTTATGGTTTGGGCATTAAAAAACTGCTTCACCTTCTCCAAACATTCATTTTGAATAAACTTTTGATTAAGTAATTTGTGGTCATAGTAGGTGAAAAGACATTCAAGACAGTCAATCTGTAATACGACCTTGCAGAACAAGAAGAACGCGTATTGTAGTGCATGATAACTTTGTCTAGACTTTTACACAGCCAAAACTTTGATATAGCCACACACACACACCCATTAGATTTTTTTTGATAGCTTGTGTCCCTTGAAAAAAAGGACATATTCTTGGAACTGTTTGGCTGAAAATCAGAAGGTAAACCACCCTCAACTAACATTTTCAGAAATTATTTGATTTTAAGTACCCATGTGGTCAGAACAAATTTGCCTTTGCTTGCCATCTTCTATTCATCCACTCATTGTCCGAATCATTTGTTCTATGGAGGGTTGTAAGGATGCTGGAGCCTATCCCATCGTCTCGGCCCACAGGATGGCCAGTTCATCACAGAGCCTGTTAAACTAAAATGAGTGCGGCATGCAACGTGCTACTTATGCAGTAGACATTTTCTTCTATTAGGGGCATATTAGGCACTGTCATTTTCTCCAAACATTTAGTTCTCTATGCTTCTAACATTGTCTAATAGACTAGCAGGGGTGGTGAACTCCGGTCCTAGAGAGCTCCACAGTCCTGCAGATTTCAGGTTTAACCCTGATTAAACTTCATCTGCCTGTAGCTTTCAAGTAACCCTTCAGACCTTGATTACCTTGCTCAGGTGTGTTTGATTAGGGTTTATCCAAAACTCTGCAGGACTTCGGCTCTCCAGGACCGAAGTTTGCCAATCTTGGACTATAGTATCTTAAGCACACTTCACTTGCAAATAAGATGGCAAATGACATCCAATTTTCAAATGTTTTTATTAGATTGAAAGATTTTTTTCGGAATGTTCCAGTCGTTCATGGAAATGAACATTGAATATGAATATTCCAGAAGGAGAGCATTATACCCTTAAAGCTACAAGATATTGTCCAAAAAAAAAAAAAAAAAAAAAAAAAAGGAATATGGCTGCTAATGTACAGTAGACAAAAAAATAAAAAATAAATAAATAAATCACATTTGTTCATCACAACCAGATTAAGGCATTACTGTGGTCTCCAGACAGGCTATGAGGAACTCTGATTCCATCCCAATTTTACCTTGCAAGCTGACAAGTGTAATAATTTGTTCCGTCAGTCATTAATTCTTTCTCGAAACTGAATGCAAGGCCCCTAGTTGATATCTGAAGCTGAATTTCACCTGCTAGTCGTCTATTGTGCTCCCATCAGCTGTCAGTGGTCTTGTCCTTTCCTGGGTGAGCTGAGATTAGAGGTCATTAAAGTTCTGCCGTTTCAAACCGTGTGATAAGAGAGAATGAGCTGATGCAATCAGACATTGTTACGGATTCAAACTCCCTGAGAGAAGTTTGAATAACACCAAAAAGCCATCTTATCTTAGTAATCTACATTTGTCTCAGACTAGGTTCGAATGGAGATATATGTCTGGGGAATATTAAGTTTTGAATAGGGTCTGGGCTCTGAGCTACAGAGTTTCTTATCAGAAGAGCTCTTAAATATGAACCTTAAAAGAAAGACTAACTGCAACAAAACAGGCTGTATTTGAGCATGGAACCTCACACCTGGAACTTTATCGAAAGCAAAAGATGATATAGAAGTGGTGGCCTTGGACACATGATGAATTTTCAAAAAGGATGCTACAGTTGCCAAGGATGTCTTTTTATTTTCATACACGGCATGCACCTTGAAATATGATGGTAAATAAATCAAGGATGTTACCACTGTTTTAGAGAGCAGATCTCTCTGACATTCAGATTTGAGCTCTTCGAGATGTAAGAGAGATGAATGACAGTATGGTTGAAACACAATGAGATGACCTAGAGAGAGGATACAGAGACAAATTTGATTGCAGGGATCACAAAACAACAAAGATAGCTGTGATCTCAGTAACCCTGAGGTGTGGAAAGAACACCATGGAAAAACGGGAGCAGGGGCATGAAAGAGGGTGAGAGCAAAAGACAAAGAGACAAGAAGGCATGTAACAAATGCAGTCCTGCTGCAAATCCACCCATTAGCCAGCTGTCAGGTCCGTTTCCGATCACTTCACTAAGCGGCGCCGGGGAGAGAGATCATTCCGGAACCACTGCAGCCATAAAGGAAGGGGGTATAGCAAAGACACCACTCCCTATCAACTCAGTCCAGGCAAATCAGACTTGACAGCTGGATCAGCACTCTGTCCAAGCTAACTTCTTCACCATCCCAGCAGAAAATGACATATCATACATATCCAAACAAGACAGGCCTACATAAACTACACAAGAAAGGTGATGAAGGCACGTGTTAAAGGGAACCCTGGGCATTAAGACTTGTATGTCTTAATAAAGCTTAAATGGTGTCTCTTACTAAAATATGCAGTAGATTAAAAAAAAATAATAATAAATCTACATTGTTTTATACATATTTTGGACTATATGCGGTGCCATTATTTTGGTGATGTGAAATGGTTTCACTAGGTGAGCTACTGACACTAACTGTTGCTATTTTTTATCATAACACAACTTGGAATAGACAACTTGGAAAATAAAATACTGACACAATGTCACATTGTACAATTTTTGGTTGCAGGGCAACAAGACAAGCGATGTAAGTCTTCACTGCTTTCCTAGCAATAAGAAGAGGAGAAAAAATGTGAAGATGCCTGTGGACGAATAAAACTTCCTAAACACCCAAGTCTTTGTTCTCTCCATTTTAGCCTTCAAAGAGCTTACAAATGGCAGAGATAAGAAATGCTGGATGCCATCCTGGCAGGATGTAAACATGCCGTTGTTTGTTGTGACACTGCAGCCGCTGAAGGAGTATCTCAGCGAGAATTTTACTCGATTTCCGTGGGTATTTAAACTCCTTGTAAGAAAAAAGAAGATGGTACTGCATTTGGTTTAGGCATATGCTTATATCCATCGCAACCTGTAAGCGCTTTCAGTATAGTTGTATCATCGTATCAGTATTTTATTTACTGATTTGTGTTTTCCGTGTTGTGTTGCTGTAAAAATAGCAATAAATAGTGCCAGGAGCTCACCAAGTGCAACCGTTTCACATCATTGAATAATGGCAACCCTGCATTCCAAAATAATGTGATGATTTTTTTTCTTTCATGAGTTGTCTTTTACATATTTCAGTAAGAGACATCATTTAGGTTATATTAAGTCATACAAGTGTAAGTTTCCTTTTTTGTTTCCTTTAAACAAAATCTTAGTCCCTGTACGATTCCAACCACTGAAAGAACGTTATGGGGTTTAATTACTTGTTGTCTAATTAGAAATAATAAAATATACTGAAAATCCATCAAATGTCATAAATGAGTAAAATGAAACATTTTCATATTGCTAAAAAGCTTGAAAAAGTTGATATTTAAGAGCTACACATAGAGGATTTTTCAGTGAAAAAGCAAATTAGTTTTTAACTGAATGAACACATGTATCTCAAATGTAATGTCAAATAGCTGCCTGTTGTTCTTGTACTGTCTAACTGTGACTATGTAAAGATGTGACTATAAATTTTACATTGGACACACTGTTGAAATCAAAAGGGCACCCGCTGGAAGAGGTTGCTCTGTATATGCGGTCTCATTGGCTCAATTGATCTTAGCTGGTTTCTGTCACATATCTGTTCAAATCTGGTGCTTGACATTAGTCTCTCATTTGCATTGATTTGTGTCTCAAGGATGCATGTATATTTATGAGGCCATCAGCATAAGACAGGATAATCAAAGGTCTCATTGGGAGGTTAGGCACACCTTCATTAGCATAAAGAGGCAATCACACAGAAGAGGTGCTGTAGTAGTTATCTATGGAGCCATCAGCCTCAGAGAGATCGTGTCTAGAGTCACTAAAGCCAGATTATCAGCACTCAGACACCCTCTGAGGGAGCTGACTTTGCTGACAGTGAATCACAGCTCATAGCATTTAGCTCAGCATTTCAGCCTTGTCACTCAGAATAGTTCTTAAAGGATAGAAAGTATAGCGATACATGCACACCTGTGACTGTACATCAGAAGATCAAAAAACAAGCTAAAATGGCGATTGCGATTATGTTTTTATGTCACATTCAATTTTGCTGAGGCTGAGATATGGACCCATTTCTCATGAATACCCATTTTTCATTAGCCTGGGTTTTTCTGAGTGATTAAGTTCACCTCAATGCATCACATGCATCAGATTATCTGCAATACTACGGAAAAACGGATAAACAGTGTTTGATTTGTACTCTAAAACCGATGCCCTGGCTTTCGTGGAAGTCTCTGGAGTACTTGTGGAAACCAATTACTCTGGGAGTGAACAGGAATTCTCTAGAAGAGGTTGTGAAGATGAACAGTCAGTAATGTCCTAATTCTGAGTGGCAATGGAGATTAAATGAAGTTCTAGCAAGCTGACTAATGTGTGTCAATGAACACCTGGAGTACAGCACTCCACTGACTTGATAGACTTCTTCAACAGCCAGCTGTATGTACTTGTAAATACATGACATGAAATTAATGCATTTACATTTAATGGTAATGCACATGGTCAATGCTATACTAAAAACATGTTACTAAAACTGGCACTTTTAGATGTACTGCTGTAATTTGATCAGCATTTTTAGTATGTATCTGCACAGGCCTACGCTTCAAGATGCCAGCAGCCTCAGCTCTGGTAATTTGTCAGCTTTGGGAGTTGGAAATATTATGTGTGAACAAAGCTATATCAGTAACAGTTTGAGCATGTGCAAGTGTAGGACACTTCAACGAAGCACTGTTGCCAAAAAGATGATGCTGCTCTTTATAGGAGATTTCTCCCAAGTGCAATGTGTATTAAAGGGATAGTTCACTTTTAAATAAAATTTTGATATGTTTTAGCTTACCTCAAGGGCATCCAAGATGTAGGTGTCTTTGTTTCCGCAGCAGTTTCAATTTTGATATTTTTAGGTCCAACCATTCTTGTCTGTCAGTTATATAATGCATGCCTATGGTCACCTCATCAAAGGAAATGCACAGATTCAAATTAAATAGTCCAAATTAAACAATTCCCCATCGTAAGTACACATTGATGGCCTAAGACATGAAACGAGCGGTTTGTGTGAGAAAATCAGAATCAGATTCAGAATCAGAATTCGCTTTGCCGACACACGAGGAATTTGTTGTGGTTTTTTAAGGTGCTCTTGGTACATACATACATACATATCAAACATGAGAACAGAAAACATTTAAATAATAAAACTTAACAATAAAAATAAGTGTATGAATCTGGAACAGAAGATTTATGTACAAATTTGTGCATTGTTTACACAATATACAGCTGTATAAATAAAGAGATATGCATATGTATTTACATAATACTTGAGAAAGAGGCAATCTTTAAAGATGAAGAATTAATCACAGAAATGAATTACGGAACACAGGTGATGATTTATGTGTTAGCTGTTTAGGTTGGAGATGGCATGGGGGCAAAAACAGTTTTTATGCCTAGATGTTCTAGTGCACAGGGATCTGTAGCATCTTCCTGAGCAGAGAAGTGCAAACAGGTTGTGTCCGGGGTGAGAGGGGTCTTTCCTGCCCGAGGGGATGATGTTTCCTGCCCGTTTCTTCACTCTGGAGTTGTACAAGTCCTGAACAGTAAAAATGAACAGTATTTATATCGTTTTTTACACCACCACGTCCAAGTTATCTGAGGGCGTGCACTTCCTCATGTGTGAACGTGTTCTGGCTTACTGATGCGCCGGCGCAACTCCCGGAAAGCGCCGGAAGTGATCTCTTTCGCGTGCACATCACTCATTGTTTACACAGAACAGAGACTGTAGGTAAAACGGCTAACAAAAATTGTACTAGTTTGCGCTTATCCAGGATGTTTAAACCGACGAAAAAGAAAAGAATTACGTATGCTTGCGTGAGAGATCACTGCCGACGCTTTCCGGGAGTTGCGCTGGCGCATCAATAAGCCAGAACGCGGCCACACACCAGGAAGCGCGCGCCCTCAGATAACTTGAACGTGGGAGTGTACAAGAGGTAAAAAACGATATAAATACTGTTCGTTTTTTCACACAAACCGCTCGTTTCGTGTCTTAGGCCATCAATGTGTACTTACGATGGGGAATTGTTTAATTTGGACTGTTTAATTTGAATCTGTGCATTTTCTTTGATGAGGTGACCATAGGCATGCATTATATCAGTGGTTTTCAGTCCTGGTCCTGGGGACCCACTGCTCTGCACATTTTGTATGTCTCCCTTATCTGACACACTCAGTTCAGTTCATGGATCTCTCTCCTAACGAGCTGATGATCTGAATCAGGTGTGTTAAATAAGGGAGACACACAAAATGTGCAGAGCAATGGGTCCCCAGGACCAGGATTGAAAACCACTGCATTATATGACTGACAGACAAGAATGGTTGGACCTAAAAATATAAAAATTGAAACTACTGCGGAAACAAAGACACCTACATCTTGGATGCTCTTGGGGTAAGCTAAAACATATAAAAATTAAATTTCATAGTGAACTATCCCTTTAAGCACAGCTGTGGCTTTCTGACTCCATACCTACAGTTGAATCCTTTTTACTTTTTGTAATGTTTTAAATTCACCTTATGGTTATAAACAATTAATTTCATTTCATTTCATTTCATTGTTTCTACTGAATATTACATAGAATATTACAAGTATAGCACTTTCAAAGCTTCTCAATACAAATAATAGTATAAAAATAATATTTTTATTATAATCTTATTATTAATATACATTTTGTATCATTCATTCATTCATTCATTCATTCATTCAAATTTAGCATAATTTGCCACCATTCGTTTCCCAACGCAAGTTGGAAAAACCCTAAATAAGGAACTTTGTTGAAAGTTTCAGTATCTGGATTTAGGGCATTTATGTTTGGGATAAATCTGTGTGCTTGTACGTGTGTGTTTGTGTATCTCCGAGAGACAGATACTAGTATTCTCTAGTACTAATCCACAGTGTCAGACTCTGCACCCTTATCTGCCTTCAGGAGAGATTTCACACCTCTATACAGACAGAAGATCAATGGCATAATGCAGACACAGATATTCTTACAAGTGAATGCATATACTCATCTTAAGCACAAATGCTGGTACACACACACACATACACACAAACACACATATATATACTGTAAACCGACATGAAATTATATAATAATTTTACTTACAGCTTACTGCTGTAGCTGTACCATTTCATCACCATAAACTGGAATACAAAAAGTGATCCAAATAAACATTAAAAAGTAAACTGAACTAAGATATTTTGATTGGAAGGGTTCATCCATTATACCTTAAATGGTAAAAACATGCATTATTTTGTTAATCATACTAAGGGCCCGATTTACTAAACAGGGCAAATTAGAATCAATTCCATAAAATCGCAGATGAGAGGGAAAAATTCTGTGTGGTTTACTAACAATGCACATATTAACAAACACAGACACACCCAGATCATTTCCACAATGGGCAGCGCAATTTACCAAAAGCAGTGCAAATTACCACCTGTAAGGAGTTCAATAATGGCGCAAATACCAGTAATTTTGTGTGCGCAAACGTTAGTAAATTGTGCAATTAATTTTAATTCTCTCCTTCCATAAATTTTGCGTCTGAAAGGAAAACTCCTATATATGCATATTCAATAAGGTCAAGTGCAAAAACAACTGTGTTCACGCCTTTTCATCGCTAATTATTTAGTAAATCCTAACAGAACTATTTTAACGACAAAAAACGGTTTGCACTGGCGCAAGCTGTTATTGAATCTGGCTCTAAATCATTTGTTTTGCATTGAATCTTACATTTTCTTTCAGCGTAGACACATTTTTAGACTTTAGCGAAAGGGTTGTGAAGGAGAACCTAAAGTCTTTGGTCGAAACGATATATCAGCATTTCAAGATAACTGTATAATTTATAATGTGTTATACTGACAGTGTTGGTAAGGTTACTTTGGAAATGTAATAGGTTACAGAATGTAATAAGTTACCCTACTGGAAATGTAATAATTATTTCAGTGTGTGTGTGTGTGTGTGTGTGTGTGTGTGTGTGTGTGAAAATATTCAAACGTTCAGATATTCAGATAACCCTCTTTGTTATCATTAACAGTTTCAAAGTAACTGCAATTTAATGACACACTTTTTTTCACAGTAAAAAATTACGGTAACCCTTTATGGTAACACTATTTTAAGGTGTCCATAATACAGAGTAATTACCTAATTAAGTACTTAGTAGTAGCCACTGTACTTACATGAAACATAATGTAATTACTGCATAACTGCGTAGTTATGGATCAGCCTGTACTTACAGTTTGTAATTATGTACATGTAATAGGCAGCTATTGTTACACATATGTAACAGACTGCGTCTGTTACACAGATACCTGTACACTTAAGTACAATCTTGATACACTTTATTTTAAGTATCTTATGCCTGTGTAATATTCTGTAATTTTAATGCAATTAGAAAGGTATTACATGCATTTAGCTGTGTACTAGTTGGTTAAATCAAACTAAGGTGCAGCTGGATAAGGTGTACAGTATAGATATTCATGAAGTACACTTAAGTACAACCTTGATACACTTTATTTTAAGTAGCTTATGCCTGTGTAATATTCTGTAATTGTAATGTAATTAGAAAGGTATTACATGTATTTAGCTGTGTACTAGTGGGTTAAATCAAACTAAGGTGCAGCTGGATAAGGTGTACAGTATAGATAAGTAGCTAGCTATGTAATAGTAGTAGTCTGTTACATATGTGTAACAGTAGCTGCCTATTACAGGTACATAATTACAAACTGTAAGTACAGGCTGTTCCATAACTTATTTACATAGTAAGTACATTATGTTTCATGTAAGTACAATGGCTACTACTAAGTACTTAATTACTCTGTATTATGGACACCTTAAAATAAAGTGTTACCAAGATTACTTCTAACTGTAAAAAATTACAATTACATTTACAGTTACATGTAACTAGCTATTCCCAACACTGGTTACTGATTTTGTGCACCTAAGATATGCCTGTCTGTGGGGCATGAAGAAATGCATTAAATTACATTGTTTAGATAATGGAAAAATCGTGAATAAAGTAATGGGTACTGAGACATTTACTCATATTTCTTGGCTAAATGGACAATATTCTGCGTTGGCCATCAATGCTGTCTTGTCTGCATTTTTTTTTTTTTTTAAACTAAATGAGGTCCACACACTTCATTTAAAGTTTTGAGAGAAGTACATTTAAAGTACATTAAATGAGTCATTTGCTCATCATGTCTTAACAAAATGGCTAATAAACTGTATCATAGTATTGCATTGTAATGTTTTATCTGACCATCCTGAGGGCAAGACAGATGATTTGCTTGTGGAGGTGGACTTGTAATGGTTGATGAAATAAAGAAAAAGGATGGATTCAACACTTACTCAGTGGAAGCTACAATATATTTTTTTTCTCTTTGTAGAGATTCAGCTGTTAGATTTAGAATGTGGACTTTCTGGGGAAGTTCAACAAGTCCCTTGAAAAATACACACAACATCTGTTCTGAAACTTGTGATGCATTTTGGTCAGGAAATGAAGACTGTTTTGAACAAGCTGGATGAGTAAGTACTCTTTTACGATTATTTATTACAATCAAAATACTGATATTACATCTCCACAGCAACATTCACACACTTGTTTGGTATCATGTACATTTTATACTCGCTACTTGATCCTGATTCTATGACTCCAATTTAAACCTATGACTTTTCAACTTATTCAATATGACATGTATATAACTTAAGGATTGTATTATAGCATGCTGATATATATTAAACTGCATTAAATTGTATTGCAAGTTATAAAGAAATCAAAATACTTAACCTACTGTACATAGTAAAGGTTTATGTGCTATATCTATCAGCGCATTTTGCAGTGCACACTTTTGACACAATACACTAAAATAAGATATTCACTTACTGAGTAAACTAATTCGTTTTCCTTATATTAGGGGTCAGAATGTAGTAAATGCTTTGTGGATGGTGCTAACTAGTTTTATATTGGATATTGATACGTTCCAACACAGTGTCTGAGCACTTCATCAACCTGAAAAAGGCAAATGCATTTGAGGTTTCACCAAGTAGAAGCAAATCTTTCTGTAGTTAACTGCCAAATTGAAAAGATATGGTATGGGTATGTTGTCACATTACATTTAACTTCTCACAGTGTGAACCTGCCAATACCAACTTTTATCAATGTTTAATTAAACAGTAATTAAATGTAACATATTGCATTAAATTAATAGCGACAATTGGCCACAATTTAAATTAATTACAATTATTTTAATTATATTAAAACAACTATTTTAAATATATTAATAACTATTTTAAATATATTAATTTAAGATGATTTTAAACAAATTCCCTGTGTGTCCCCCAGCTATATGTAATCACGCTTGTTTTTCTGCCAAATTATCTGTAATGCTACTCCTTCAGAATGTATTTTTATTTAAATATAATTTCATTTTGTTCTTATACTAAAGGCCAAATAAATCACTGTCAGTTATTTTGTAATGCAAACATAATTTTGTTAGATATTTCTAAAACAGTTGGGGGGATGGGGGATACAATATGCAATATGCAATATGCAATATGAACACTCAGCAAGAAAATGACAACAAATGAAGGATGGGGATTTTAAGAGGACCTCTGTGTTACCATGACAACACAACCTTTTCTCTTCCTCTCCTCTCTTCCACTCTTCTCCTCCCATCCATCTCCCTTGCTGTCACTTTTGCACTCTCTATCTCTGTCATCTCAATCTATTTCTCTACCTCTCTCAAACCTCTGATAGCCCCTGAATAAGGCTGCCTTGGTGTTTTCTGTTCAGCCTTACAATACTGTAAGGAAACATGTCTGCACTCTAATTGAGTCCCAGTATAGATCTAACTCTGTTCTAAAACACAGTAAGCTACCATGCAGTCTACTGCCTACATAGGCTATATACTGGAACTTAACAAGTGTCTAAATTAGAACATTCTACATAGACAGCAACTTAGCGCATGGAACAAAAAAGAAGATTCAACTCACACTTGATTCCAATAAAGTTTGAATTTGCTTGTGGCTAAGCTAACAATGTGATATTCTAAAAATACAAAGCCCACAACTATTTTCCACCATTTTGGAATGGATTTTTCACTGAGCTTGTTTCTATGTGTTTTAGTGTTTGGCCAAATTGAGGTTAATATAATATAAGCATAATCAAGCTGTCTACCTCCTGGAACAGTATTCTTGTGCATACCTTAAAATGTTGTTTAGGTAGGCAGTTAACTGGGTTTTGGTCCAAAACTAGAGTGTTGCAAATTGCTAATCGGTTGGTAACCGATCCCCAAACAATGCAATAAGAATGACAGCCAGGCCTGTACAGAATCTTTGAATTTTGCAGAAAGCTCTGGAGAATTTTATGAATATTCTATTTATTGGTGTTTGGTAGTTGATAAAGCTATACATCACCTTCGGTGCCTTCTGTTCAATGTCATTTAGGTATTTTTAAATGAGAAGTTCACTTCCAGCACAAAAATTTACAGATAATTTATTCACCCCCTTGTCATCCAAGATGTTCATGTCTGTCTTTCTTCAGTCGTTAAGTAATTATGTTTTTTGTGGTAAACATTTCAGGATTTCTCTCCATATAGTGGACTTCTATGGTGTCCGTGAGATTGAACTTCCAAAATACAGTTTAAATGTAGCTTCACAGAGCTCTAAACGATCCCAGCCAACGAAGAATGGTGTTATCTAGCAAAACATTAGGTTATATCCAAAAGAAAAAAATGATAAATTTTATACTTTTTAACCTCAAATGCTCATCTTGTCTAGCTCTGACAGTTTGTATGTTGAAAAACTACATCGCAGTTTTACCTTTTTTAGTAAAGGGCGTTTGATCTTCTGTGCATGTTCACTTTGTAAACAAATTGCCCTACTTTTGCAGTGATGTAAGTCAATTTTGAAGTTGGAGGAGAAAATAAGAAGAAAAGAAGAAGTTTTTTGACCTACCCTAACTGTCTTGAACCAGAATACACAGAGTACACACAGAGCTGGATAAGACAAGTATTTAAGGTTAGAAAGTATATTAATTGTTAATTTTTTTAGAAGATATCTTTTTGTTTTGCTAGATAAAAGACCCTTCTTTTTTGGCTTGTTTTTAGAGCTTTTTGAAGCTGCATTTAATCTGCATTTTGAATGTTAAAACTCACGGGCACCATTGGAGAGAAATCCTGAAATGTTTTCCTCAAAAAACATAACTTCTTTACGACTGAAGAAAGAAAGTCCTGAACATCTTGGATGACAAGGGGGTGAGTGAATCTTTTGTAAATTTTTGTTCTGGAGGTGAGTTTCTCCTTTAATGCAAGAACACACCTTAAGTGAATGGCCTCCAAAACTCTTCAACTCCGTTTAACACATTGCACCATAATCCCACAGAATTCAGTGCAGATTTCTGTGCAGGCCTTGTGATAGGATAGGTTAGAAAGCTGATGGAGAGAGTAATGGATGTGTATGAGATGAGGATGGATGATCAACCTGTAAACATCCAATTCCAGCAAGGTCCAGTGGCCTTTGCCAACTTCAACACATTCCAACACACTCAGCCACTAAAAGCAACCATCGGAAGCACAACAGCCAATCCTCAAGAGCCTTAAGCATACATTCACACGTCCTCAAGACTGCAATTCCACAGTGCCTTGCTCCCTACCTGCTTGTTTTTGAGGTCGAGCGAGAGTTCATAGTCGGAGGTGGTGGAATGGCTGCACGCTCCATTCCTTTGTACTCTGATTGGTGAAGCAGTGTGATGCAAGCTTGGCCTCCTTCCTGTGCCTCCCGTATTTGCTGTTTCCTTTTCCTGCTCCTCCGTCTCCTTCTTCACCTCTTCCTGCACTGGTTGTGGTGGTTGAGCCTGGGGTTTTTCTTCCTCCTGTTTAATCTCTTGTACCCTCACCTCTTCCTTCTCCACTTCTGTACTCCCTCTCTCTTGTGCTTCACCTCCATCTCGATCCCCATCTCCCCCTCCTGAATCGACAGACGTCTCGGTGCTCCCTGCAACCTGAGGTGCAACCTGGACCTCAGGCTGGGCGGCACTGGTGGAAGTTACACCGGGTGATGGCGATGCAGCAGGTGATGGTGTTGCAATGGGAGAAGGGGAGGGTGGCTCTTCACTGCAGAAAGGAGGAGAAAACGAAGAGTCAGCCTGCAGCCCAGGCACCATGTGACCTTGTCCTCCAGCTCAGGGGGGCGTGGCCTAGGGGTGGGTCAATGTCAATCTCTCCCTCCCTTTTCTCTCATCAACTGTGCCCCTCAGGGCAAAGAGAAAGAGATGAAGCGATTGTCTTAGGGCCAAAGCCCCTACTGTCCATACCAGGGTGGACTCGAGAGTTACCAGACAACCAGAGGGGGAGGGTGGGACACACAGTGACTTGCAACACCCAACATGTGACACACACAGACATGACAGACATGGTCATGCAGCTATCAGTGTGGTACATTTGCTGCCGATTATTGCGTACTATGGAATTGTTCAGGCTAACTCCTGATAAACTTGAGCCTCAGCTACCTGCAGATGTTAGGAAACTCATCATGACACACCATGACCTAATTGTCATGGTCTCTAACTTATCTAAAAAATATGCCAAGAAAGCTTTCAAATGATTAGTCTCCATGTAGATGTAGCTACTATAAATGCCTTTAAAAGTATGTCTAAGTGCACCTTTGTGTGGTATGTCACTTCATTTGCAATGTACAGAAGACAAATTGTACCAGAATTTAAGGGGCTAATTTTCCCACGAAGGAAAGCAGGTTGTCCCGTATGCCAGTGGCCTACCTAAAGCCCCAGATTTAAGACTCTGCAAGCCTTTTGGTTGAATCAGTGTGAATGTAGATGACAGTAGGGGCTTTTGTTTTGCTTTTAAAGTGGTAGGCTGATATTAATAAGAAAACGTAGATCTTTCATCACCCTCTTTCTTCATGTCAAATTCGATCACTCTTTCCATTTCCATTCCACCCCTGGTTTTCTTTCTGGTTCTACTGTTTCAGTCCCTTGCACCCTCTACCCACTCACATGGTTCTTTCTTTTAGCATGAGTGAGTGTGATTGTGTATGTGTGAGGCACTGAGAGGCATTAGGAGCACTCAGGGCCTGTATGCATTTGTCTAAGCACAGTCTAATATCACGGAGTGCTAGTGGACCAGGACAGGTCATAGTCAGAGTTCTGCACACAGACAGGCTTTTAAAAGGCTCTGCTGGCATCAGTGTATACATGAAGCAGCGAAACTCAATTATCTGTCCATCCAGATGACACGGCAATGAGGGCGACAAAGCAACAAAACCTGCTGATTGTAAATGGAATCGGATTTGATGTTTGATAGGCAATGTTTTCCAGCAAGCGAGGATGGCACAGGGATTTGGAGGGAGGGGGGATATTTTAGGAATTTAGTATGATTTAGTGGGCAAAGAAGAATGGTGACTCCAAAATGTAGTGAGATGCCTAGCTAGAAAACATTGTAAGGCATCATGAACCCACTCCTTTACCTGTACCAAGAGGTAAGATCTTTTCAGATACATTTTGGCCAAAATCAAAGGCAGCATAGCATTGTTGAAAATGAATCCAAATTGGTGGACAAGTTGAGAGAATTTTTTAGATTATGTATCTACTTATCCTGTGCCATTTGAGACCAAAAAAAAAAAAAAAGATTTTGCATGCATTTTGTTTCTTATTAGAGCACAGAATTATGCTGACATCAAACTCAAGATCCTCACATGTCTCCCAAGCTTGTTTTTCAAATGAAAAGTGCTATGCCCAAAGTTGCTGCCAAGTAGAGTGTTTGAATTCAGTTACTTATCAGATTCCCTTGCGGTTAGGATGCTACCTTCAAAGCTAGCTCTCTATGTAGATGTAGGTAGTGCTGTAGATAGCAAGGCAGCTCACTAGATGAACTTGAACTAAATGAACTTGAAGCAGATTTGTGTGCTTTCTCCAGCAAAACAAAACTGAGTTGTCACCATTTTTAAATGTTATATATTTCCTTGCTTCTCCGATGGACACCAGTGAATTTAGCCTACAGTATAGGGACACTATCTCACTAACAGCATATATTTAAACATTTTTAAAAGCTTGTACCCAGGTATTAATCTAGCAATACTGTGAAAATAATATTCACAAGACTCCCATGATGAACATGGTTTGTTGTATCCTATTTCAACATGCGTTTGCGGCCTCGCCGGCAGGATTGAAAGGGGTGATAAAGATCAACTCCTTCCAGAAATGGCTAAGGCGATAAGACAGGAGTCAGTGAGCAAGAAATCAGAACATTACAGGCAGCGTATGCAACGTGGCACGCACACACAGGATATTCCCAAGGGGGGAAAGGATTGGAGGAATAAAAGTGAAAAGCGGAGAGCTTGTTCAGGGAGAAAATACTGCTAATCCATTCATCCTCTGAATACAGGGAAAAAGCACTTGCTTAGGTTCAGCTGTGGATAATTCTTCATATAAGTTACATGAAGATAAGGACTTATGGCAATAGACAGTTACTTCATTTACACTACTATAAAGATGACAGACCACAGCCAGGGCTGTCCAGTTAGTTGCCCTCAAATAATGCAAGTTTGGGATAGAACTACCTGTTTCGCCACCCAATGACATAAGTCTGGTTTACATAAGGTTTGTGGCAACCAGCAGGGGTGCAGAAATTACAAACTTAGAATATAATAGAATAGAATAGAAACTGTGCTCCATATTTTACAATTCCTAGGCACCTAGTCAGTGAAGAAGAATCTTGTAAGTTGAATCCATTCTATCTGAAAGTTCCAAAGAAGTGGAAGCTGTGAATAATAGATGTTGAAATAAAGCTTCCTCTCAGCAGGTGGCAAAGCTAGGGAACAAAAATAGACAGTGCTAAAAACACGGAGTGCTCATTGTCCGGTAAAATGTTTTTTTTTTTTTTTTTTTTTATGCTTTCAATTGGTTAATAATGTTTCTTTACTTGCTTTATTTTATTTATTATTTTTCATTGAATGCAGCCGCATTGTTCTCCTGAGGACAGACTGAGAGAAAACAAAGTGTGACAGAAGGGGTGAGAGGATGTAAAAAGCAGGTATACAGGGGCGAGGAGTCATGGGGCTGCTGGGAAATCAAAGTACAAAGTGTAAACTAGATAACACACAAACACACATTACAAGTGAGACCATAAAAAGGCTGGTGCTATGCCATGCCAAACATTCACAAACACTGTTATTCACAATGTTGTAGACAATGTGTGTGAATGTGTATGCACGATGGCAGTAAAAGCAAATGAAGTGCTGTGTTTTTATGTGGTTTAAAGCTTCAGTTAAACTTAGATGAACTCTCTCTCCTTTTCTTTTCTTTTTTTGTCATTTTGACCTATTCTCAGTTCTCCGTTGACTTAGCAAAGTGTCAGAATGTTCTTCCCTTCTACTCCTCTCATCTTCTTTCATTCTATCTTATTCATTTCCCCACTGTGTTCACCTTTCCTGTTCTTCCCAAATGTTCTTTTCCACTACAGCTCTATCTTGGGAAAAATATAGCAATTTAAGTTTTATATTTACAATGTACTTGGCTAACACAAAACTTCTTACATTTTAATGTGTAATTTATTACAACAATCTACAGGAGTTCACATTTACTTATGTTTTTAGAAACGCTAAAACATATTTACAGCATCTAAACATACAATACTGACATATTTTCAGCATTTTATCGTACAATACTGATTTAATGACAACACCTAAAACGTAAACAATTTATGTATCAACAACTTTACTGACTTACAAATTAATCCTTATAAATATAATGAAATTGAGTGTTTAAGTGAGAAATGTGTGCCTTCACAGAGTGGATTGGGATAATAATCTGGATAATATTTTCACCAATTAACAACTTTTGTTTTTCTTTATACTGTATAAAAATAGTTATTAGGTTAGGTTTAGAGGTAGGAGTGGGGTTAGCGACTATGAAAGAAAATATTTTTTTTAATTCTATAGTGTTACTAAAATGGTCTTTTTTAAACTTTTGCCATCTGGTCAGCTCTACAGAGACCCAAATACCAGGACAGCCAGGAGCAAGAACAGTTTCTTCCCCCAGGCAATCTACCTTATAAACAGTTAAATGTTCCCCCATTATGCAATAAAAATATGTGAAATAACCATATATTTATTTTTACCACCTACATCCTAGTACATCCCGCCATCTCATTCTATTCTATTCCTTTTCTATAATCTATTTTTCTATTTAATTTTTAGATATTTGTCTATTTATATTTACATACGTATGTAAATATGTATTTTTTATTGTCACCTTATTTTTATTGCCTGTGTGTTGATGTTGTGTGCACTGGAAGCCTGTGACACTAATACAAATTCCTGGTATGCACAAGCAAAAAAGCTCTTCTGATTTTGATTTGCCTGCATATTTTGGTCAATTACGTATATCTTTTTAGATTCGCTATTAAATGGGTAGGTTTAGGTTAAGGCTAGGTAAAGGGGTCTAAAATTTTAAATCGCTTTGTGATAAATTTATAAAATGCATTGATACAAGTATCGTAATGATATAAAATTTTCAGTGAGAAGCTTAAAATGCGTAGCCATTTTTACATTTTTAATGTTAAAATACATCAATTTCAGCATCGATAAAAACATACATAAATGTACGTTTTGCTTCTAAACGTTACATACTAATACCTACGTGAGACAATGAGACCAGGCTGGATTATTGTAGTGTCATGAAACATCTCTAATGTATTTTATTTATATACTTAGTTTCTAAATGGCGCTTCAACTTGCATGGATTCATGCTATCATTTGCTAGCAAATCAGCGCATATGACACACTGGGGCAGCGATTCAGCATCTGTCCTAGCCACCATAAAGCCAAATTGAAGATCGCTGATATCATACTTTCGTGTTTTACTTTTACACTTCTTATCAGGGGTATGTGCTGACGACGCATCGTCGTCACAGCTCCTTTTCGCACGTGTGATAAATTTGTCCATTTCGTTTGGAAGGTAGTCACTGACGTTCTGAAACGTTTCTGCACAGACAGCCAGATAAATGGCAGGCTAAGCTCCGCCTCTCCCCGTCAAAAATGCAGAGGGAGAGGGAACTCGTTTTTCCCCATTTTTGTACATTCTACTTAAAAGCAATAAAATACACGGAGTATCCAAATTATGACCTGTCCTTTTTTCTTCTTTTTTTTCTACGTTGATTTTTTTTCCCACACAATTTGCGCCCCCCCTCCGATCTTCCCGCGCCCCCCCATGGGGCACACCCCCCCTGTTGAGAACCACTGCTTTAGAAGGTCTGTTAAAACTCAACAGGCTCAGGGGAGGCAAAAGAAACACTGTTGTAACTTTACTGACTGGTGTCACTTTTGGACAATGTCATTTAAGAAAGACAAGTGATTTATAGACTTTTAAAAGTCATATTTTATAATATTTACATTTATATTTTTGTACTGTGGTTTATTTTACCATGAAACACTCCTGATTCTGATCCATAATCTCTAATGTATTTTATTTATATACTGCAGATTTGTTTAGAAAGTTGTCAGCGATGGCTCAGCTGAAACGGAATATAATCAAAAAAGCCTTAAGTAATAGTAGGGGCTTTTTATGGCTATTGTCATTATACATTTTCTTCATGTAAAGGGACAGTTTACTAAAAAAGAATAATTCTGCCATCATTAGCTCAGTCTTTTGCTGTTCTATACGCCTTTCTTTCTTCTGTGTAACACAGCAAATAATTTAAAGAGTGTTGGGTTTAAAGCAACATAGGGCAACACTGATTTTTATTGTATGAACAAAACAAAACACTAAGAAAAATATATTCTTTTTTTACATAGGTTCAAAACAACATGAAGTTGAGCAAATAAATTAGCTGTTTTTATTTTCATTTCATTTTTTAAGGTTAATTATGCATCTAAGCTATAAAATATTTAAAATATTAAAAATGTAAACATGAGTATAAAATTTTATATTTTCTAGCTGAAACACAACCATTTCCTGGTAATCAGAGCAGATCAGATTAACTTTGAGGAGAGACGCAAACTGTGATGAGGTTTAAAACTGGCAAAGTACCCAGAATTCTGTGTTTCCTCAGATCACAGCAGAGACTGTAGCTGCAGCTCACCACTCTGACAGATAGGAATTGTGCATACTGCACCAACAACTGCTGGCTTTACTACTGCGACACAGTGCAGGCATTAGTGAGCATGTGGGGGATGAATCCATGCTCCTGTAGTTCTAAGGGGTGTGTGTGTATGTGTGTTTTTCTGCGCGTATGTGGCTCCCTGGTGCTCCTGCCCCCGCACTGTCACAGAATCAGCTCAAGTGCCTGTGGAGAGAAAGAGCTTTTTATTTTTTTATTTATTTTTTTTACACAATCCCCTAACCACCCACAATATGTATAATTTCAACTACAACTGCAATCTTGGCAGCCTGTAAAAAACAATTATTATGAAACTTTGGCTGTTGGGAGGATATTTTATCAGCCCTATACAAGTACCAGCTCAGCATGTAATTCCTTACAAATCCATACAAAAGTGTTCAAGTGTAATTTTGTACGATAATTTGTGACATGTAAATGACACATCATTTCTGAAGCTGTACACAATTTTGGGTTTGCTTGGTAATTTCCATAACCTAAAAACAGAAAGAAACATTTAGGCAAAAAAAAAAAAAAAAAAAAAAAAGGTATAAAAAACATCCTACCTTAGATGCCAGAGAGTCATTTCTCAGAGCTGTTATTAGTAAAAAGTGCTGACATCATCAGTAATTCATCTTTCTAGATAGATTACTTTTGAACATCATTCATTACATCTAGGGAATAGATACATTTTTAAAGCCATGACCCAACAGGATGAATACTGACCAAGCGATAACATGGCTCAAAGTGAATTCATTAACCACCCAACCCTGCGGGAAATCTGTTGAATGCACATGTGCTTTCAGATCCCGTTTAACCATCACAATATTTGTAATCCTCTAATTCTTTGAACAACCATTTGACATGACTGAACATCTGAGATCTCTGCTTATAACACATCTGTAATAACTCATGTTTTATAATGAACCATGAACAAAGTGAATTTTGATAAACTTTTGACTAGATGGCAATGTCTGGTACATGCTGTGTATGGCAGTCTATTTTTTGCTACTGGAAAAGAAAAACAAAAGGTAATTCCAACTTTTTATCTCACAATTCAGTTTTTCTCAGAATTGTAAAATATATACTCAGACAAGTAGATGTAGGCTTAGTATTGAGTAGTAACTACTTTTTAGAGCGGACATTATGCAAATTGGGATGCAGAAGGGCGCGGCTCGCATCATTCAGTGGGACACCTGCGCTTGCTTCTTTTTAAGAAGCGGAATTCGCGGTTCAATGTTGGACAGTGCAAGCCTGAAGTCATCCTTCACCTGAAGCCGATTTCGGTATTTTGTTTTCAAGGCAGTCAATTTTGAAAACCCGGCTTCACACAGATAAGTTGAGGCGAATGGAAGTAGTAATTTTATGGTGGCGTCAGACAGCTGAGGATATTCAGTTATCACACTCAGCCAAAACAAAGGCAGAGAGCAAGAGCCGTAGAGGTGTCGCAGTCTACTGTCACTCTTTAATTCAACTAACTGCTCCTGCATCTCGAACTGAAAGTTCTTTTCCTGGACCTGGACAACTGAAGGGATCTCTGACCCAAGCAAAGAACTGTAATCCTCACTGAAATAGTGGCTGAATTGTTGTTTCAATCCTTCAACATGTGCGACTGTGTCAATCAAAGGAGCGATATTTATCCCTGTCTCTTGCACACAATCAGCAAAGTTTGGAAACATGTCAACATTTTTATTAATCAGCCGATCACGCCAAAGATCCAATTTGCCAACGAATGCGCTTACATTGTTTGAAAGAATCAAAATGCTGGCGTCTCTCCCTTGCATCGATGTGTTTAACAAATTCAACCTGTCGAAAATGTCAACAAGGTATGCCAACTGCGCCAACCACAGGGGGTCATCCAGGTACTGCGCAAGGTCGGACTTCACATCTACAAGAAACATCTTTACCTCTGAACGCAATTCGTAGAGACGCTGTAAAACCCGACCTCTGGAGAGCCAGCGAGCTTCTGTGTGAAATAGGAGCTGCTCGTGTTCAGCTCCCATTTCCTGACAAAGCAAGGAAAACAAGCATGCATTTAATGGCCGTGCCTTAATAAAATTAATCATTTGCACCGCTTGCTTTAAAACTGTCCCCAGAGACTCTGGCATTTGCTTTGATGCGAGAGATTCGCGATGAATCATACAGTGGGTCCACCTGGCTAAAGGAGCTAAACGCTGGACACGAGTGACCAGACCGCTAACCCTCCCTGTCATAGAACGGGCCCCGTCCGTGCATATCCCAACACATTTATCCCACGATATGCCTGCGTCCCGTATATACCCATCCAGGACTTCAAACAACACAGTAATTGTGTGCGGTTTTCCTAGTTTAGCAATTCGTTGCGAGACGTAGTAGGAGGCTTCTAGACACCTCTTAGACACTGTTGTGTGTTTGATGATGTTGCGTTTCTCCTGTGCAAGGCAAGATAACTTTAATTTGAAAAAATCTAAGGGTTTGTCTTTGAGTGTTGGGTGCTTAGTTTCTAAATGGCGCTTCAACTTGCATGGATTCATGCTATCATTTGCTAGCAAATCAGCGCATATGACACACTGGGGCAGCGATTCAGCATCTGTCCTAGCCACCATAAAGCCAAATTGAAGATCGCTGATATCATACTTTCGTGTTTTACTTTTACACTTCTTATCAGGGGTATGTGCTGACGACGCATCGTCGTCACAGCTCCTTTTCGCACGTGTGATAAATTTGTCCATTTCGTTTGGAAGGTAGTCACTGACGTTCTGAAACGTTTCTGCACAGACAGCCAGATAAATGGCAGGCTAAGCTCCGCCTCTCCCCGTCAAAAATGCAGAGGGAGAGGGAACTCGTTTTTCCCCATTTTTGTACATTCTACTTAAAAGCAATAAAATACACGGAGTATCCAAATTATGACCTGTCCTTTTTTTCTTCTTTTTTTTCTACGTTGATTTTTTTTCCCACACAATTTGCGCCCCCCCCTCCGATCTTCCCGCGCCCCCCCATGGGGCACACCCCCCCTGTTGAGAACCACTGCTTTAGAAGGTCTGTTAAAACTCAACAGGCTCAGGGGAGGCAAAAGAAACACTGTTGTAACTTTACTGACTGGTGTCACTTTTGGACAATGTCATTTAAGAAAGACAAGTGATTTATAGACTTTTAAAAGTCATATTTTATAATATTTACATTTATATTTTTGTACTGTGGTTTATTTTACCATGAAACACTCCTGATTCTGATCCATAATCAGTCAAACTTTGTTTGTTCTTCTTACATACATAATTCAATAGTAAAACTATTTTGAATAATGATGTGGAAGTCATAAACCAAACTCTGAAGATGTTTTGTTAACTTTGCAAACTTTGGCAAATCCAGTGATTATTTCATCTTCAAAAGTGCTTATTGTATCAACTCGGCTCCTAAATCTTTCCAGACAGACAGGAAAAAAAGTGCTCCTACTCCCAAAAGTTGTGTACAGTCATATTACAGTTTTCTGCTTTCCAAGTAACTTAAATTTCTATTGTGAATATGCAACCTCCTGGAGAGCTACTGTCCTGCAGAGTTTAGCTCCAACCCTAATCAAATGCACCTGAACCAGCTAATAAAGCTCTTCAGAGTTACATGAAAATAACTGACAGGTGTGTTGAAGCAAGGTTGGAAGTCTGCAGAAAGGTAGCTCCGCAGGAGCGTGGTTGGAGATCCCTGAGAAAGAGAAATAGTTGCAAGGTTGATTTGTGGATTGACGGATGAGGGTCGAGCCCTTGACCTGACTGTGATGGCACGTGATGTGTGAATGAGACGAACTGCATCAGTAATGAGCATGCTGAAGCGCAGGCATCAGCGCTATGGTAATGGATGGCTACGGCAAGCTGCCAGGCCCAAAAAAGAAAATAAAGGGTTGTGGAGAAGATAATAAATAACCTCTCTTCATCAAAGCGAGACCAGGATGCTGTTATTTACAGGCTAGTGACATTTCACTGGAGTACATTACGAGATGTTTATGTTCCACTCACATATACACAAGGAAGTTGCACACATACACATTGCATACATACATATAAAAATACACTTTTTGTGGAAGTGACAGTATAACGAAGCACATAAAATACCCCACATGAGTACTCTCAAGCAAAAGCACTGGGCACTACAGCTTTTTGACACAAATGGAGCAATGCTACAAGTCTCATTTTTCGTCTTTTTATAGCCACTTCTGCACTCTTATAAATAACATTGCTTTTTTCACACCAAAAGTCTGCATCTAGTACTGCTGAAAAAGGAACAATAAAAGGCAGAAAGATAAAAGGTTTCTAAGATTCAGATGACTATAGAAGCCTGTTTCCACCACTGAATAAAATAAATAAATAAAAAAGTTAATTGCAAGTTTTTATCTCACAATTCAGTCTTTTTTCTCACAATTGTGAGTTTACATTTCACAATTCGGACATTTTTTTCTCAGAACAGCATAATGCAAACTTGCGATACTGACTTTTTTCCAATTCATAGTTATAAAGTCATAATAGCGATATGTAAAGTTTCTCAAACAATTAATGTAAACAATTAATAGGGAAAATTCTGGGAAAATTTTGGAATCGTGAATTTATAATTGCAAGTTTGTATTATGCAGTTCTGAGAAAAAAGTCAGAACCAAGATAGTAAACGCGCAATTATCAAAAATTCCATGAAAAATTATGAAGAGTTTAGATGCAAAACCCGCTAAAAGCCATCTTGGTCAAAAGTGAGATAATGATACTGAGTGAATGCTCTCGACACATATTATACATCCATCAAATACTTTTACCTCAAACTCACTAAAATCCCAGCCTCAGCCCAATCAGAAGTACCGGTATTTAGATAGAAACCTATACATCAGAGCCTGATAAAAAGTTTTTCGTCAAATGGATTTAGAGGCTTTTGTATCTGAACTCTTTCTTTTGTTTTTTTGTTTTCCAGTGGTGGAAATGGGCTTCCATACTCAACTGCAAGTTTATATCTCACAATTTTGTCTTAATAAGTCAGAATTGTAAGATATAAACTGCAAGTTGTAAAGCTGTAAAGTATAAAATCTGAGAGGGGAAAAAGATGTTTTTAGAATTTCAAATTTATATCTCACAATTCTGGCTTAATAACTCATAATTGCATATTAAATAGTAAGAAATGTGAGATATAAACTCACAATTTTATTTCTTTTATTGATTTTATCTCAGAATTGCAACTTTATTTCTCAGCATTGCGACTTTATATCATGCAAAACTGACTTTATAAATCGCAACTGCGTTTTCAGAAAAGTCAGAACTGTAAGTTTATATTTCACAATTCTTACGTACACTCGCAGTTTTGACTTTTTTCTCAAAACTGTGTGATATAAACTCGCATTTGCAATAAGTCTGAATTGTAAGATAATACGTTATAATTACCTTTTTTTTTTATTTTTATTCAGTGGCAGAAACAGGCTTCCATAAATGAGGCTTGTGTTTTGCTTCAAATTCTTCTTTCAAATGGGTGAATCTTTTTAATAAGGGGGGAAAATAATCTAACAGGTGTTAAAGCATTTAAAGCAACTAACGAATGAGGAAAAATGTGAACAATTTCACCTTAAAAATATATATAATAAAGTAGTTAATATTTTTTGTGAAGTTACTCACACCTGTAGCATGTTCTCTAGGTAAAGGCAAAGAAAAACACAAAACGATTGGCAAGGGTTATAAGAAACTGTTGACAAATAATGAAAATTCTGTCACAACTCCAAACCTATTTGGTTATGTTTTTAATTGATAAAATACAAAGGAAGATGAATGCCAGATGAGATGATGGTAACTGTGTCTGTCAAGCTCCGATACATCCATCTGTATTAAAGTATCAAAGCACAAAAAGACAAAGATAAGAGCATTAAAGACAGAGCAGCCTACTGGCTAAGTGAAAAAATGGTCTAAATAGGTTGTCAGACTGGATGGGAAGCTCAAACAAGCAGCAGATTTACAGTCTGGATTTTAAGAATGTTTTATTAATGGAAAAAATAAAAATAAATAAATAAATAAATAAATATATATATATATATATATATATATATATATATATATATATATATATATATATATATATATATATTCCCAACACAATTAATTGAAATAATTCAATGTGATTAACATGAGACATTCAGCTGTTTGGTCTTTGGACCGATTTGTCCAATCTTGGCACAATGAAGGTTGAGTAGAGCCAGAGCAGGTGCAGTCCAGGCTCAATAGAACAGCAGGGACTTATAACTTCACAATGTACATGTGAGACCATTTGTAAATAACACAAGATGTGCAGCTAAAGAGGCTATTTCTGGGTTATGAGCTAAAATATAATAAATGATCCAGAAAATAATGGCTCTGCAACCTTTTCTCTTGTGTTTATGTCATAGAACTATGGAGAACTGAAAGCCTTTAAGACTGAAGTAAATTATGATAAAATTTTCACATTTGGTTGGACTATCGCTAATTGTATTACGGACACTGAGCTTTGTTTTTAAACTCTCAATACTCTAGCAGAGCCATTATTAATCCACCTTTGTTAATTCAAATATCAGTATACACAACTGTGCTCAGTGCGCTGGGCTATTTTTGCTTTCCTACATACTAAAGAAGGGAATGGGCTGCTTCTGCGGGGGAGAGCAAAAGACAGGAAACGTGATTTGACAATCTGATTATGAGTGGAAGAGAGGAAGGAAGAAAATCATCAGTTCATACCTCAAATATACAACATAGTAAAATCATACTGAAAAAAAAACATACCTATACATACAAATCACTGTGCTTTACAGCTGGAATGAACACTAGTCGGAGTGAACACCAACAACATTTATTCCTTTGCATACAAATCATTACAAGAGCAGACTATCAATTAATAACTTTATTATATTATGAATGAATACATTTTGCATCTCCATATAGGTTTTCTGACACTGTAAACTGGCTCAGAAACTCACCTGGTGAAGAATTGGATTTGCTACGTGCATTGCATTTCTCAGCTGCTACAACTTATACAACAACCAATGTAATCATATCCAGATGCATGTTCATGTGTCGTGCATAAATGAACATGCTTTTAACGCCACTGCAGATGTACATTTTACTGTAAAAGTGTCACAAAATGTAACAAGAAGCAACGTAATATAATTTTGATGCAAAAGGTCTGTAGAAAGATCTGTTGAAATCTATGAATTTTGACATTGTTTGTGCATAGCAAAGGGTGTGTCTAACATACTTTATTATATTATAAGTGTATATTTAGTGGTTTCTAATAGATTTACGGTCAAACTCTTTCTGTTCATTCCATTAGGTGAAAGATTATTGCCTGCTGTCATAGTAAATACACTGGCAGGTGGCACATTCCATACGCACAGGTGGTACACTCAACTGAGAGCACATAAAACACAATCCAATCAGCTCTGCCTCTAGTGTTGCAAATCACAAATCACAGAGAGATCAGCTGCGTGTGGTCACAGTGGGAAAAGGAGAAAGAAATTGCAAATGCTAAAGGGATGATAGAATAATGACTAAAAATAGCAAGAGCCATAGTGAGCACAAAGAACTGGGAATTAGAGAAGCTACAAATAATATTGTGAAAAGCATGTGTAACTGTGTTGGAAACATCCCCTATACAAACCAAACCAAACCCAACCCTAAACCTAACCGAAAGTGATATAAAAATGCATTTGTTGAGGCAGCCATGCTATTTTTACTTCCTTATGAAGATTTTAGCTGTTTTCTGTGAAACCAAAGTTCCCCTTCAGTCGTTCCACTACGACGTTACTATGGGAGCACTGCGACCAATCACCTCTGCGCTACAGAGAAAAGGCCAATGAACATTAGCAAGTGGATTTGCATACGCTGCCCGCTCTGCACGCAAGGCACCGCCACCTGGCGTGGACCTCCGCATCTCCCGTCCAAAGCGTGTAGATTCTCGTCGGCTCTCGCTGCGAGGACTTATAATGCCA
Source organism: Cirrhinus molitorella (assembly GCA_033026305.1). NCBI lineage: Eukaryota > Metazoa > Chordata > Actinopteri > Cypriniformes > Cyprinidae > Cirrhinus > Cirrhinus molitorella. The sequence goes on from CM065128.1 coordinate 16,753,168, forward strand.
TGGGCCAGGCTGCCTTTGCCCTGTACGCCATGGCCATCCTGCAGGTACACCAGGCCAAGGCGCTCAAGCAGTTACACGAGGGAGGACTTGACCAATCGGTAATGCAGGAACTGCGCTCGGCGACTGACTTCGCCCTCCAGGCGATGAAGGTCATGGCGCGGTCCATTGGTCAAGTGATGTCCATACTAGTGGTCCAGGAGCGCCACCTCTGGCTAAACCTGGTGCAGATGGCCGACGTCGACAAAGCTCGCTTTCTCGACGTGCCCATCTCCCAGGCTGGCCTGTTCGGCGACACCGTTGAGGACTTTGCCCAACAGTTCTCGGCGGTCCAGAAGCAGACGGAGGCGATAAAACACATGAGTCCTCCCGGGCTCACCCGAGTGCGCCGCCTCCGCCTGCTCATCGCCAAGGGCACCCCCCTGTGGCCTCAACATCAGCTCCGCCGCCTGCTGCCCCCCTGGAGGCGGCTCCTTCAAGATTGAACCTGCGGCATCGAGCTGCTCCCCCACTGCTCAGGGACCCACGAAGACCCGCAAATCCACCAGGCGTCCCTGACATGGGCCACCCAGAGATGAGGGAAGTTGCTCTTCGGGGGACAACATCTGTTCCCCCACTCCCAGAGGAGGGCCGGGAGCCTTTGTGCGTTACATCAATGCCACTGGCCTACGGGCCAGTGGTACCCACACACAAGAAAGCAATTTCTTCCATCTCTGGGTCTAGTACCCCAAACTCTGCTCCTGAGCGACGCTATGCTTCCTCGGACTCTGACTTTGGGGCGGATTTCACCAGCATGGGAACCTGGGAAGAAGGTAAGGGCGTTCATCCTTCTGTGTTAACTCCCGTTCCCCTTCCCCCCCCAGGCTGTCCCACTGGGGGTTACAGCGGTCAACGCTCCGTTGATCCCACTTGCACATTGTCTGGAGGTTTGGTCTCAGCTTCCCAGCCCATCTCGTTGGTTAATCCAGACGGTACGTCTCGGCTATGCGATTCAGTTCACCCGGCGCCGGCCGAAGTTCAGAGGCATCCGGTTTACTTCAATCCATTCGGATGCGGAGGCCTCTGTCCTGCATGTTGAGATCGCTGTCCTACTGGCGAAGAACGCGATCAAGCTGGTCCCTCCAGCCGAGATGAAGTCAGGGTTTTACAGCCCTTACTTCATCGTGCCCAAGAAGAGCTGTGAGTTCCGACTGATCCTGGATCTTCGAGCCTTCTACGGTAGAACGGTAGCTCCTCAAGCTACCGTTCAAGATGCCCACCATACGACTCATCTCTTTTCTCAGGGATGGGCACAATCTGGGCACCAGGCCGTGGTAGAGACTATCACTCAGGCTAGAGCTCCCTCTACTAGGCAAGCCTTCGCCCTGAGGTGGGGTCTGTTCGTTGATTGGTGTTCCTCTCGGGGAGAGGACCCTCAGAGATGTTCGGTCGGAGTGATGCTCTCCTTTCTGCAGGAGAAGTTGGAGCGCAGGCTGTCTCCTTCAACTTTGAAAGTGTATGTTGTGGCCATCACAGCATATCACGATGCAGTAGAGGGCTCGTCCCTAAGGAGACATCACCTGGTCGTCAAGTTCCTCAGAGGTGCGAGAATAGTAAACCCCCCTCTTTCCCTCTTGGGATTTTTCCGTGGTCCTACTAGGACTACAAAGTGCTCCCTTCAAGCCGCTGGTGTCAGTTGAGCTGAAATTCTTGTTTCTTAAGACAGCGCCCCAGGAGGAGGCCTTAACATTGCTGTGTCCTGTCCGCTCTCTGCGTATGTATGTGGACCACGCCCGGAGCGTCAGACATTCCGAGCAGCTCTTTGTTTGCTTAGGTGGACGGCAGAAGGGGAATGCTGTCTCCAAGCAGAAGTTCGCCCATTGGGTGGTTGATGCCATCACCTTGGCTTATGAAGCCCAAAGTGAGCCATGCCCCCTAGGAGTTCGAGCTCACTACACTCGGAGTGATGCCTCCTCCTATGCACTGGCGCACGGCGCCCCTCTAGCAGACATCTGTAGAGCTGCGGGCTGAGCGACACCAAATACCTTTGCGCTGTTTTACAACCTCAGCATTGAGCCTGTGTCCTCCCGTGTGTTAACTTAAATAAAATCAGGTTTCTGGCGGGACGGACCGACTCAGTGTCGGCTTGCTGCACCATTCCCTCGGGATCCGTGTGCTATATTCCCAGTTGTTCGACTGGAGGGGAACATATATTACGTAGGTAACCCACGTTCCCTGAAGGAGGGAATGAAGACGTTACTCCCCTTGCCGCAGTCCCAGGTTGCCCCCTGGGGGGGTGAGCCAAGCTCAGCTCTTCAGCAGAAACCTGAATGAGTGTATGCGCGCCACCATCTTATATACCCCGTATGTGCGGGAGAGTGGCATATGCAAATCCACTCGCCAAAGTTCACTGGCCTTAAAAAAGTTTGATTTTATTTTATTTATTTTTTTCATTGAAATCAAAAAGGCCCTAACTTTAATAATTTATTAACCATTTATTTTACATATTTGATTGATGTTTAGACAAGTTTGTAAATTTGATTACCAAGCAATGGGACCTGGCTTTAAATTCTGATCCATGTAATTAAAACTGATCTTGACAATCAATGTTTTTTTTTTCTTTGTTATTGCATTTCTGGCACAGCATTTTAGCCTGTTCCACCTACAATGATTGCACAACCTTATTATCAAAGAAACATTTTGCATTTAAAATCCACTTGACTCAAACATCTGAGTGGGCACATGCCCTCTTGTACTGTACTTGTACTGAGATCACAAATAAAGTATAAATTAAAAATTTATCTAACAGAAACTTTGCTTTTGTCACAAGATGTGTTTTTTTTTTTATGCACTGTAGTTCTTTTTTAAAAGTGCAAATAATTACATGCATACTTGCAAGCAATGTTTAAAAACCAAAGGACCCAAGTGATGCAAAATCCCTAGCCAGTGAAAAAACAGCCTGAAAAACTACATTTCATTACTGTAAATTATCTCATTCAGCCCCCTTACTTACAGGCATTCAGAGCTATTTTCTGAGCAAACACTCTTTCTACAATACAGTATATATATATATATATATATATATATATATATATATATATATATAAACATCATTTCAAGTCTCTCAGCTGGCGTATTCAGGCTTGTAACATCTTGTCACATCTTGACAACCATCTCCTTGTGACAGGACAGGAAGTGACACATTTAAACAACTGATGTGAATATCCAACAAAGGCATGGCCCAGTGAGAAAGTGACATCACATCAGCACATGTTGGAACATCTTTGATGAAGACTGAATCATGATTTACTTGACAATCAGCTGCTCTCTGTGTCTAGTGAAGCAGATGCATTTGGCAGACTGTGACTCAACAATTTATTAGTGGGTTTGAAATGCAATTGGTGTGTCATACTTGGGGGGGGGGGGAGGACACGATCATGAAAAGCAGTACTGTGACTCACAGTATCACAAGCAAATCTGTTGTCTCTATGTAAATTTCATATGAAAGTACAGTATAATGATGATCTACGTAGGCCTGGCACTGACAAATTTCCATTACACACTTTGACTGCTCATGTTTGGAGGTTTTTAATACCTGGAGAACTTTCCCATTCATTCATCTCAGTGGCAATTGCTCAGTTTTGTACATGTAATAAAAATAAGCATTTATTATACAATCCTGTTTGATGAGATGGTATAATGCACCAGACAATGAAGTACTGAATATGTCTGACTTTATTAGATATAATTAGTGTGAAACAATTAGTTGTATGGAAATGCAACTCCCAAGACCAATGTAGTTTTTGAATATAGATGAACCCTATTTAATATCTTAATACACATTCCTGGTCTTATTGTGCATGATTACCAGTGTGGAAAGGTAAAATAATAGCAACTAATTGCCAAATAACTCTTTATGAATATGTTTGGTTGCATAATACAGTTTTTCTAAAAAAAAAAAAAAAAATTGCAAATAAATTAATGGCAAACAAACACATTTGTAACCCTAAGTAGCTCAGGTATATTTGTAGCAATAGCCAAGAATACAATGTATGGGTCAAAATTAAATATTCTAATGCCAAAAATCATTAGGATATTAAGTAAAGATCATGTTCCATCAAGATAATTTAGTAAATTTTCCACCTTAAATATATCAAAATCCCTCATTTTTGATTAGTAATATGCATTGCTAAAACTTAATTTGGACAACTTTAAAGGTGATTTATTTCAATATTTTGATTTAGATTTTTTACATCAATGGAAAGCTTATTTATACGTATTTATTTCAGATGATGTATAAAACCCTTATGGCTGGTTTTGTGGTCCAGGGTCACATTTGAATGAGAACTACTATTAGGATACATCAGAATGCTGTCAAAGTGAAACTGACTTGACGTGAAACACTCATTTTCACCATCCAATCAATTCAAGCCAGATAAAACAAAGCTCTGCCCCATGTTTTGTCTTCTTGAATATTTGGTTTTACTGTGACATATCACATAACAGAAGCAAAGCAGGTTTTGAATGTCATGTTTAGTTCAAGCTTCTATAAGCGATGTTATCCTGCTAACTTTTGCAGGATTTCAAGACTTCAAACATGATCTTTCTACAAAAAAAAAAAAAAAAAATTAAAAAAAAAAATCCAAAGTCCCATTTTCCAAAGAGATGTCAGTAAAATCACTAACGTGCAGAGAACACTTTCAATTATTTCGGACTGGCTGACTAGAACACGCTTAGGGCTGTTACAGGCACAAGTGTGTGTTCTCAGAACACCTATTTTACGTTTACATTTATTAATGTAGCTGATGCATTTATCCGAAGGTTCACTGAAAAAAAAATGTGACCCTGGACAACAAAATCAGTCATAAGGGTCAATTTTTTGAAATTGAGATTTATACATCATCTGAATAAGCTGAATAAATAAGCTTTCCATTGATGTATGGTTTGTTAGGATAGGACAATATTTGGCCGAGACACAGCTATTTGAAAATCTGGAATCTGAAAGAAAAAAAAAAAAAAATCAAATCCAAATAAAGTTCTTAGCAATGCATATTACTTAGCAAAAATTAAGTTTTAATATATTTATGGTAGGAAATTAAAAAAAAATATATATATATATCTTTATGGAACATGATCTTTACTTAATGCCCTAATTATTTTTGGCATAAAAGAATAATAAATTGATAATTTTGACCCATACAATGTGTTTTTGGCTAATGCTACAAATATACCCATGCTACTTATGACTGGTTTTGTGGTCCAGGGTCACAAACCTAACGGTGAGGTTAGGTTAGGTTTAGGCTATAGGGTGTCACTCACCAAACATTTAGTTTCCAACACACGCGGTTCAACTACAGCCTAATAAAATGTTGCCACATAAAAAGAAAACTGAATGCACTTTTAGTGCCATTTACTAGACTTTTCACTTTGCAACTGCTGTAAAGCATGCAAGAATTAAAATAAAATCATTTTGCAAAAAATATTGCCATGGGCATGTTTTTTCATTGAGCTTTGGTTGGTTTATTCTCAGCGTTGGCTGAACCTCTGATGTATACGACACAGAAAAGTGAAAACACTTCGGGACTTTCGAAGGTATCATCAGATTTGTTGAATTATACAGGATTTCTGGGAGACATGTGTCACGTTCTTTAACATTCTGCCTGGAAACAAAGATGCCGTGACACCAAACCCCCTCATGAAAGAAGAAAGCCGTTGTGTTTACAACTGTGACGATGAGGCACAAAATCTTTAAAATACATTCAAGAGTTTTACACACTGTTATTGTGGTGGCACAAAACGAAACATGACTGGTTGCTTTACCTGTCAGTCATATGGCCTCTTGGGCGGGCCAAGGTTCCCATACCTACTGCCGTCAGTCTGAAGGTCTGGCTACATCTGACTAAGGTTGGTTTTCAGTCACTTAATGGTAATCAGTCAGTTAATGCCATCATGACATAATTTTTATGTGACCCCCGAATGATTAATCACATGACATTTGTGGTTCAGGTGATTGGTTTAAAAATGCCCATGTCCTGAGGGTCCTGCGTCAAACAAGCAACTGCACTTGAAATGATTGAAAATGTAAACAGACAGTTCTCTCTTTAAATAACTCATTTGTCCTCAATAAACTTAGACTGAGTAATATGTAGACATGCAGAACACTTTTACACTTGTATTCCAGTGTGGTGATACATACTTTCCCTACTCTTTTTTGATTGATGGTACCATAGCAGCTCTTGACTGGCACATTTACACACTATCGGTGTCAGCTCTACTTCCTTGTCTATCAGTTTTTTTCTCTGACAGTAGTTTCTCATTTCGTTTTCAATTTGAATTTGCATAGGGTTCTACAATACCTGCTGCTGGATCACAGACTTTTGTTGTTTGCAGAGACTTTAAGGATTTCAATTATCATTCACTGCCTGTTTCTGGATCCCGTCCTAACGGGAAATGTGCAGACAAGCCCAAGTGAATCCATTTCTCATATTAGCGTGGTACAATCTGGCTCAAGTTGGCAAACACAAGGGTAAGGATCACTGCACTTCTCCAAAGTATTTGTAAATGTGCCACACATACTGTGGGGCAGGTGGCAAACATGCCTGACAAATTATTATTAACAGATGCCATTCTCAGTTGAGAGGCTACAATAAGCAATAGCCTTTAACACAATATAAAACACACAACCAAGGCTCACTGGAAAACTTGCCTGTGGCAACATTTCTGCAAAATTACATTGTGCTGTAGGTATGGTAAATTGTATGTATTGTTTTTTTTTGTTTTTTGTTTTTTTTCTCAAAATGAGGGTGAAAACACAATAAAATTCAAAAATGTGTTACCCTTCTAAAATAATAAGACTTTTGTAATTACATGTAATTACAGAAGTAATTTCACCTAGCAAAAAATATGTTCTGTTATAAATCTGTCAAATGTGGGCAGATTCATCTACTAGCAGCCTTGTACTGGGTAAACACAACTTTACTTTTGTGTGAATCCAATCATTTGCCTTCAGATTAAATTGATATTTGTATGCATAAATGTGCAGTTATGATTGGTCTGTGAGCAGCTGAGCCTTAAAAATCAATAGAAAACTTTAATTTCTCAGTTGGTTCTTCTAGACAGCAATTAGAGAACAAATAGAAACTTTCTCTATAAACTTTTCCTCTGTCTCAGATTTTTTTTCCTCCAGAGTCAGATTTGCCAAAGTTGGCCAAGTAATAGTCTTCAAATAAAATTATTAGACTGTGCTGTCCACGTGTATTTTACTTAATGTTTGTTAACATTTGATTCTTTATTTCTATATTTATGTCCCCCAAAGAATATTAAAAGAAAACTTCTCCCTTTCACATATATTAGAACTCCTCAGCTGCAAAACAGCAATCTCCAACCAATACATTTTTCCTCTGGGCAGTTATTTAGCTCTTCCAGCACTTACAAGATCAACTTCATTAAGCCCATATTGATATAGTCTGGTTGAGGCGCTTGGCCACAGAGGGTTGAAACCACCACTGCTCCCTTCAGTGTTCAACATTAACCATTAGACACAGCAGTGGGACGGTTTATCAACTCACAGCTTCCTCTCTGCACCTTTAGCTATGAGCTATCTGACAACAAGCCATTAGAAGGAAAGAAGGAAGTGTAACAGATAAAGTGTAAACCTGCAGTTGAATCGGGCAGCTTGGTGACTGGGGAGATTGAGCTTTAGTTGGAGGACACTTCACTGCGGTAAAAGTGTCCTCCTCATTATCTTCACTTTCCCTCATGAGATCTCTCAGGGGACCCAATTTGAGACAGAGAAATGGCAGAAATATTAGGATATCTCTCTTTTTTAAATATTTCTTCTGTCTGACTTATTCTTTCTCGCTCCTCACCACTATTTATCGGCTATCTGGACTTGTTACAAAGTAGCACTTAAATACCACAGTAATTTAGTTATAAATAGCTCAGTGCTAAAAAGAGCCAGACATCCATTTGGAAGACATCCATTTGTGAGGTGGTAGAAAAAGTTTTCTAGAAAAACAACGACCCCAATTCCCTATATACTTCTATGAAGTTTCAATTACAAGTTACAAAGACAAGTGAGTGCCCTGGATGAAGACAAGGTGAATCGTGAATTTTACAATAACGAATAAGATTGTAGAATTTTGTATGAATTAGCTACCAATGTGATAAAATGTAAAACAGTTACAAATTGCCAGTAATGACCCTTACTTGTCCCTATCCCTAAAAAACTCACTATTAAATAAACTTGTCTCATGTTTGAAATATTTTTTACTATACATTTTTAAGAGAAGTGCCTCTTCAAGCGTAGGGACAATGGTAAGGAATTGAAAACATTGGTCATTTGAATTTAAAGCCCACTGTTCTCATTCTCAACTCCCGTGTTCCAGCTACTGGCTGGATTTCTTTTATAATTTTGTCTTTTACATTGAATGATGGACTCAAAACAGATCTAGATCTAGATCTAGATCAGAATATCACAGATACTTGGTGGTGGGTCGGAAAGTGATTTTGAATGTGCAGCATCAGCTGCATTAAACACTTATACTTTCGTACACACCATCTGCATTAAAATGGCAGCTGAAGTGCTTCCAAACACTGCACTGCATTGCAGGTGAGCATCTGCCCTCACTCTGTTTAGCAGTCATTCACTTTTCAATTGGCTTCCAAATCTCTAGACACTATGTGAGTGGAAGATTTATTCAAGGCACTATAGAAATAGCTATTGCTTCCCAAGTGAATTCTTCCATCAGTGGAAGTTTGTGAATAGCATTAGTATGCATCGACTCACCACATCAGATAAAGATGTTGGTAAACTAACTTTCCTTTTCATATAACCTGGTCACTTAGTGTATTCGAAAGAAATCATCAAACCAATATGGCAGCATGGTAAAGAAACCACAAAAGCCATTTCTGACTGGATCTTATCTTAGAGTGTTCAACTTGCATCCACTAAACCTGACAGTACTGTCAGGCAACGTGTAGGGTTATTTCAAGGCTTTGTCAAGCCAACATTCAAACTCTTTATGGACTTATGTAGTTTAGTTATCTGTCTATAGCTGTTTCCATCCAAAGATGCAAATTTAACTTATGCAAAAAAAAAAAAAAAAAAAGGTATATCGCATAAAACATTTGCGAGTAAAGCACATTGGCATTTCCACCCAGTGTTTTTATGCGATATTCCAAAATGCACAGAAAAATAGGTGGATGGAAACACAGCTTATGATACATTTATTTTAATGGTTAATCAAGAGAAACTTTCAACTCAATCTCATACGAAAACATCATGTCACAACATTGACATCAATTTGACATTGACTTCAAGTTGGATTTTGGTTACACAACCTAAAAACAACAAAATATCAATGTCAGCTGCTGTCGGTATTGGACATCAATTGATTTTAGACATTGAATTTACATTGAATTTTTGTCACCTGACGTTGCAACCAAAATTTAACCAAATATCAATGTTTTATGACATTGTGTGCCTGCTGGGAAGTACACAAACTGTGTTAGCTCATACAATGTAAGTCAATGCTGTCAAAAAACAAACAAACAAACAAACAAACAAAAAAGTCTTTTTAAAGTTGCACAGTTTTATGCAGTATTTGGTAACACTTTCTATGAAGCCTATATTTATAATACATTATAAGGGTATTCTTAAGGCACTATAATGAATGCATAATGCATTATAAAAAACCTTATAATATGTTATATCATTTTATGAATATTCATAACAACAGTTTTAATGTATTATAATACTTATAATACTACTTATTTGTGGTTTTAACTTTTAGGAGTATGATGATTTATAACAAACAATGAACACATTGCATCCACTTAAGTTACAATGTATTATATTTCTTATAGTTAAAATGTATTATAAGTCTCATATCTTGCCATTTTTCTTATGCTACTTTACTTAAAGCCATCAGTGACCACTTATAAGTATAGTAATAATTTTTTTTTCTCATTCAGATATCAGATGAATGTGTAATATGATACATTTGCTTTGAACAACTTTTATTGTAATATCAGTTTGATTATTTTGATGGTACCCTTTAAACAGCTGTTGATAGTAACTCTGCAACTACATGTAAACTAGCAGTCATTGGAGTATTAACATTGGAGTTAATAACAGCATGTCTGTTAAATATATGCTTTATTTTGATGGTTCCACAACAAACAAACTGACTATAAGTAACTTTGCAAGTACAACATTCTACCTACCCTAACCTAAGCTTTACTAACTCTAGTGAGAATTTTTTTTTTTTTTTTTCAGTTGAAATGATTAACTAGCTCACATCAAAATTAATATTAGCCTCACAGGGAACACTCAAATAACACTCTACACCTAACCACTTAAATCAAATCTTAAATAAACAATATCAAGCTATATAGTCCACTATACATGTAAAAGTAAATTAATTATGATGTTCGTTGTGTGTTATAATTAATCAGAATTTTAAAAGTTATAACCACAAATGCATAAGCATTATTATGTATTATAATTGTTGTTATGATTATTTATAAGATGATACAACATATTATAAGGTTTTTTATAATGCATTTTGCATTCATTATAATGCCTTAATAATACCCTTATAATGTATTATAAATATGGGCTTCATAGAAAGTGTTACCCAGTATTTATTAAGTACTAGATTGTTGCATGATGTTTACAGCTTTAGATGTTTTCAGAAGTTCCTGTCAATTGTTCATTTATACTTCTTCTACTTCTCTCCACTGTTATTAAAATGCAATGTTTTTCTTTTTTCTTTTACCAAAAGGAGACTGTCCTCAAAGAAAATACGACCCAGTTGTACGCTTTTGAATCGACCGAATACGACCCATGTTTACGTTTTAAAGTTAAGCGCCCTCTAGCGGTCGTAAAAATATGACAGTGTCGCGTTGGATCTGACGTCATGGAATGACGTATGAGTTTTTATACCGATTTCAAGGCGAGGCCGGCTCTACGCAGGGGCAAGAGGGGGCAGTGCCCCCTCAAATCAAAATTTTGAAAACTTGAGAAAGCACATGTTAATATACTCACAAAATGAATATATTACAAGTTGACAAAATGATCTGCGGTAGCGGAAAAATCCGCCGAAAAAGGGACACTCACACTACACAATACGGTATTAGATTTTCCTCATGTCTCTGTCCCTCCGCTGTGTGTATTCACAACGTGATCTCATGATAATTTGTATGTATTTTACGTAAAATGTGGTTCTACAAAACGTACATTTACTTACGTTTTACCAGACACTAAAACGTACAATACTGACGTATTTACAGCATCTAAACAAATACAAATACTTCAGTATTTCTAGCATTTTAACGTACAATACTGACGTTTTGACGACACCTATAATCCTCATGAATAGGCTATTGAAACCGTGGCATTAATTTCATAATTATTGTTGTTGCAGTTGTCATATTAATGTTTTCACTTGCATTATTAAATAGTTTAATCGTTTACTTAATATGAAAGTATAACATTTCACACTGTTCATTGATTGAAGAATATGTCTACATAATGTTAAACAAGACTTCACTTTAAACACTTAAAATAAATAACATTTCTGCAATCGTTTAATCATTCATGAATATCGTTTGCATGGCAGGACACACAAGGCGTCCGACGTGCTGTGACAGAACCATAAAATACACCGAACACGCATCATAATTATAAAATGAAACAATTTTATTTGTGCGCTGTAATCCAGATCTTCCGAATCCATACGACTGCGAGGAACAGACCGAAATTTAAGCCTTTGTCCGGCGATCTTCATCTCCGTCACGAGCAGCGAGTCCAGCAGCAACAACTGCAATAAACCCGCACTGAAATGCATTTTTAAAATTCAAATGTTGCCGCCTTTAGAAACGACAGGTTTTACGGCAGGAAAATCGAACGCTCATTGGCTCTCGCCTGCATTCGTCACAGATTACGACATGCAATGTTTCTGGTGAGATGTGTTTGAATCTGGTTTGAATGATGCGCGGGCGCCTTCACGGAGCGGTCAGAAAACTAATCTGGATAATATTTTAGCGATTAACAATTTAAATTCCGATCTGCACTTAAAAAAAACCTACTGTATTCCACCAGAGGACTACGGCTGCAAACGTGTCGTCATTTGGATTACTTTTTGGTACGGCTATTGACATTTTTGCAATAAATAAATGATTGTGATTGCACTTTCTGTCTTTGTTGTTTTTAGTGCTGTACAAAGATGGTTGGTTAGGTTTAGAGGTAGGAGTGGGATAAACGACTGTAAAAAATATTTTTGTATGCTGTTTTGTTACTAAATTGGTAATTTTCCAGCAAATTTTGGTCAGTTACGTTTTATATCCTTTTATATTCGCTATAAAATGGGTAGGTTTAGGTTTGGTGGTAGGTTTAGGGAGCTAAAAAGCAAAATCGAGTATTAATAAAATGATTAAAAATACACATTTTCTATAGGATTGGAGAGAAGAGAGCTGTTCATTTACTATAAAAAAAAAAAAAAAAAAACATAATATGATCTGTTCTATATAGCCCATCTGCTTTTACTTAGTTTTTTTTTTTATTATTATTCATAAGACAACCTTTCAGTTTTGTAAATAGGCTATTCTAGTTATAGTGTGTTAAGTCTTACTTTCTGATTCTGTTCTGTATATATTTTTATGAATCTTTGTGCACATATATAGTTTTTTAAATACACAAGGGCTAAAAACCAGGCAGAAAGGCAAATCATTTTTGAAGACGACATGGTGGCTGTTGAACCAGGAAACAGTGGGCAGATGTTTTCACATTTCTAAGCATGACTCAGGTCTTTTTTCTCACTTTCTAAACACATACAGCCACACACACACACCTGAGATTGTCTTTTCTTTTTAAAGAGTGCCTGTGAAAGCAGGCATGTCTGCACGTTTTCCTGCTGCAGCCTCTGTTCCCATGACAACAGCACGACAAGCCAGCAAGGTCACAGGTAGCGGCAACACGTGAAATAATTTTGAGACTATGTGCCAAAGGAAAGAAGGTCAAACTAAGAAATTAAAGTAAAAAAAAGACAGTAATTAAGAAAAATTAACATGTAGGGTTCTAATTACTAGTGCATTTGTGTTTTCATTAACCTTTGTGTTTTGAGTGGGCGTTTCACAGCACCTGAAAGATGACCTTTAACTCTGTGTAATTGCTCAGTTTCAGTGTAACACCTGACCATATCATTATGTTTTACTTTTAGCTGGTCTCGTTTTAGACTGCATGGTTGGATATCTGCATAAATGTTGCATTGTTATTGTGGAGTGCCCTGAATTTGCACATTTACATGACATAAGTCATTTTTGGTGTATATTTTGTTTGAATTTAATATTATGTTGCATAGTTTTTATTATTATTATGAATTTATTAAAGAGTTTTCTTAAATGTCTTAAAAACATTGCTTAAGACAAATCAGCCTAATAGGATTTTCCCCCTTCCCCTCCACTTTTGCTATTTGATTTTGCAAATTTAGCTTGAATTTTATTTTAGATGCATTTAATATAGAAATGTAATATAGAATTTAACACTTCTATAAGGTTTGCAAATTTTTCAATGATTGCACTTGCAAATACATTCTTTATTTCAAACTTTTTTTTTTCTTAGGAAGAAAATTACAGGCTTGGGTGTTGGTTTTGTCTTCATAACAATTGATCAACAAATGAACTTGAAGAAAAGTACTGCTGCTTTGTTTACGGAGATGATGTTGGCGTTTACATGTTAATGCATCTCACATGGATGATTTTAATATCAAAAGCGAAGTAGCTTGTGGGCATGATTACATTATAGATAATGAAGTCAGACGGGAAAGACTGGATGGATATCCAGTTGATTTCATACGGATTACTTTATAACAGAATAATTGTTTCCGACATTACTTACTTTGTTTAAGTAGACATGTCAAGCTTTCTATAGATATATCTCTCATATCTGTGTCTCAAGCATTGTGTGTCAAGCAAACTGAGTTTCAGTTGATTTTTGTGACATGTTTCAAAAAGAAGATCACAGAGACCGAGAAAGCTGAAAGCACACCCTATTTGTTTTCTTTATTTTTCAAAAGCACAAAGTGTTGTTCTTATTATGAGCACAGGTTTGAATGATGTATTGCTCTTATCTGTACGATCAAAAATGACGGAGTAATTTAAATTCCTTTAGGGGTTAGAAGGAAAATACGCCACAAAACACGTCGACCGGTTTGTTGACCCCAGAGGGTTAAGAAATATATGAGAACAATATGAGAACTGGTTCTAAATGAATATTAAATAAAAATACTAAACAAATGTATTCACATTTTTAATTAAATCAACTGACCCATAAGAGTAATTTGTCTTGGTATACACTTGCGGCGCTTATATTTTAGATTTACTTTGTTTTGTTTTGTTTTTGTTTTTCTTTGTTTGGATGCTAACCCAACATGGTTATACTAATTAATGAGTTGTTAATTTCATTAATTAACTAAACTGTGCAAACCCAGCACTTTAAGTGAACCAACTGTCAAACTGTGATTACGTTTAAAACTGTGGAAAAGATCTGCTGAAATCTGTTAATTCTAACTTTAATACAGACTACTAACCTCTACTCAGATGAATCAATGGGAACCATAAACAAGAGCTTAGCAGCCTATTTATTTTGATTTCTGAATTATGTTGATCACTCTAAAATAACATAATTTTGTAATTATTTGTATTTCATGCAATATATTTCAAACATATTATATTTTATATTTCAATAATCAATGAATATAATACAAACTTGTATTGTTGTTGTCACCTACTTTTAATATGCACTGACGTTAGTGAGAGTTGAATGACTGATTATCTGTTCAGTTACTTGGATCATTATGCTGGAATGTGCAAACTAATTAGCATACTACATCTCATTAAAGTGTGCCAAGAGGAAGTGGAATTCAATTGAGAAAGTCAAGAATATGAGTACTGTCAAGCTTCTCAATAGTAATAAAGTGCCATAAAGAACTTGTACCTAATTTACAACTTGAAAAGCAATACATTTTCATTTTAAATGTGGCCTTGTGAATGCGTAATATTCATAGGTATTTCTAGTCCTATCCATAACAGTTCTAGCACACAATATGGAAGTGTAAATGAGTCTCTGTGGGGAAATTTCTTTTTTGTGGCAAAATGTTTATTAAAATGTTTGAATTGATTCGTGTATAAACTTGAAATATAGTATTTCCAAGTTTATAAGTTGTCTTTGTGTGATTCTCAATAAATAAAACTACTATATGGTTCTGTTTAACACATTTGACCATGTTTAAATCTCTTCCACTAGAATTCCCCTGCCTATATGTGCACTGTTTGCAAGTATGGGTATTAAACCAAAGTGTTAAATAGTCAGACTCCTGTCCCCTCGTATGTCATAATGGCTTCGCTGTGTTTTTTTTTATAAGAGGGCCGCAGCTGCTGTTTGTCATGGTGTGTTTTCTTGAAGCAAGTTTTCTATTTGTGATTCCCTTCTTCCTGGTCCTGGTAGATATTAAACTAACAATACCTCTCACAGCAATCCGAGACCAAAGAAAAAAAGCTGCAGAAAATATATCAGCTGCAACAGTTGAGTGGAAATAAATAAATAAATACATTTAATAATAAAAAGAAGAAAAATAGAATACAAAATTCTAAATATAAAAGCAGCCCGCAATATTTGCATTGTTATAACAAGGGTTGCCAGGTGTGTGCAACAAAAATGTCCCAACTGGAATTTAAAATGAGCCCAATGATGGCTGAAAATAGCCCAACCTCATTTCTAGGGAATATGGCTATCAAAATTGCATTAAAAATCACAGTCGAAACCTCAGTTAAAATTGTGTTTTAGGGGCAGGGGGTTTGCTTTAACCCACTGCATAACTATTAAATTATCCCAATTCCACGGGAAAGCTGCAGACTTGGCAACACTGGTTATAATATGCATGCCTAGTAAAAACTGCAGTGAGTGGAAAATAAAATGCAAGGAGAAAATATACTATAATGAGGTCTTTTAAGACAACTGTCAGGCACATCTTCATCATAATGATTACCATATGAAGCAAAAGTTCCCCACCAAGCAAAATCTGAATTCACTTTAATGGGACATTTCTTTCTTCTTCATGTTAAATAAAATGCACATTTGTTGGTGATTATTTGCTAGAGTGTGTTGTAAATGACTATTTCAAGATTGCAAGAAAAGTAGACACACAAACACAACAAGAAGTCGCTACTCTACGCCATTAACATGCAGAGACACATTAGCTAGTTTCCCCTCAAAGCTGACTATGAATGATGAAACATTATGTTCGTGGTGTGTAAAATGACTTAGCTGGAGATCAAAGATGTTTTTATGCAAATATGCTGATATTTTAAAAACTTGGATGATTTTTTATTTTATTTTATTTATTTTTTTTGTCAAAATTTCTAACCCAAGACCAAAATGTCTGATTGCTCCTATCTATCATCTATCTGTCTAATCACACTTGAGGTTTAACAAGTTATATCAGAATGAGTCTTGTAAAGGAATCCTCTAGAAGTTATACTGAGTTACTCTGTTTTATATCATACAATATTGCTATTATTAAATAGTAATAACAACATTATAACACATACAATGAAAGTGTGAATTATGAGTGCGCAGAAGATGACATGAATGAATTGTTGCTTCTGAGCGCTGCGGTGTGATGAGAAAAACGTGAACACTGACTCATTGACGACAAACAGTCAAAAGTGACAGACAACAGAAAACGAGAACTAATTTTCTCTCAAAGCAAACAACCAGCAACTCAAGGACTGCCATCACTGCCCTGTCTGAAGTGGTTTGCTTCTCTGTTCCCAAGAGGTCCTTGGATTAGGTTTTATTGGACATTCAGCACTCCTTCTGAAGGAACTGTTTCTTTATTTTTAATTAACATTTAGTGATTGGGTTTAGCTACCTTTTATTTTAAATGATTATTGCTCTTATTGTTATTTTAATATAGGTTTTAGCTTCTCCTATGCTAGCAAAACACAACCAGAATAATGTTTTGGTGGTTCATAGTTAAACAAAGCAGTAACCGTTTATATGGTTACAATAGTTAACATTTGTTAACAATGACAGTTAACATGGTAACACTTTACAACAAGGTGTACAATGAGCAATACATTTATTACATGATTTATTAATCTTTGTTAATGTTAATTAAAAAAAAGTCACAGTACCTTAACTAATGTTTATAACATATAATGTGTATAAGGTGTTGTTGTTTGTTTTTAAAGCTGTTCATGATATGGCCCCAGAATATATCAAGGACTTGGTTCATATGAACTCTGGTAGATCACAAAGATCTTTTAACTGTTTACTGCTCTTTATTCTGAAAACCCGTCTAAAAACGAAAGGGGATCGAGCTTTTTCAGTCGTTGGCTGGAATGCGCTTCCCCCCTGATATCAGATTGGCTCCATCAGTTGATGTTTTCAAAACCCGTGTGAAAACGTATTTGTACTCTGTGGCTTTTAATTCCTGATTCTATATCATTGTATTTTATTTTTTGTGGCTTGTGTGTTTGTTTCTTTTTTTTTAGATGTACAGTCCTTTGGTCTACGTTGTAGTAGAAAGGGCTATATAAATAAACGAGACTTGAGACTTGAGACTTAATGTTAACAAACACAACTTGTGATTTTAATAATGCATTATTAAATGCTAAAATTAACATTAACTAACATTAACAAATGCTGTAGATGTATTGTTCATTCTTAGTTCATGTTAAGTAATGTAGCTAATTGATATTAACTTATGAACTTAATTGTAACATGTTACCATTAGCATGGACTAACAAGGGGAAAAAAATACTTGTAAAGCAATAATTAATCTCAGTTACTGATAATTTCAACATTTACTCATACATTAAAATCAAACATTTATTATACATCTAACATAATTTAATG
This sequence comes from Cirrhinus molitorella, assembly GCA_033026305.1. Taxonomy (NCBI): domain Eukaryota; kingdom Metazoa; phylum Chordata; class Actinopteri; order Cypriniformes; family Cyprinidae; genus Cirrhinus; species Cirrhinus molitorella. The sequence goes on from CM065128.1 coordinate 16,771,067, forward strand.
GTCTTACTGGTAACACTTTAGACAATAAGCTTCATTAGTTAAGATGAACTTAGAATGAACAATACTTCTACAGAATTTATTAATCTTGGTTAATATTAATTTCAACTATTACTAATACATTATTAAAATCAAAAGTTGTGCTTGTTAAAATAAAAGCACCGCAAACTAACAATGGACAGTGGTATTTTATTAACCAATATTAACAAATATTAATAAATACTGTAATAACTGTTCATTGTTTGTTCATGTTAGTTAGTACAATAACTAATGTTAACGAATGACACCTTATTATAAAGTGTTACTGACTTACTAATAATGAACAACTGCATTTGTATTAATTATTTTAAGAAACAATAACAAACAAGAATAAATGCAGTTAGTAAATGTACTGCCAATTGTTAAATATCTAACACCAACTAATGAGACCTTATTGTAAACTTATCAATAAAGCGAATGTTTCCCATTTGAATATAATGATTTTAATCAAATTCAAATATAATGAAACAAATAGCTCTGACTCTAAATTCTGATTGAATAAGCCATGTTTGGATATGCTGTTAAATGCCAAATTGATATTAATCTGCCATGCTGATATATTGCTTGAAACTGCAAACAGTCAACAGGCTAATAAACTTTATTACTTGGCAGCTAAATTCATTACCATTCTTATAATTATTATATATAATATAACTACTAATTGATAATTGCTGTCTTTAAGGAGGGATTGACAAACTGCTGTCTGCTTTGCTTTTTGTCTTGGAAAAGTATAATGCATAGTCTCTCGTAGTTTATTTTTGAATGAAATATGAAGCAACTGTTCTGTTTCGCCAACAAAATTACTTTCTATGCGTCAGATCAGGTAGAAATGGCTTCTTAAGATAATAATTTGCGCAGATGCAGTTATTGAATCTTCTTTCTCAGCTAACACCAATGGATAAATGCCATGTTATTTCCTCCACTGCAGCACACTCTGTCAAGACAAACCTAAGGGAGATGTGCGATTGCATTTTTCTTCTATCCGCCACTGTGGCAATCTTTCCGGGTCTAATTCAATAACTTGTGCCCTCTGTGGCGTTTACAGTGAGATTTAGAGGTGTCTCAGTGGGCGACTGCAGTATTCCAACCAAACTAACAATGGCCAGTGCTATGGGAGAGAAAGGCTATCATCAATACAAGTTTGCTTTAGTTGCTGTGCACATCTCTTCTTTGATACTTCTCTTTCAATACAACCTTTCCAAATACTCAAGATTCACAGAATATGGAGTGCTTTCTTTAATGACTATTGATGCCCTCCCACCAATTCAAGCCAGTTTGCAAAGATGCACAACAACAGTAATAAAGTTTTAATAATAAACTTGATGAGCTATGTAATCAGATAATATGAAAATAGGCAAATAATGATTAATCTGTCAAAGCTGAATACATAATAATGGTTCATACTACACACCACAATCATGTCTACACTTATAATTGTTTTTGTTCTAAATAAATGCAAATAGCTATGGGTGGAAAGACAGTTAAAAAGGCTAAAAAGGACCAAGATGGGGATGTTCAGTTGATTGATTTGAGTATTCTGCACAAAGCAAGATACTTATCATGATACTTGTGTAAACATGTTATGCTAACAGAATAGGGCAGTGGTTCTCAACCACGTTCCTGGAGCCTCCACAACACTGTACATTTTGCATCTCTCCTTTGTCTGACACACCCATTTCAGGTCTTGGAGTCTCTACTAATGAGATGATTATCTGAATCAGGTGTTTTTGATTAAGGAGACATGGAAAACATGCAGTGTTGGGGGGGCTCCAGGAACGTGATTGAGAACCACTGGAATAAGGTATTACTCAAACCAAGTTTTTTTAACCTTTGGCTAAGCCAGCTGAGCGGAACTTATGCCTACCGACAAGCATGGTAGTTAAACATTGGATACACATTTTTGTTTTGGCCTGATTTAGAGGGAAATCATATCAGTTTTTGCTCTGTTAAGGTCAAAGCTTAGTGTGATAATGGGGACTGAATTTACTGTGGGGAGACAAGACATGAAAGACTCACAACCACTTCAAGACGGGTATAACTAGGGCAGCTGTGTTGCCTAGCACCATCAGAAACACTTTACTGTCTTTACTGTGGAAATGGAGTTTTTTAGAAGGCACTAAACAATCCCCCCTCACCCCTACCTGGGTACACAGGCCTGAGAGTCAGACTCAGGGGCATCTGGAGCAGGACAGCAGAACTGGTGTAGAACTGTCTGGTTCCTGTAAGAAAAGAAATAGGGAAATTATCACGCTAGAGAATAAAGTATAAAGTAGCACTTGTTATTTAATAAGTAGAATGAAAGTAGGTTATTAGTGAAGTAGTGAGGGAACCTTTTGCCAATACCTCAATTCCCAAAATAGTGAAAAAGTGTATGTAAATCTATTGTGATCTACTGTCGTGGAGCTAAAAGTCTGTAGTAAATAACATACTTTGGCTAATAGCTATGCTAATTCAAGGAAGACTATGTCATGTTTTAAGACAAAATAATTGGAAAGTGGCTGTAAATCACCAACAACTTGAAATCCCCTTTCATGAAAATCATGATTATAGGGCAGATTATTGATTAATAAACACTTATTTTCATATAGTTTCTCAAACAATATTATGGTATTACCTCTAAATACTTTGGCTTTTCTGGTCAAGTAAATGTTCTCAATAGCCCACATGATACAGCATTACACTTGCAATTTGGACAGCTTGAGTATGAGTCCTGTCATAAATAAGTGACACTAAAACAATTTAGAGGAAGAAACATGCTAAAATAGCATGTTTGCTTTAGTAAATGTGTATTTATCCCAGGTTTGCTTTTGTTAACACTATTGCTTATGTTTAGGGAAGGGTTTAGTGTCATTGGTATGTTATTTTCATGCAATGAAACATTAATCTTTTAACGCTAACAGGACATTTTCTTCCTGAACTGCAGGAATACGTACAACAACCAATTTAAAATATTGGCAGATTCATGTTTGTTACTTTCGGATACTCGCATCTCTTCCACTCATAGCACATTTCATTTTGAAAGAAGTGCTTTCTATTTCTATAGGCCTTGGTTTTGTTTTAATTTACTGTCTATTGTGTAAATTCATATTTGTTACATGTTTTTTGTAAAGGCCTTTTATTTATCAAGATTATTTTTTTTTCAAGTATTTAATTGGCTTTGCAGTGATCAAAATGTATACACTCTATTGCACATAACTAATACATGTCTGAAGCTCTAGTTAATTGAAACATTATTTTAAGTACTGACACAAAAACTAAATGCAAAATGATCATATTCAGTTTTAGAACATTGAATACAATGTACATAATATGGTTGCAGATTATACTTAGTGGTGTGCTTCTATGACACAAATAGACAAGAAGCTGACCTAGAACAGATTTACATAGAAGGATGGCAGTGCATCTGTCTTTGCACTGTCACAGTTGACTGTCCTGTTTACTGTGTAATGGAGTGTTAAATGAAGTCATCTATTTGTGGCAAATCAAAGAGTGGCATAGAAAAGCTCACCCTGTAAAGCCACATGTATCTTCATACATATAAATTATATCATTATAAACCAAAAGTGGTTGTAAGAGTTTATTGTGCTTTATCAAATTAACCTGTAGAAGTGCAATCAGAATTTCATTATGTTGCTCTGGCCGAAATAGCAGTCGCTTTCGACTTATTCTTACAACTTTGACATGGTTGTAGCCCACCATTTTGATTTTTGAACATAACAAGCTTGCTCTGTAGCTCAGCCTGCATGATATGGATTTAGGATGTAGAATCCTTGGGTACAAATCTCGTAAAAACATAACTCACGATGAAAGAGCTGAAAGATGGGAGATTGATAAACAAGCTAAAACGTCATGCTTGCAATTGTGTTTTTATGTCACATTCGCTTTTGTTCATACTATTGCATAGGTTTAGGTGTAGTGCAGAAGGTACGTTATTTTAAACGTCAAGGAGCGTTAGAGATATAGTGCCACTCAGTGGACATTTTAAGTCAGAACTGCGGTGACATGTACAAAGCCAACATTACATAAAACTTGCACATTCATCTGTTCCGGATGAAAAAACAAACACTCTTTTAGCACCACTCAGTGGACATTTCAAATCTAATGTCACGAAACATACATGGTGGTACGTATTTTGCGTTTTGCGAAAATGTTCCCATAGGTATGTTGAAAGAAAAAAAAAAAGAAAAAGAAAAAAAAAATTGGAAAAAGAATACAGTCTGGCATGTTATGTCCTTTTCCCAAACCCAAAAACGGACAAAAGAAATCCTAGTTCGGTTTGATATAATTTGATATTAATAATTAAAACATTCAATCACAAACATGGTTTTTCACCGTTGGTTAGGTGTTGATTCTAAACCAAAACCATAATGGTTTTGATTTTGTCATGGACTCAACTCCTGGACTCAGATGAACTGTACTTAACCACAACATTAGTACCAGTAGTACTCAAGTAGTTTGGCTGGTCAGCATTGTCCAAATGACACCTCTTTGTAAAAATTATTTTACCATTATGGGTAATGTCGTATTCAGTGCTTGAAATATTTAATGTTTTTTTTTTTTTTTTTTTTTTTTTTTTTTGTGAAACAAGCATCCACGCACAGGCCAAAAGCTATAACTCTAGGCCCTACAGCCCAATATGGTACATGAAGACATAGAGTTAATAAAAATATGGTTATTCTGAAAGAGACATTTTACCAGTGCCAACCTCGAACCCCCTATAAGGACACCAGCCATATCAAAAAGCCACCTCACACTCCTTTCTTTCTCTTCCTAATACAAGAGTCAGTTTACTGCTTTAATCTCCAGATATGAGGGTGCCATCATAAATGACATGTCCATAAACATCCTCCACCACACCAAAGCCTCTGCTTCCTTTTTTCATCCTCAATGCCACTGGTCCTCCAGTCCGTCAGAGCAAATAAAAGAGGATTTGGCACAAAAAGGGTAAGTAGTATTACTCAAGATGTCATATGGCTGAGTTAATAAAAGTTATGCTGTTATTTTAGCTCTACAGTCTTTGGACATGTAGGGGGCATAAATCCCATTTGCTAAGACAGATCATCTCTCTTTTTACTTCAACCTCTATTTCAACCCTTTAACTCTTCTCTGCAATTACTTGAAGAGTAATTCAGAGTGATTCATCCTTGTGCCTCTTGGAGAAGTACTACTGGATTTAGTGTCAACTCAAGGACACAGCAGCAGGAGGTCATTAGAGAATTAAGCTATCTACCTACTAAAGGCCAGAAACCATACTGACATAAGGTAAAGTGCCATTTTTAATCTCTTTTGTTCATATACTTGAGTTTATTACTTTAGACCAGTGCTTCAGGTTTATTACCCCAAATGGGAAATTGGTTTGCAAAAAAGGATTTTGAAAAAATCATGATAAAGAAACACATGCAGAATAAAATCACTACAATCATTAAACCATGCTAACATATAATTTAGGTATAAAAAAACTGGCATGCAGTCATTGTTTAACAAAATCTAATATAATATCTCATACATTTTTGGTTGGATCAAACTGACTCACACTGTCACAGAAGTTCATTTCTAGGTTTATTTGCTTTCACCTTTCTATCCATTTCATTCAGCTCCTTGGGGTTTAAGTCTGAAGACTTTACTGTCCATTCCATTATTTGAAGCCTTCAAGATTCTGAAGTAGTCTTGCCATAGCCTGGAGGTATATTTTGGGTCATTATGTTGCTGTAGGATGAACTCTGGACTAACCATGCCATAAAGTATGCAATGGCACTGCAAAATGCTGTGCATGTCTTTTTGGTTCACCGTGCCACTCACGCAAGTTGCTGACTCTGGATCCAACAAAAGCTCCAGACCATCCCACTTTCTCCGCTTTGACAGTTGGTGTTACGAAATAAGGAATCATCTTATTTGGTGGCACAATTGTAGCATGAAGGTTACATATTTACTATGCCAACTGAGAAATTATTAATTTAATGGAAATGGTTGGTTTAATGGAATGTTTAGCTGATTTATGGTTAGCTTGCATTCTTTATGTGCACTTGTGGTCTTGTTGCTGCAGATGTATGTTCGTTAAGTTCACGAGACCATATGGTGTCCCATTTGTCATTTTAGCTTTCAGATGTGGTCACACGCACCCTCTTTTTGTTCCCTCCATGCACACTTCTGCTGAGCCCAACAGTCAAAGTGGCATTATGTTACGAAAGTGTGGATGATTACAAGGGTTTAGGTTGCCATTTGGGACAAGGCTTGGCTACCCCTGAATTAAGTAATCCCAAATTAACATTTGTCTCCTGACCCAAGCAAGTTAATATAGAATTTTTCTACCATCTGAGTAATTTTTGAGGTACCACCTAATACAGGGGTGCCCAAACTTGGTTCTGGAGGGCCAGTGTCCTACAAAGTTTACTTTCAACTTGTCTCAACACTCCTGCCGGGAAGTTTCTAATATTCCTATTAAGAGCTTGATTAGCTGGTTCAGGTGTGTCTAATTGGGGTTGGAGCTTAACTCTGCAGGACAGTAATAGGAATAGTCCAAGGACAGGAACCTGGAGGTGTCGGAAGAACCCAACCCCATGGTGGAGCTTTGGCTGAAGGACTATATCAAACACGGAAGCCAATCAACGCCAGCGGAACCATGGTGAGTGGAGGAACCAGCCAAGCAGAGAGGCTAACAGACCATGGCGACATCGAAGGCCTAGAAGCCCAAAGGGGAGCAGGTGTCTTGCATGGCCGAGCCAGAGATGGGGACTCAGCTGACCAAGGGGCAACGGAGCGAGGAAGGATGACAGGGAAACTGGAGGAAGGGAGGAAGAGCAAGGCACAGCCAGAGACCCGGAAGTCTATGGTGGAAACTAATCAATGACTGACTGAGGCTGATCCGGACAGATTGGCCACAGTGGAGATGAGGGAACGCAGAGCCAGTGTGGAGCCAAAAAGCTAACATGTCGAGGTGGAGATATGGGCCTGGTAGCCTAAGAAGCATCAGGGCTTGGTGTCTTACCAAGCGGATGGAGGGGAAGCCCAAGGCAAAGCTGACGAACTGCACAGAGCTTGCTGTGGGGGCACAGCTGAAAAGCTAGATGACACCAGTGGTTCCAACAGATCCAGGGGACTGGCCATAAACAGTGACGGAGATGGGACCAGGGAGACAGGTAGGAGCATAGGCAGAAGAAGATCTCCGATGGGACAGGATCATCCAAATATCCGGATGGGACCGGTGAAGACAAAGATTCGAGGGTGGAGACTTGAGTGGGAACTCGATCCATGGACTACAGATATATCAGGTCTAAGTTTGCACCTGGCTCAGGGGTGGACTGATCAGCGCACAGGGCATTGATGGTATCCAGCTCTGATTCCTGGACGAACTTGGTGGGTGCTTTGGGCTCACAGGCGGCAGAACCGTCCAGGCCAAATACCCCAGCAAACTCAGTTTTCAGGGTGTAGGAAGAGACACAACACTGCTGAGTTCATATTCTAATTAAATATACTCAGTCTGAGGCTCTGTTCTTCTGTCACACATATAGTTGTGCAAATAGCATACAGACGAACGAATAGAAATGGACAAAGTCACTCAGGAGGGAACAACCTCTAAAGTGCAAACAAGAACAGACAGAGAACACAGGAGAATTCAGGGTACAAATGCATGAACTAAACAAAGGAAACATTAGAAAACAGCGTTACTAGAGTTACTACAGAAACAAACAGACATGACAGAAACTGAACATAACTGTGACATTAACTAAATAAAAAAAAAACATTATTTTCTTAAATGTATTTATTTGTTTGTTTAACAAATAATTTACTATGTTTTAAAACATTTTATTGTTCTCTTCTCTCTTATCATTCTCTCCTCAATGATAAATCCACATGGGAAAAAAAGATGAACAAAAAGATTACCAAGAGGAGGTGGGGATGAAAGTGTGATGTCTAATTAATTAGTATTGTTAATGATCTTCCTAATTGTGTTTTTGTTAACAGGTGTGACTTGACACTGGATTGTTATATTTGGATAGGTTATGTACACACTAGGCCTCAAATGGGAACAGATTACTAGAGCAAGACTTACTGCTGTTGACACAGATAATGACTTTTTGAATAGAGGCGACATAAACGTGGATTTGGTCAATAGGCTCAGTGAATTAACAGCTGTGTAAATGAAACTTAAAGCAAGTATTAAAATCAATGACCTTGACCACCTGGCCGTTATTTAACAATCCAATGCAAATGTTATAATTCAAAAGGATAGCCAAGGCAGGTTTGAAAAAAAATAAACAGGATGATTCTGTTTAAAGGACAAGACATGCATGAATTGATCAAGAGCGCTGTAATCTGATTCAGAATAAAATTACATATTTCAAAGGACCCTGAACTCATAGGCAGCCCAAGGCTTTTGAAAAGATGAAAGTCATGTTTCTGACAGCACAGGAAGAAATTCATCACTTTAAAATGCATAAACACAACATTAGATCCAAGTTTGTACAGTTGAGGTTTCATCACTTTAAAGTTTAAATTGTGTTTTTAAGTAAAATCCAATATGTTTTCACATTTCCACATTTCAAACACACTGACTGCCCTTCAAGTGCCCCTGGCCATTTTTTTGTGCAACACCACTATTGTATTCATATTAAAGAAATAAAGTGTTCATTTGATTAAATTAAATAGCTTTATAACAGGGTGTCCATTAAATTAATGTTTTGATGACAGGGTGTCCATTAGTGGTCTGCAAAAATTTGCGTTTTCAGGCTGCCAAAATGCTTTTGTGGTGTAAATGCACAGCCAAAATGCATTTAAAAAATATTTATTTTTATTTGAAAACCATGTCGTGTAAATACCCCCTGAAAGACCAAATATAAATGTATGAAATAATTTACGATAGATAAACTAGTTTTGATCAGCTCAAACTTTTTCAAAATCTGTCTCGTAAATGTTTGAGCCCCATTTTACAGAGGATTGGGCCTGATGAGTAGAAGCATTTGTTTGTGTATGTGTGTTGACTGATAGGGGTCTAAAAGTATGTAAACTAATCCAGACTTAAGTAAGTTTAAGTATACAGCACTTTTCCGGACACCCTAGATGACATAACTCAAAATTAGTCAATGCTAACTCTGATGCCCAAGGGCAGGATACTAAGCATAATAGCTATTTGCAATAAATGTGGTTTACAACTGTTCCAGACTAGTCAAAAAATGTGAAATCTGTGCAAAATGTACAAATGTTATAAAAAAAAAAAAAAACTACAAGCATCAAAACTATTGCCCATGCCCATCTGGGAATTTGAACAAACAACTTTATGCATTTAAATAATCTCTAAATATTATTAAGTATGTGAATAATAAATATTTTTCTCAGTCAAGCACCACTTATTTTCTTTAAAAAATGTAAACATGCATTAACTTACTTAATATGAGTCGCTTGGTGATATATCTTGCACTAAAAGCACCCAAATTACTTAAATTTCTCTGTCTCTTTTAAGAAGGTGTTCACTCTAAAATCTTCTTTTGGACATAAACATAATTGTTGTCCTTCTCTACAATGAGGTCATGCTCTGTGAGCTCATCACAATAAAGCAGACCTAATGACAATGCATGTCCAATAAAGTTCATTAAATAAAATTAAGAAATGTTCCCATTAAACCCAAAGTAATTCATTGATTTGAAATTTGGGAAAGTAAAATAGTTCATGGCAATTCATACATGTTTTACATGGTGGCTAATTTTAACTTGTAAAATTTGTACAAGTGAGGTTGAATTTGTAAAATTTTTACTAAATTGTACGCATTTTACGAGTTTTCCAATTCGTAAGAATGACCTACCCCTAAAACTACCCATCACTGGGGTCTATACAATTTGTACAAAATTGTACAAGTGAGGTCATACGAATTAGCCAGTATGTACAAATTGGTCATGAGATAGCACTGATTAGATCAGGATTGTGTCGAATTAGCTTTGGCCTATGGACTATGGTAGTTTATTATGCATTTAGATGCCAGTTACAAATTGGTTGAGTATTTCACAAGTTGACAGCAGAGCATATATGGAATCTTGTGTAGACGTCTTGTAACAAATCAGGCTCCACTGTTGTGGAAAAACTTATGATTATTTGGTGTCACTTTGATTGACTGTAATAGGAATCCAATTATTAAGCTATGCTTTAAGTTTCTTCAGGGCACCAAAGAAGTGAGACCTATCAAGATGACATTTACACAGTGTCCTATCCAGACACAATGCGACTAGTAATTTGTCTCTACACAATGAACATGGAACTGCTGCATAGTGTGACACACTGACAGCAACTAAATATATTTTATGTTTAATACAGAGGATTTTGGAACAATGAGATTTTGAAAACTCATGATAGTGATAGTGATTAGGACACAATGTAACCTTGGGTTCTGGTGATGTACTTAAAGACGATTAACTTAGGCTTGGATGACTATTGTCCAGACTATTATTTTCAATTCACAAAAAGTTGAGAAAACAGACCATCTAAACAAACAACCCGAACTAGAACAAATAGACATCAGACTCTAGCATGAAAGCATCTTTAAAGTACCATCTGCCGCGGCTCACATTCTCAGTCGAATTTGTCCTGCTGAACAGAATATGATGCATAAATCATGTAACTCAGTCCATAAGGTGGATTAATCGTTAAAAATAGACAAGAATAGCATGTGGATCGTCCTGTGGGGATCAGCTTTTAAAAATAGACTTAGCCCCATCTCTCAAATTCTCACAAATGTACAAACATATACACTCATTCAGTATTAAAGCACTAAGCTTCCTTGAAAGGTTTGCATCAGCAGGAAGGCTAGAGCAGTCTTGCAAGGTTCTGCATTCTCCCCACAACACAAGCAAAACAGGGCAGTGGTAAGAAATGCCCGGAAAGAGTTGGGACGTTAATACTTTAAGAATTTAGGAGAATGTTTTAGTAGCACACCAAAAGTTTGTCCTTGTTACACCACTGTGCTGTGACGTAAGCTTTCTAAGCACAGTTTAGAAAACATCTTCTTAAGACTTCCTGGATATTTTCTAGATGTTTCCAGATCATTTCTTGTTGGTCTCAAAACAACTCCCAGCTTAACCACTAAATTCCTGCTTCAACGTCACTGTCTGTTTAGCCCCGCCCACTAATTTGTGCACATAATTCAGTAAAAATTCAGAAACCAAAGACAGCTCTGAAGACAACAAAATATGATACAGTGGTTGCGGTAATTCGTCTTTTGTTTGCTTAATTTTACAGCAGGTTTGTTTACAAACATGGTACAATTCGACACAGGATTTTCAGAAAGATTGAAACTAAAAGACAATGCTATGCAACTATATTGGATCTGACAGTAATGTTGCACCACACAAGTGTAAGTGTAAGTTTTATTACATGGTCACTATTGTGCCCTGTTGAAAAAAACAACATATGCTGGTTAGGTAGGTTTTGATGCTGGAATGCTGGTTTAAGATGGCCATAAACTGGTTTATGCTTGTACTAAGATGCTTTATGCTGGTCCTTAGCTGGTTCATGCTGGTCCTTAGCTGGTCATGTGCTTGTCCTAAGATGGTCCCCAATAAACCAGCATAAACAAGCTAAGGACCAGCATAAACCATTTTAGGACCAGCATAAACCAAACTAATAAACCAGTTTAAGACCATCTTAAACCAGCTAAAACCAGTATCCCAGCATCAAAACCTGCAGTTTTGTTTTCAACAGGGCTTTGTCTGTTATTACTCATCATTTGAAATGTACTTTTGAGTATTTATGTGTTTTTTGGCCTATATCACAGCAGCATCCATCTATGAATTATGTCAAACATACAAAACTATTAGCCAATCATACCAGTAGGCATTTATTAACTGTTCTACAGTCTGCCAGCCAATTCAAACTGGACGTCCCGATGAGGTGGGTTAAAACAGGACAGAAAATAGACTTTACTTTTAAATTATGATGTTTTTGATGTAAAAATCTTCAGAACATTATAAGAGGACCTCAGAGAACCGTACAAAATAATGAAAAAGGCAGCTCATGACCCCTTTATAATGCAAAATTTTACCAAAGGTTTAAGACTCAATTATGAGTAAAAATAAAAAAATAAAAAAGTCACAAATGTGGTAATATATATATATATATATATATATATAAAAATAGTAAATACACAATTGCTAGACATAAGGCAACAATTATGAGAGAAAATTGCAAAGGCAAAAAAAATAAAAACTATATCATAAGACATAAAGCCATAATTGAGAAATAAAGTCACAAATATGATATAAAACTGCAATTTGAGATATGAAGTTACCACTTGCAATTAAATGACAATGCAATGAACAGAATGAAAGAACTGATTCACAGATATTACCCTGACTTTTTCTCAAATCAAACTATTCTAAATTAGAATAAGAATTCAACAAGCAAGGTTATACCAGAGAACCTCCCCGTCTTAACACTTTTATACTCTACTACTATCAAGTAGTGTTCAGTGTCGATTAACATATTATTCGGTTTGAAAACCTATTGACATCTGTACAACACAAAGGCAGCACAAAATCCACTTTGGCTTGCATACCATAAAGTGGTGTTTAAGTAGACTTTCTAATACACTACCACATGCTCACACTATTGATTTTTGTGCAAGAATGAGCACCGGTTGACAGTGACAAAGTCTGAGTTGGATTTTAAATATTTAATGCTTTTTAGGAACCAGCAGACACACTGATAAGAATGTTGCTAGAGCTTCATCCCTAAAACTAAGATGATCAGTTGATAGCAATGTTGCACCAGAACCCACAAAGATGTCGATCCATGCACATGTCCTACTTGGCGAAATCATGCTAAGCTTAAGCACTGCATTCAGAAAAGACCAGAACACCCACATAGACTGAGACCAGCCGCATGCAATATCGACACAAGGCAAATTATGATGTTATGGTTGTGGATGCGTGGGTTTCCTATTAATGCCACTGGTTCACCCTTCTGTCAAGCAAGTGGGATGCACACAGCTCATTACGTTTGCCTGTCGTTTCTATTTTTTTCTGCTAACAGCTGTGAGACTGCAAAATTCGAACTGATTATGGGCATTCAACCTTTTGAGGAAAACAACAACCAGAATAGATATACACACGCAACTGTTAGCCAAGAAATGTTGGAGTTGGAACGTTGTGTTAGCAAGGTTAACACAAAAGAAATTTATTGTTCAGGTTTTTTAAAAAGATGTTTCATGATGATAAATTCATTGTTTTTAATTAACCCATACAAGGCCAAGTTCAACAACCAACTAATTAAAGAAAAAAAAGATAAAATACAAGTGAAATATAAATGCTTTGTTTCTGGCAAAATCTGGAAAAAATCAGAAAAACTCTAAAAATTGGAATTGAAAATCTAACAAAACTAACAATGTCAACATGAACTAACAATTAACAACACTTTTGCAGCAGTGTTACCGCTGAAACATAAGCAAATTTAGAGAATAGAGAAACCAAAATTACCATAGTATAAGTTGAGCCTCTCTGTTATGACTGTGTCAAATGATAAGAAAACTAAAATATCCAGTAGGCACCTTTATAATGTTATTAAGTAGCAAGTCTGAGATTTGTGCTAATTTCTTCTAATGCCTGTAGGCTTGTTAAACTAAATTGCAATAAAGCAAATTATTTGTGGTTTTACAGGAAGGACATGTTCAGACATGCACCGTTGCAGTTTAAGCCCTGACTCATCACCACATGAACTGATGATGTAACAAAGACGAGTTCTGTAAGGTCAGAGCGCTAAGGGCGATTAGCACTGCACAACTGCACTGCAGCACTGACCACATGTGCATGCAATCCACAGCTGCAGTCGCTGTCAGACGTAGATTGAGATGTTTCACTTTAATTAAAAAAATTTCTGGAAGCTAATTTCCATTCTCATGAGATTAAGTTAAAGGGTTTCATCTCATGGCCATATTTCAACCCTAAAAATAAACATTAATACACTGTTTTTAGGACCATTCGCATTTTTTTTTTCTTTTATGAAACAGGGAAACAGCAGGCATTTTCCCCATTACAGCGGCAAGTTTTGCAATGACACCACTGAAGTTTTTCAGAAATATGTAAAATTTGACATTTTTAAAACCCCATTTGGTTGTGCTTTTTTGACGAAATGCACGCCAAAATACTAGATTAGGATTTCTCATCACAAGGAACAAAACGACTACAATAAACAAATATATATATATATATATATATATATACACGTATACATACATACATACATATTGTAATGATGCGTCAGAGGCATGAGGATCCATTTGCAACTGAGCACCTCAGCACAGGGTCATGGGAAATGGAGTCCAAAATGTTAAAACTCAGGGGAGAGTGCCCTCCGGTGGCAATCAGAGGGAGCCACGGAGGCCTGGTTCATGACAGAGCCCCCTCCCTGTGAGCGGCTCCTGAAGCGAGGAGGAACTCGACGCCGGGGTCTGCCGTGGAGTCGAGGGGCCGGTCTGTCCGGTTCTGTGAACCTCGGTAGTGAGCAAAGGGTCCAGATGTCCTGGGCAATGGGGGCAATGGCAGGCTTGAGCAGGGAGACATGAAATGTGGGAGAAATACGATAGGATGGCCGGAGACGGTTGGCCTGGTCTCTGAACCTGCGGATGGCTCGTTGTAGGTGAACATGGGCCGCATTTCGGAGAGCTCACCAGACCAGGGGAAGAGGGGTGGCTAAAAGCCAAGCATGCATTGGAAGGGTGTGAGTCCAGTTGAGGGCTTTCGCAGGAAAATTTGGGCGTATTCAGGCCAGAGAAGGTAGCGACTCCAGTCCTGTTGGTTCTGGCTGCAGTAGGAACGGAGGAAGCGAATGTGCTCCTGTTTAAGGCGTTCGACCTGACTTCGAGCCTGAGGGTTACGTTGATGTTCAGACGACTGGTCTTGGAGAATCAGTCGATTACAGTAAGTATGGTGGTAAAGTTCCTGGATTTGGTCTGTGATGAAGTCAATAGCTATGTGGGACCAGGGTCTTTGAGGAATAGGAAGTGGCTGAAGGAGGCCAGCTGGGCGTGGATGGGAGGATTTGGAGACGTTACAGATGTCACAATTGCAGACGTAAGTAATGGTGTCATGGCTGAGTGACGGCCACCAGAAATGATCAGAGAGAAGTTTGGAGGTGTAAGTGATGCCTGGATGGCCTGCACTGGGGGAGTTGTGGACCCATTGGAGGACTCGTTTCCGAAGACATGAAGGAACATAGGTACAGTTGTGTGGACACTCAGGAGCTGGAGGACCTCTGACTTGAGCATCGGCGACCTCGGTCATTATATCCCACAGGACAGGAGCTAGGATGATGGAAGAGGGAATTATGGGTTAATTGTCTGAGGAGGTAAGGGCTGGTTCGAGCTGTCAGACAGGGCATCTGCCTTGGTGTTCTTGGAACCCGGGTGGTAAGTCACCTTAAAGTCAAATCAGGTGAAGAAAAGGGCCCACCTGGCCTGCCTGGGATGATCTGTGAGAACCACAAAAGGAAGTTTGGCCCCCTCAAGCCATTGTCTCCAAGTCCTCAAAGGCGGCCTTCATGGCTACAAGTTCCTGATTGCCGATGTCATAGTTCCGTTCAGCAGAGGTGAGTTTTTGTGAGTAGAAGGCACACAGGAAGAGCTTGGGGGGATTGCCCTGACGCTGCAAGAGGACTGCTCCAGTGTTGCAGTGTTGGAGGCATCAATCTCAACGGTGAATTCGAGTTCTGGGTTGGGATGATGTAGAATGGGAGCAGTAGTAAAGCGTTGTTTTAGCTGTTGAAAAGCCTCCTCGGCCTTGGCTGACCAGGACAGGCGCTGCGGAGATCGAGCTTCGTGAAAATCCGGGCAGAATGGAGCTGTTCCAAGGCGGCGGAAACCAGGGGCAAGGGGTAACGGAACTTGATGGTTATATCATTAAGACTGCGTTAATCGATGCAAGGACGAAGGCCGCCATCCTTCTTCTTGATAAAGAAGAAACCTGCTGACGCTGGTGAGGTGGATGGTCTAATGAAACCCTTAGCCAGCTCCTCCTCGATGTAGGCCTTCATGGCCTCTGATTCAGGCTGCGAGAGGGGAAAAACTCTACCCATCAAAGGGTTTGAGCCAGGGATGAGGTCGATGGCACAATCACTAGGTCGGTGAGGGGGAAGTTGGGTAGCCCTGGTCTTACTGAAAGCCTCACGCAGATCGTGGTAGACAGCCGGCAAAAGGGTGGTAGATGCAATCTCACCGGACTTAGCAGGGTGGATGGTGGAGCGCGGTGGCGAGCAAGGTTCCAGGCAGGTCCTTGCTTGTGTTACAGGAATTTCAAGCGAACTAGTGTTATGCAAATTAGCACTCATAGCCGATATGCATGGGCTCAGGCTCAGCTGCGGCAGTAGCCGCTGGCGGTGAGATGAGGTTAAAAGAGAGACACCTGAGCAGGAAGTCAGCCCTAGGCACGGGATAATGGGAAATGGAGTCTGAAATGTTAAAACTCAGGGGAGAGTGCCCTCCGGTGGTGATCAGAGGGAGCCACGGAGGCCTGGTTCATGACACATATATTAGTGGTGTCAATCGATTAAAAAAAAAAAAAAAAACTTAAACTAACTTGAAACAATCTTTACATAAACCCATTATAATAATTGTTATATAGGCTAACTATTGTGCCCTTCAACAAGAAAATATAGCCTAATATTATCAAACACTAAATTATTATAAAGATAAAGCTTAAAACCACAGAAGATAATTTCTTCGTTCTAATTTTGTTGTTTGATTAACAGACATCACAGCAGTTGGTTATTAGGATATTTTAGCTGCTGTTACTTTAAAAGCTGCCGCTGCTGACGCCGCTTCAGATGTGGCCTACAAAAAATAAATACTTACATACACATTTTTAAGGCAGCTTAATACACCGTGCACCAGCACATTTGTGTGTGCACTTGAAGAGCACACGCTACAATTACCGACATATGGCCTGACAACATCTCATCTGACCGCAGTACACTGATGTTCTACTGAAGCTCCTTGTCACTGGTACCGTTTCCGTGCGTCTGAAAATTCTCCTGTTTGATGTGCTCATAAAGACGCTCTGCGCATCTAATTAAACGCAATTCTTTAGAAGTTGTAAGTGCCTAGCCCTGCCCATGCGTTAATTGCGTTATATATTTTTAACGAGTTAAAATGAAAAAATTGCATTAACGCGCTAATTTTGATACCACTAATATATGTGTGTGTGTGTGTGTGTGTGTGTGTGTGTGTGTGTGTGTGTGTATATATGTGTGTGTGAGTTTATTGTACTTGTTTTGTTCTTTGTGATGATTGTGCTTGTTTTTTTTATTTGGTTGTTTTGATTTTATGTATGACTTTAAAGCCTAACCAGGGACAAGGGCTGCAAACTAGCTCTATGCTATATGCCCAATGTACAATACCTAGTGTACTGCTAAATAAACAAAACAAAAAAATAATAATAATAAATGACTGCCAATGGCGTTGTTGTCAGTGCTGTTGCTGTCAATTGTGCTATTTTCATTATATTAGTAGCATTACTGTGAGTACCATTGCTGTCAGTGGTGCTACTGGAAGTGGCATTGCTGTCAATGACATTGTTGTCAGTGGAAGTTCTGTAAGTTCCACTGTTGTCAGTAGCATTGCTGTCAGAGGCATTTGCATCCAGTGACTATGCTGTCAGTGATATAGCTATCATTGTCATTAGTTGCAATCAATAGCGTTATAGTCATAGTTTCAGTGATATTACTGTCAATGCCAGTACTCTCATACAGACAGTGGTGTTGCTGTCATTGGCAGTGACTGTCAGTACTGTCAGTAGTATTGTTGTAAATACCATTGTTGTCAGTGATGTTGCGGTCAATGAAATTGCCATCAGTGATGTAGCTGTCAGTAGTGTTACAGTCAGTGGTGTTACTCTGAGAAACATTGCTGTCAGTGGCGTTGCTTTCAGTCATACTGGTGTAGCTGTCAGTGGCATTTTAGTTCTATAATTATTCAGTATGACCTTGAACAAAATGATAAAATGTATAATACAGGCTTAACATTATATATATATTCAGATGTAAGTGGTACCCCACAATGTAGCATGATGCTTATTATTTGTGAGTTGAGTCAGTGTGTGGTCACTATGTACAAACATTTGGTCGCACTGCCTTTTAGAATTCCACTGCTGTGCGACCTTTCCCAATCGCTATCTCTCTCTGTCTCTCTGTCCAGCAGGGAGTGCTGAAAATGTTTGAAAGTCACCTTTGCATAGTCACCTTTTCACACCCTTCCCCCCACATTCCTGTCTCTGAGCACGTACGGCTCTGACTAATGATGTGCAAGCCTTTTTCAGATGCTGCTGCTGACTGCAAAGACACAGAAAAAAGGGAAAAGAAAAATGAAGCAATCTAAAAGCACTCAATAGAAAATGTGATATTCATGATTTGGGTTTCTGCCACGCAAAAAGCCAGACCCAGTCACCCTGTCATAACCACATAGACGTGCCTGGCATCCACGCTGAGAAAATCCTAGCACCAGTGCTAGGGTTGAGAATCGAGAACCAATTTTTATTCAAAACTACTTCCATTTTGTGTACAAATACTGGAACCAAATGATTTTCATGATGCTTGGTTCATGAGTGTCTGCATTTTTCTGCTGGTGTGGAAACAAGACCTCTCAAGGCGTTTTCTACAGTAATCTTAATCTGTGTCATGTTTTAGCTTAGATGTGACCTTGAAGTCTTAACTGCATGATAAGAGAGAAAGAAACAATGTCTCACCATATCTCACCATTACATGAGGAGTGAGGGCAATGGAGTTGGTAATCCAAATGCAAGGCTTTTATTAACAGAAGCATGGTCAATTAAGCATAGTCGAATACCAGCAAACAGTAACATCCAAGAAAAATCCAAAAATACGAAAAGAGTAATTCAATAAACAGGCAAAGGTCAGGGCACAAGGAAAAAACAAGGAAACAGTTTAGGGTCGAAAACATATGGAAACTAAAAAACATGGAATTGAAAACACAGGAACTAGGAAAATGGCTATACAATAATCAGCAATCTAAATCTCTGTACAAACAGCTTTTATAAAGGACAAGGAGAACACATGACAAAACCAACCAATGAAAACAAGACATGTCTTACTAGAACCAAAAAATATGAGCATATTAGCCCAGTTCTGTCAGCACTGCACTGGCTTCCTATTAAACATTGTATTGATTTTAAAATCTTGCTAATTACTTATAAAGCCCTCAATGGTTTAGCTCCTTAGTACTTGAGGGAGCTCTTATCACATTATAGTCCCTCATGCCCACTGCGTTCTCAAAACTCTGTCAGTCTGATAATACCCAGAATATCAAAATCAACTGCGGGTGGCAGATCATTTTCTTACATAGCACCGAAACTATGGAACAATCTACCTAATTCTGTTCGGGAGGCAGACACAGGCTGCATTAATTAGGTCAGCTGGAACCGGGAACACTTCCCATAACACCTGATGCAAGAAGAATGGAATCTATGCTAATATTGTCTGTCTCCTGCTTATTCCGAGGTCAGATCCAGTATGAATCCTGAACAGTTGGCCACTGCAGTTTCCCCCTGATCCAGTCCGTATCCAGATGGTGGGTCAGTACATATAGACCACCTCTACAGGTCTGTATGGGAGTATAAACTACTTGTTTATTGGTCAGAGGAGAACTGGCCTCCCGACTGAGCCTGGTTTCTCCCAAGGTTTTTTTTTTCTCCATCAGTGTCACAGATGGAGTTTTGGTTCCTTGCCACTGTCGCCTATGGCTTGCTCAGTTGGGGACAACAACTAAATTGGGGACAAACAATTTATTAATTTGGAACTATTGATTAATTTCCTCAAACTAAACTTGTTTAAAGTTTCTTTTGAATTATTGATATATTACTTTCCCATTTGATACTGTAAAGTTGCTTTGACACAATTTGTATTGTAAAAAAGTGCTATATAAATAACCCTCTGGGGTCTGAGGGTGTTTTTGGGCCCTGAAGAAGTTTTGACATGCCCTGACATTTGTGCATTTTTCAGTATCTTAAAAACATATTCATGGCTAAAGTCAGATTACATTGTAATCAGCACAAACTGGGCTACAATAATATGCAAGCAACATGAATGTACATGTTTGTGTTTTTGAGAAAAAAACGTTTATGCGTGGTTTGTGAAAAAATAAAAGTCACCTAAAAACAGCAATGAAACACGGACAGAATATTTATTCACAAGCCTTTTGAGAACTGGATGTGGTAGGCTAGAGTTTTTTTTTTACACAATGATGTGAAAATCATGTAATTCACTCATTCAAAGAAAACAATATATTGATGTAAATTTACCAAAACATGTTTTGTGATGGAAAGACAATATGCAAGAGATTGACAATGGTCATGAATATTTAGTGATTCACACCTGTGACACACACAAAGCCCTCCCTAATGGCCCATCAATGACACTGTGACTCTCAGGTAAGAAACAATGTGAGAAGATTCAGAGAATGGAGTTTTAGATTAGTTGTATTTTATTTAACACAGTATGATCAAAACATAATGAAGGTCAAAGACACATTATTGAGTACTCTGATCTACAGATATGAACAGACTTTGTGTCATTTGCGTTTTTTTTTTTCCTGAATTCTGTTCAACAAGTGAAACAAGTAAATCATACCTGACATTTAAGTGCTTGCAAAACTCATCATCAGTGGTCAAGAAACTTGTTTTGCACTAGAATATCAGTGTAGATGAACATCTGAAGCTGCATCTAAGTTTTATATCTGAGAAACTAATTTATTGTTTAGCAGATCGCGATCAGAGTATTACTAATAAACATGGTCTAAACATACACTCAGTATAAACACGCTATTTTTTATTTTATTTAATTCATTTTGCGATAAATAAATAAAATACATATACAAATATGATCTTATAGCCATAAACACAAGCATGTATGCAATACATGCTGTCTAAACATTCTTAGACTCTATCATTCAGTGTTACAGTGTAAACGCCATTACTTTTATATCGCATCTTTTTCTAGAACGTTAAAAACATCCTTGCGTCGTGAGACATTTAGATGCAATGAAATGAAACCTACATCATAACGTTTCACTTGATGAGGTCAGTAATTATAGTTTGAAAAAAGTCTACCTAGTAAAATCTATACAACTTAGTCTGTCACAGTAACACAATAACAGCGAATGCAAGCAAGCTAATAAAATAAAGTCTTACATGTAAATGTAGAATTTATTTTCTGTTGAATCTGCTGGCGCCACATCACGTTCTTCTTCTGAGGAGGTAAATATAAGATTTATTCCTCTCAGCACGTCTTCTTTCAGAAATGAACAGTAATCCAGATAAACTTGAAGTCTTGCCGCTTTGTTGACGGTGATGTGGGCGTTTAACTCCCGCGCTTCTCACGTGGCTAATTGTAATATGAAAGCGAAAGAAACTTATGGGCGGTGACAAATTAAAACTTAATTAGATCCAAGGGGGAGATTGGACATCGCGTTGTTTTCATAAGGATTACTTTACACAGAATATTTGTTTTCGATAAGACTTACTTCGTTTAAGAGTAGAAATATCAAGCTTTCTCCAGGTATGTGTATAATGTCTCCATGTGCTGTTTTCGCCGAGTATTTCATTATTTAAGTGACGCGTTTCAAAATGAAGAGCACAGAGACCAACGCGGCACAGAGCACTCCCTGTATATTTTCTTTATTTGTCAAAAACTCACCGTTTCATTGTTATTATGTGTCTGTGCAAATAAAAGTAGACCCTTTACAGATTCGATTGATGTATTTATCTTACCTGTACGATCAAAACTGACGAAGTAATTTAAGTTTATATAGAGGGCTTTTTAAAAAAAAACGCGCCGGCGCGGTCTTCGACCCCAGAGGGATAAAGCTGACTTGACTTGACTTGACATGTTACCAAAGAACCAATCAGAACGTGACACACATACAAGGGTAGCACATGACATGATCACATGAGAGGCAAGGGACACATGGGGAATGGAGTCCAAAAAATAATGGCAAGAGTTCAGGGTGGAGTGCCCTCTAGTGAAGTTCATGAGCACTCCAGCAATTGTGAGTACATTTTCTGTCATTTTTGCCGACTAATATGAAGAGTGTACAAAGTAACATATCTTTAGCAACAGTGTGAAAGTAGCACATAAGAGGCACAATACCAGTACAAACATAGATATCTACTGGTACAATACATGTCACATGACAAACATGTGTCATCGTTTTCAAATGTCTACTTTTCACAGTTCACACAACAACATGAAAAAACATTTTCACATGTATCCACTTTGGAGAGTGTTTTTTTTAAAAAAAAAAGCTCAGTTTTCCTTTACAAAAACGGCATCCCAGTGTGGACGGAGAGAAAAAGATGCGTTTTTTTAAAAAAAAGCCCCAAAAGCAAAGCGAATATTCGCAACGTGTTACTCGCTCTAGATTAGCGAGTGTCTTCATGCACATCATCAACAACAACTTTTCTTTCTGACATTTTTTCCATCATAACTACTTTTGGTGCTCTGTACTTGTTGTGGAAGTCCCAAATACACCAGAAAGTCAAATGCAGACATGTCAAAATGTACATGTCAATAAGCTCTTTGCTGATTGTCTGGAGTTGAAATTTTGCAACTTACACGGATGACACAATTAAGGGGAATATTGCATGTTTGCGGCAATTGCATAACCCAATTCACGTCTATTCACGTCTTTGTATTGACTTTGAATCTACTCGCGCAAATAATTAACAAGCAACAGGGGGATTCTGTTTTAGAAACTATGTGAACTATATAATTTAGCCATACTGAAAGCAGATACAGCAGATAGTTTACCTCAGATTGAACTCACTGTGAACCAACACGTGTTTTCCATAACAAAGATATCAACAAAGTTATCAGTCACTCAGTATGTATTTTTAATAATGTTAAAAAGATTTAATATGTATGAATTAGATAATAAACATATTCATTTCATTGGGAGTGCAGTGCACTTACAGAAAAACACACGCTTCTGAGTGGCTGTGATATTTGATTGATTCTGTCGCGTCACATAGCCATGTTGTGTCTGGTGTAGATAGTCAAATTGCTTGTCGTGTCTTTTTTTTTCTTCAAGTTACAAATGGAATAGCTCATTCTTGCAATAAAAATAAGGTGGATAATATAGTTAGGATAAATTATTAGCCATTGAAAAAAGTACAAAATGAATCATAACATTGTTAAGTGGAATATGAATGGCATAGCTACATTGTTCCTTCATTTCTATCACAAGTCTTGGCACACACTCCCATCCTGTAGCTCCTCAGCTGCAGACAAATATGGAGAGAAACAGGGAGCCACATAGGAGCCAAGGAGCAGACAGGGAGTTGGTGTATGCCAGGCGGAATATGCAAGTGTGTGTATTCATTTTGGTAATAGATGTCAATGTGTGTGTTCAAAAGTGTAAGTCAGATAACTTGAGCGAACACCTGCGTGTTCTAATTGAGGTGAGAGCTGACGATGTTGTGGGTCGCACCTGAGGCAGCACTTCGGAGCCAGAGGGATGCCCAAGAGCAACCTGTACCTCAAGAGCCCCCTCCACACACACATACACATAATCAAACAGTAATTAGAATTGGAAGCAGTGACTGAAATGCAGGGTAAAGTTACAAAGTGTCAAGGAGGTTTGCAACTTGTACAGATTTCATGGTTATATCAACATATGGTATGGCTGTTTTCACTAGGTGAAACTCACTGACTGCCCAGAACATGTCTAGATAATGTTTTAAAACAAAATAAGGAGTTATAGTTTGTATAAGGTAAATAAAGTTTATTTATAGGATCATTATGGTCATGGCTACAATGGTTAACCAATGGAACCTTGTTGTAAAGTGGTGTCAGTACTGGTTTTAAAGTCCAGGTAATACTTTAAAACAAAAGAAGGAGTTATAGTTTGTATAAGGTAAATAAAGTTTATTTATAGGATCATTATGGTCATGGCTTCTGTGGTTAACCAATGGAACCTTATTGTAAAGTGGTACCAATACTGTTTTTTTTTTAAAAACAAACAAAAAAAAAAACATTAAGTTGTGGTGCTAATATAGACGGTACAGGTTTGATTGTGACCCATACCATGCACTTATCTGATTTTTCCTTTCCTCACAGTAATTTCCCCTCCTGTCTTCACTGTCTGTACCAATAAAAAATGCAAGAAAAATTAAATGAATCCCATAAAATCTAATTACCACACCAGTGATTAAATTAAGTCAAATTAGGACAAACTTTCATCTCCTGGCTGTCATCACTCATCAGGAACATTTTTGAAAACCAGACATCCTTCACCTTCCCTCATGCCCTTACATCTTTCCATCACATCAATCCTATTTCAAGTAGAAAACTTTTCTCCCTCCCTGCAGGGACATGTGTTCTCAGCAGTACAGCCAAATTAGGAAAACAACTTGTCCTTATTTGAGACAAACTAAAAAGCGGACTTGTGACCCCGTGCTCCTGGCAGAAAGTGGAGACAAGAACCTGTCTGGATTTGACTCAAATGCAGCTCTTAGAGCTTGTATGCAGCTTTCAGAGCTGATGCCAGTCGTAAGCAGAAGAGAACAAACTTTGAGGACATCTTTAAATATTCAGTGAGGAGAATCTGGAACTGACAGTGCTTTTTATAAACTTTATAAACTTTTAGGTGGAGTGTAAATGTCTCCACCACTAGTGACACTGAAAAAAATGGCCTATAAAATGGACTACAAGTATATATAAGTATAAATAAGATTATAAGCATAACAAATAATAACTATACTTGCATATAATACAATATTAACCAAATTAAAGTCCTTCATGACTTTTTTCTTAGTACACTTAAGTACACTTTTAAACACTTTAAATACGTTTTACATTTTAAATAAGTACTAAATTGTTTAAATTTAATGTACTCAATCGTAATATCATCATTTCAAATGTGTACTATAAATTTCAACAGAAATGACATTAGAGTGTATTTTAGTTTACCAAAAATAATTTTCAGCACATTCATCGCGTTATAAAGTATTTCAAAAGACAAGAGAAGTAATTATAAAAAAACACATAATACTTTTTTCATTAAATTGCAATTAACATTCAATTAAGTTTCCGCAAAAAAATACTACATTCAGTCTACACTTGTCCAGGCTTCTCTGGACTCAGCAGGGCACCATCATCATTACCAGCACTGTATCCCTTCGATAAGCTTGTTAACAATCATTGTCAAGCTTTACGACAACCATGCTTCAGAGCTCAGGTTAGCAACACTGATACACAAGCTTCTCCATCCTTCTCCATCCTCCGAAATATTAATAATGAATCATAACTCATTATAATTATAATATTTGGATAGTTCAATAGAATTAGCTTGATAAAGCTGAATTTACGTTACAATGAATTGATCCATTCGTCCAGTGAACATTCAGGGTAATTTCACATGTATTCAAAGAAAGGATATTTTCTTGGCCACAGAAAATAACTTTCTTATATACTAATGTATAGAGCATGTAGCTTGAATTGGAAATCATAAAGGGACATTAATTTTTCAAGGCAGAATCAGAAACTCATATAATTTGTGCACAAGAATTTTACTAACTAAGGACTAACACATAACTAATCTAAACAAACAAACATACAGTCATTCATACAGGGGAAAGGGAAAGTGAGAAGCCATTAGAGAAACAAGGAGAATGAAACTATGAAAGGAGTCAGTTAACCTTTAGTGTAACCATCAGTGCCGTTTTTCAGCAGGTCTATAGCTTATACTAAACCTCTGTTTAGTTAAACGTACGATACTTGTGTTGCCTTGGTTGTGGACGATGGTCCGGACGCAGTCTTGTATTAAGGTCTTGATGGTTTCAAGGTTTTGGATTTGCGATCACGTTCTTCCGGGGTTTGAAGAGGTCCTGACTCTGTAATGATTGGGAGTTCCTTCCCAGTGAAGTAAAGAAGAGCAAAGGGGCTGAGAGAGGAGACCCAGCCGACATGTAGCTGGTGTGAGTTTTTTAACTCCTTAGGGTTGGCACACCTGTAGAAGTTCAGAGAGCCAATGGTGTCTTGGACTTTACGACTCTTTGTCTTAGTCCATATGTTATTCGATTGGGTGTTGATGCGAATACCACCAAGGATTCTTAGAACACTAATATGTTGCACAGGTATCAAAAATACCCCCATCTTTTAGATAATCAAAATACGAATCCAAAGAGACCAAACATGGCATATATGTGGTTATACTAGACTAGTGGTCTATCATAACACATGCATAAACCACTTTTGGATTGTAAAGTCTGGTCAGGCAGAGGTGTCCAAGTTGCCATAGTAACTAGGCCCATCTAAGAATTTGCGGCACCCAGTGTTGGATTGGGTGAGGGGAAGTCTGTGCTTATTTGTTAATTCAATAAACAATTGATTTGAGTGAATCTAATGAACCATTGTCTGATTGGTCCATACCCTGCATACCCCCAGGGCATCCAAAATGTAGGTGACTTTGTTTCTTTAGTAGAACACAGTCGAAGATTTTTAACTCAAACCGTTGCAGTTATAACTCAGTTATATAATAACAGTCGATGGCTACCAAATCTTTGAGAGTAAAAAAAAACATACACAAACAAAGCCAAATCAAACCCTGCGACTTGTGACGATACACTGATGTCCTAAGACACAAGACGATCAGTTTGTTCGAGAAACTGAACAGTATTTATATCATTTTTTACCTCTGATTCACCACAACCTCCATCTGTCGCGGGCGCATGCACAGCTTGGGCTTGTGACATGTGAACGCACTCTGGCGTAGTTAAAAATTTGAGTTAAAAATCTTCGATTGTGGTCTACTGAAGAAACAAAGTCACCTACATCTTGTATGCCCTGGGGGTAAGCAGATAAACATCAAATTTTCATTTTTGTGTGAACTATCCCTTTAACAACAGTTTCCTGCAATCCTCTCTCTTTGGTTGGCTTCCAGATATACATTTTGAGCCTATGCAAGTGGACTTGTTTTGCCAATCCCCATGTGAAGGACAACAACATATGACAAAGAGGCTGTCTCAGTATTGAGGAGCTAATGGCCATGTCTTTGCAGAGTGCCCCATAAGATCTCGCTGTCATCATCATTCAACCACTCTCCTTGATTCATGTGTGGCCAGAAACGTTGTCTCCAGGAAGCTCCGCTGCTAGCTCTCCCAATGATCCCTCACAAGTTGAAACTCCCAATAGTGGGCAAACCCCTGGGCCATAGTACTTTTAAACACTGTACAGCCACACTCCAAATTCAGCTAAGGTGTTCCCATCAGGAAAACATCTCTTTTCTGGTACTGGAACACTTGAGTGCTGACGTCATCCTGGGACATCCTTGGGTTCTCCTCGGCTGTTGTGGGCTACTGGAGAAATCTTTGAGTGGGGTTACAAAACAGTGCTTTAAAAGATGCCTTCATCTCCCTCAGCGTCATCCTTGAAAATCTCCTACTGAGAACCAACCCTTTTATATCAATGTTACATCTGTTGCCTACATGCTGAGACTTATATATAGATAGATGTCCCCATCGAATATTATTCATAGCTTTATGTCTTCAGTCCACAAAGGGCCTCCCAACTTCCTCCATATACTATGCCAGCGAACTCTTGCCATGTCTACCCCTGTCCAGTGGACAAGTCTATCCCCTGTCATTACCAGAGCAGATGGTCATGGAGGACTATGTGAATGAGGCTTTGAAACATGAATAAAACCACGCTTTCACATCCAATGTTAACCAGTGCGTCTTTCTGACTAAGATGAATGGACCCCTGCATAGATTATTGAGCTCTCAACAATACTTTATTTATTTATTTATTACTCTTTTTTCTTCCTCTTTCACTTATTATGCATAACCACACAAGCAATTTGGAATATTTTAGTTGTTTCATTAATATTACAATCAAGTTATCCACTTCCCCAGGCCCCCGATGCATTGGAACAATTCCTCAAGCACATTCTCGAAGTGCATACAACCTTGTTTCACTATGAAAGAGGGACAATTAGAAGACCAACTTTGCCATGCAAACAGGACAATATGAATACTAGGTGATGTCATATGGGCTGGACAGTGCCCTCCCTATTCCAGAACTTCATAAATGAGGTGTTACGGAACTATCGCCATTGGTTAGCAACTCTTGGAACCTAATTGACCATGGTCATCACATCACTCTTATTTTGGAAAAGCTGTGACAGCACCAGCTGGTAAAAAATGTGAGTTTTTCCTGCAATCCACACACTTTCTTTGGATATATCAACAAGAGGGAATTCAGATGGCCCAGGGGAAGATGCATGCTATTCAGTCCTGTCCACAACCCTCCAATGTTTTTTAAGATTTGCACATTTCTATTGTAGTTTTTTTCACAATTACAATAGTATAGCCACCCCTCTTATTTAATTACTTATATCCAAGCCCAAGTTTCTGTCTTGGAACACCCAATGCTGCCTTCCAACTTCTCAAGATCTCCTTCACCATTGCTCCTTTTCTGATCCATCCTGACCCTAAGCTGACCTGAACCTGAGCATTGTCAAAGTTGATGTGTCTACCACAGGAGTTTACCCAGTATGTTTTCAGTGAGAAGGGAACCTGCTAAACCTTATCCATGCGCCATCTTCTCTAGGAAAATGACTCTGCGGAACTTATTGGCACTCAGGAGTTATTGACCTCAAGTACCCGAGAGATGTCTGACGTGTTTGAACCGATTTGCCCTGTGTTTACGCGGTTCAACTTCCATGTCAACTACCATCCAGGGTCCTAGAATACTAACGCTCAAAACATCTCAGGAATCAATGTTCATACCACCCTTTAAGATGAAATCCATCCTTCCAAGTTCTCTGATTGTAATCCTGATTCAGTGGGCCCTGGACGACTGAATCACTGAAGCTACGTCTGTTAAACCTGCTCTGCCAGGTTGCCCAAAGGGATTGACTTTCATTCCATTATCACTCAGCTGTCAGCTTATAGACTCCGTGGGCAGGGGTCATCCTGGCAAGCAGCAAACCCTCTTGTTCTTTCAAATCTGCTACTGGTGACCCAGTATGTCCCAGGATTCTTACAAGGAGGTTCCAGTTGTGGGCGACTGGTTGGAGCAGTGTGAGAGGGTAAGAGACAGCCAGCTGACCTGACAATCCTTCTACGCTGCTGCCCATAAGATCCTGGACTCCCTGCACCATATGAATGAGGTACTGTCACGGTTACACCAGGCTCCCCCTTCCCATCACAGTCTGTCACTCTCACACTCACCTGAATACACTAAAAGAACAAGGACATTATAAACACTCTTTCATTGTCTGGACACATTGTGTCTGCTGTCATCGTCTGATTCTCTACTTACCTGTTTGGACTTGATTCTCCCTCTTTGTTCTCCTTGTTGCTCCATCATCTCCTCATTGCTTGAGTATTCTTTGTGTTCTCTACACACTACTTGCATATACTGTTACTCCACACACACAATAATCATTGTTCATTTTTCACTGCTCTATCAGTACTCACCATTCTTCTGCTGTTATCATCATTTGTTTCTCAATAAAAGCACTGCTGTTGTGTTCACCTCTTGTCTTGTCTTATGTGTATATGCTACAGGGTGATCTTTTTCACAAGGGGAACATCTTTTCTATTGCACAGTAGTGAAAGAAAAATCTTGTGGGTTTGGAACAACAATCACATATCATCTGTCAATTTGGTTACATAGCAAAAGAGAGATGTCTAAACAAATTTAAGACAACAGATATTTCAGCATAATTATAGCCACAGGAGTAGTCCGTTTAGGAACAATTACTGATTTCAGATAAAATTAATTATATTCAATGGTAAAAATCTTAGATTCTGTCTAAGGTTTGTGGCACATTTGGAGATAATGCTTAACAGCATATTCTATCATATTCATATTCAATCATTCCGTGTTTCTGGATATTTCAGTAAGCACAGATGCCAAATACAACAGATGGCATTCAAACCTGAGCGTGTGTGTGCTTTGAGGTCTGTGACATCAGCTGAGAAATAAATTAAGCTGCTGAACGGAAAATATTGGCCTACAGATATGTAGGCCTCAACTAACAATTAGCATATGCATTATTCAAATTAAGTACTCATCTAATCCAAGTCCTCTAAATGCCTCTATTACACAATCCTACTGTACAATCAATATGACAAGATCAAAATAAATAAATAGAACACTGCCATATAAAACATGCTGGCGAAGAGATGTGAAAGAACATATGGATATCATTTTTTTTTTTTTTTTTTTTTTTTGGACATAAGAAATAAGGCATCTTTCTGAAGTATGCCATCTGTCATTTAATGTGTAGTGCATGAAAACCACATCCTTCCAGCAGTTACAACCAAGACTCTCACAGAAATCTTAAAGAAAAAGTAAAAAAGATCAGATGTTCCTCTTGTGGAAAAGATCACATTTTAGCATATATATATATATATATATACAGTGGGTACGAAAAGTATTCAGACCCCCTTAAATTTTTCACTCTTTGTTATATTGCAGTCATTTGCTAAAATCATTTAAGTTCATTTTTTTCCTCATTAATGTACACACAGCACCCCATATTGACAGAAAAACACAGAATTGTTGACATTTTTGCAGATTTATTAAAAAAGAAAAACTGAAATATCACATGGTCCTAAGTATTGGCCTCCATAATCCTTAATTATTAGGAAGACATTTGGGATGACCAGAACCCTTCCTAGAGCTGGCCGTCCGGCTAAACTGAGCTATCGGGGGAGAAGAGCCTTGGTGAGAGAGGTAAAGAAAAACCCAAAGATCACTGTGGCTGAGCTCCAGAGATGCAGTCGGGAGAATGGAGAAAGTTGTAGAAAGTCAACCATCACTGCAGCCCTCCACCAGTCGGGGCTTTATGGCAGAGTGGCCCGACGGCAGCCTCTCCTCAGTGCAAGACACATGAAAGCCTGCATGGAGTTTGCTAAAAAACACCTGAAGGACTCCAAGATGGTGAGAAATAAGATTCTCTGGTCTGATGAGACCAAGATAGAACTTTTGGCCTTAATTCTAAGTGGTATGTGTGGAGAAAACCAGGCACTGCTCATCACCTGTCCAATACAGTCCCAACAGTGGTGGCAGCATCATGCTGTGGGGGTGTTTTTCAGCTGTAGGGACAGGACGACTGGTTGCAATTGAGGGAAAGATGAATGCGGCCAAGTACAGGGATATCCTGGAAGAAAACCTTCTCCAGAGTGCTCAGGACCTCAGACTGGGCCGAAGGATCACCTTCCAACAAGACAATGACCCTAAGCACACAGCTAAACTAATGAAGGAGTGGCTTCACAACAACTCTGTGACTGTTCTTGAATGGCCCAGCCAGAGCCCTGACTTAAACCCAATTGAGCATCTCTGGAGAGACCTGAAAATGGCTGTCCACCAATGTTTACCATCCAACCTGACAGAACTGGAGAGGATCTGCAAGGAGGAATGGCAGAAGATCCCCAAATCCAGGTGTGAAAACCTTTTTGCATCTTTCCCAAAAAGACTCATGGCTGTATTAGATCAAAAGGGTGCTTCTACTAAATACTGAGCAAAGGGTCTGAATACTTAGGACCATGTGATATTTCAGTTTTTTTTTTTTAATAAATCTGCAAAAAATGTCAACAATTCTGTGTTTTTCTGTCAATATGGGGTGCTGTGTGTACATTAATGAGGAAAAAAATGAACTTAAATGATTTTAGCAAATGGCTGCAATATAACAAAGAGTGAAAAATTTAAGGGGGTCTAAATACTTTCCGTACCCACTGTGTATATATATATATATATATATATATATATATGCACACACAGGTTGTGCAAAAGTCAAATCCCTGGATGCATCCAGTCTGACCAACATTGCCTTTGGCTTATTTATTTAATCCTTCCATATTAACCTTCGAGTGTGATTTATGACTGCCATTAATCTTAGGCTGCACATTAATTCCACAGCACGCAGGTTCATCTGACCTGTGCCCTTTCAGATCCCAGCTGCGATGACTCACTGTGTCATCTGGTATATGCACATTTTTCCCTTTCCTTCTTAAGTGGATGGTTTTAAGGAGATAAAGCCTCAAGTCAGAGATACAGCCTAACTCAAATCAACTCAGATGTGCCTGATTCATAATGCAAAGCAAGTACTGCCTTCTCGGTGCAGCTGAAAGCAATGCTATAGTGGGCATTTGCTTAAACTGCTCTTTCTGCGGTCCATTTTCACTTTCAAATGTTTGAAGAGAGCCAAATAAGTAAGTTACAAGTAGATCTTATAAATATGTTTATATCCATCTAGCTGAATAATAATAACAATGGCACCTGTGCTATTGAAATTGTCGGTGAGTGACACTAAAAGGTTAGTGTTTTGTTGTATCCTTCCCTTGACCAAACCAACAGTGTTAACAAAAGCAACCATGATATAAAAACATTTGCTGAAGTAACAATGTCATTTTAGCTTGCTTTTACAAATCTTTGAGGTCTTTTTTTTCCATAGGAATCGTACCTAAGGCCACCAGGTAATCTATCATGCAAGTTTATGATGTCAAAAAGAAGATGTCTCAATAATCAATATATATGTGCCCCTGTAAAATTTGTATTAAAAGAAATGCAAGTTGTAGGTGTTTTACTGCCGCTAGTGTTTATTTCCACAGTGAATTGTGTTTTGAGGTTTAGCAAAAATGAGGTAGAGGCACATTTTCCAAATGTTTAAAGGGGCTGATTTTCCAAGTAAAAGCAGAATGCAAAGCTTAGAATTTTATAAAAGCAATCTTCTGGTAAATTTTAATGTTAATTAAGCTGCAATCATTTTAAGGTTTTACTTTATCATGCAAACAAAATTGTATTGGATAAAATTTTACACAGAAATGGTAAGAAAGCAATGTTGTCTCATTAAAAAATCGTATTAAGATGCATGTTGTTTATGTCTTGTGGCTATATTATTGAAACAGTGAGTATTTTACAGTTTATGGGCTTACAGCAAGTGCATTACTGTAAGACAGCTTTTCTTTTATTTTTATTTTTTTAAAAGAAAAGAATGGACAGGTCAAAATCAATTATTATTGTATTCAACATTATGCCGCAAGTGCTGTCGACTTGGAATATCCCTTTAATATCTGCTAATGCTCAATTTGGTTTAATAACTTTCTACAGTATTTACTTTATTTTTGTCCTATATTTTATCTTAATCTAGTTGCGAGTTAATACCTAGAGACATTTATTTTACTATCTCACTTTCAGATTTTAAGCGTCATCAGTCCAGTTACACCACAACATCATAGCAGGATAAAGCCGGATATTATTTGTTCAGCAGATTCGTAGAAAGAGCTCTAAAATA
Organism: Cirrhinus molitorella; assembly: GCA_033026305.1. Taxonomy (NCBI): domain Eukaryota; kingdom Metazoa; phylum Chordata; class Actinopteri; order Cypriniformes; family Cyprinidae; genus Cirrhinus; species Cirrhinus molitorella. The sequence continues at coordinate 16,804,389 of CM065128.1, forward strand.
AGCCTTTGATATTAAAGAGGATTTGCTGAGGCAATCAGCATGAGTTGGTTTTCTGCAAGTTGGGTTGACAAAAGCCAGTCAGTGTGTTAAAAGACCCAGAAAATCTGTAGAGTACACTCACATCCAGTTGATTGTCTGTGTCATTAATATTCATTATTCTGCAGAAGCTTGTATAAAGCAATCAAATCAAATAAAAGATTTCTAGGTCTTTGTTCTAGGGTACATTAAAGTGTCCCTCTTACCCTGTAATTACACATAAGTACAGAATAATAATGAACAAAGTGTACTTAATATGTGATTATAGATAGAAAGGTTTGTAATGACACATTGTTAGTGTTACTGTATGCCATCTTTATAAATCCTGTAGCAATTTATCTAGTTTATCTAATACAAAGTAATCTCTAAAATCCTACTTGTATTGGAAAGCAGCCCTTCTACAGGAAATCACAGGTGTGCTATAGAAGTTTTAAAAGATTAAACTTTCATTCTACAAGGATATTTTATCCTCTTGGTGATCATAATTGCCACATTAGTTCTAAAAATATTTTGGATTATAAATATAAATTCATCAAAATTGTGATTGATAAAATGTTTCAGTGGATTTATACATATATGAAATGACAACAGGAATTCTGTACACTTTGGTACATTTTCTGCACTCTAAATGTGTCAAGTATAGCTGTTGCTAATGCTTCATGTGGTAATATCTAAATATATTGTTATTCAAGTACAAACTATTCATCAGCATGACATAATTACCTTAACTATAGGTTATATAAAAAGTTAATTTTAACAGTCAGAACAGGTAAAAATAGTTCCTTGAAGCTCCAATATCGAGTCTTAGTTTAACTACTTCACATCTTTTTTAACAATGCATCTATAAACAATGTCTATTTGCACATTTTTTCTAATGTAATGCTTTGTAAAAGTATGTATGATGTGTTTCTTAATACACTTTAATACAATATATGTGTATTTAATAGCCTGATTATAATACATATAGTAAAATTCTAAAGTAAAATCGATCCTTGTGTCCTTCAAGTGTTATATGTATAAGGTATAATACTTTGTGATTTGTTTTTTACTCTGTCACTCAATTTCATATTGTTTATAATTTTTATTTTCTAATATATGAAGCATTTTGAGCTGCATTTGATATTTGAACAATTGAAAAAATTATATTCTAACTATATAGTTATATAATAGACATTAATTAGTCTGCATTATTATTAGTTCTATATCATATGAATCTTATATATACGTTTAAAAGTGTTATCACTGCATTTCCCCTTTAGCGTTTAGACACTGTAATGTACCGATTTTTGAAAGCATAAGACTGTCGCATGAACACCCGGTAATAGAGTGTGTGATGGACTGTTCGTTTCTCAGCGTGATTTTTACTCACTCCGGTTTCCTGGCGAGTCCAACGGATCGGCACAGTGTCGAAGGAGTCTGCGGAACCAGAGACTTGCAGGACGGGCTCCTCTTCTCGTCCTCCGCGGACTCCGGGCTGGACTGGGTCGCTTTGAGAGTCGGTGGGGATGTAGGTACCAGCTGCAGATGCTGCGGGTGATGGATGGGAGCTGCCGGAGGATGCTGCGGCTGTTTGGACGGATGCTGCTGCGGCTGGGCTTGACCGTGAGTCGCCGAATGCTGGTGCGGGTGAGCGGCCGGCTGGGGGCTGCTGGTCCGTGGGGATGGGTGATGATGGTGGTGCGGATGATGGTGGTGGTATTGATGCGGATCTCTCAGCTGACGGTTCTCGCCGATCAGATCCTCAACCTTCCTCTCCAGCTCGTCGATCCGCTGCCGCTGGGTTTGAATCAGACTCTGCTGGTTTTGTACAATAGTGGTCAGTTCTTTGAGATAAAGCACGGCTTTCATTGGGTTATCCAGCAAGCTCTCCATTACTATAATCTCGAAGCTTCAAGCCTGTCGTATCAGGATGAAGCAGGAGTCGTCTGGATGCAGAGAATGTGCTGTGGCGTGCTGATGCTCTAAGGATGCGAGTGATGGCACTGATGCAGGGGAAACTGGGGGAGGAGCTGCGGAGGGTGATGATGTCAAAGCTCTGGCCAATCACGGAGGAGCGTGTTTTCATGCAGTACACACTTTCCAATAGTGACATCAATTTAAAGATGCACTAAGAAAGTTTATTCCACATTAAACGTTTTACACCTGTGCCGTGCCTTCCATGCAGTACGTTTTCATGTCCCTGTCGTATTTAACTCAACATGCCCTGGTACAGAAGTAGCCTACCCTTCTAAAGTATTTTTAACAAAGAGAACTAACTTACTTCAAATATATGACTGCGTAGACTATATCATACTTAAAAGACGTTTTTTTTTATATATAGCTTCTAATAAGACGAGTGTCTTCTGTTTCTTTCACACGCCGGAAAGAAAAACACACGTCGTTTTTTGAAGTTAAATTAAACTGAATAGTGTTATTGTGTACAAACAGCTTATTATTTAATGAACTGGACAGTCTATTGTCTAATCTTCAACATGTTTAACTTAAACATCCGTTTTGGATTGATATATTAGCCTATTAGACTGCACTGCACCAAGAAATGCTAAACAAAATCGTCACGGACAATTCTGCGAAAAAGGAATCAATTTACGTCTTTGCTCATTCATTTCTATGGTATACGTAAACAGTGACTGACTGTCGCACAACTCTGCTACAGTAATACCTTTACCACAGTGAATTCCACTTAACTCTTTTTTTACCGGGTATGCTGAGTGTTGAGTCCCAGCCCCCAACCAGCTTTTAGGACAAACTTAACGAGGAAAACACTGCGGCATGTGTCGATTTAAAAGTATGCACATTTCCTACCTTATTTGTGAATAAATCTCATCTCCAATCTTTCTTGTATCGTTTCAGGTTTATCTATAGTTATTTTAATGCTAGAAAAACATAGCTGCTTTTCCAAATAAAAACCGCAAAACAACGTTTACACGTATTCTTTTATGAGACGTAATATTAAGAGGGTGGGGAGGTGGGGGATTCCCCGTTCTATTTCTCTGCTTCGACTGAATTATTTTATTATTATTATTATTATTATTATTAATCACCGTGAATATAACTCCCACCCAGGTGATACTACGACCATGCAAAATGCAAATAATAATAATATATTTAGAATATTGCCAAGTAAGTTGCAAACAACAATAAAATAAAATAAAAAAAAATCTGATTTTATTATTTCCTCTTTTCCCCCTATTTGTTAATATTCAAAAAAAATAAATAAATAAATAAATAAAACTTTTTTTATATTTTTATATATTATACTATTTCTATATATTTTATTTAAACCACTTAGGCATGTTGACAATAACATATTCAACACGGTCTATATGTTTTCAGTGGACTTTCAAATTTTGAATTGCTTGAGAAATAATGAAAATATACAGTTAAGATGTTTTTTTAATTTGATTTAGTCGAGTCAGTTGTGCATCAAACACAATGTGATTTTCGGCAATCGAAATCTGGCCAGCAACAGCGCATTTTTCCGCTTGGGCGAGCGCTTCGCGGACAGCTTACCTCGCCAATGAAATCACGCGCATATCAGCGAAAGCAGTGAACGCGCGTGAATCCTGAGGAGTCATGGCAATAGAGCGGAGGCTAGTAAGCTGCAGTAAAATAAGGGCCCCCCAAAGCTGATATATATATTATTTCTATTTTCAAAAATCTATAAAAAATAACAGTTCTAGATTGCACAGACTACTTTCACCTCAGTTTGAGAGTGCACCTTGCCACGATGTCATCAGCATAGTTTCAGAACTATCTGATGTGGAATAACAAAATAAGGGCCCCCCCAAAGCTGATATATATTATTTCTATTTTCAAAAATCTATAAAAATAAAAGTTCTAGATTGCACAGACTACTTTCAACTCAGATTGAGAGTGCACCTTGCCATGATGTCATCAGCATAGTTTCAGGACTATCTGATGTGGAATTACAAAATAAGGGCCCCCCAAAGCTGATATATATATTATTTCTATTTTCAAAAATCTATAAAAATAAAAGTTCTAGATTGCACAGACTACTTTCACCTCAGATTGAGAGTGCACCTTGCCACGATGTCACCAGCATAGTTTCAGGACTATATGATGTGGAATTACAAAATAAGGGCCCCCCAAAGCTGATATATACGCTCTTTTATTTCTATTTTCAAAAATCTATACAAATAAAAGTTCTAGATTGCACAGAATACTTTCACCTCAGATTGAGAGTGCACCTTGCCACGGTATCACCAGCATAGTTTCAGGACTATCTGATGTGGAATTACAAAATAAGGGCCCCCCAAAGCTGATATATATTATTTCTATTTTCAAAAATCTATAAAAATAAAAGTTCTAGATTGCACAGACTACTTTCACCTCAGTTTGAGAGTGCACTTTGCCATGATGTCACCAGCATAGTTTCAGGACTATCTGATGTGGAATTACAAAATAAGAGCAACCCAAACCTCATAAATACACTCTTTTATTCTATTTTCAAAAATCTATAAAAATAAAAGTTCTAGATTGCACAGAGTACTTTCACCTCAGATTGAGAGTGCACCTTGCCACGATGTCACCAGGATAGTTTCAGGACTATCTGATGTGGAATTACACAATAAGAGCCCCCGAAACATGATATATACACTGTTTTGTCTCTATTTTCAAAAATCTATAAAAATAAAAGTTCTAGATTGCACAGAACACTTTCACTTCAGATTGAGAGTGCACCTTACCGCAGTGTCAACTAGACAAGAAGATGTTCCAGTGTTGAATTTCACAAATCTTTACCTCCAAAACTTTTGAACAGTAGTGTATATTTTTAGACAATTGTTAGAAATTTCTGTTTTAAATAAATGCTGATCTTTTAACTTTTTAATCCTGAAAAAAAATTTACAAGTTCCAAAATAATTCAAGCACAATTGTTTCCAGCACTGATAATAAATCAGTATATCAGAATGAGTTCTGAAGGATCATTTGACCGTAAATACTGGAGTAATAATGCAGCTTTAATGACAGAAATAAATTACATGTTTAATCTATATTAAAATAAAGGAACATTGTTTAACACCATAATAATATTTCACAATACAACATTTTATTCTGTATTTTGGTAAATTAATGCAGCCTTGATGAGAATCAAATATTTTGTCTGTTTGTGTTGAGTTTGTGAAAGTAGTCTGTGCAATCTAGAACTTTTATTTTTATAGATTTTTGAAAATATAAATAATATATATCAGCTTTGGGGGCCCTTATTTTGTATTTCCACATCAGATAGTCCTGAAACTATGCTGGTGACATCGTGGAAAAATGGACTGTGCAATCTAGTCCTGAAACTATGCTGGTGACATCATGGCAAGGTGCACTCTCAATCTGAGGTGAGAGTAGTCTGTGCAATGTAGAACTTTTATTTTTATAGATTTTTGAAAATAGAAATAATATATATCTACTTTGGGGGGCCCTTATTTTGTAATTCCACATCAAATAGTCCTGAAACTATGCTGGTGACATCATGGCAAGGTGCACTCTCAATCTGAGGTGAAAGTAGTCTGTGCAATCTAGAACTTTTATTTTTTATAGATTTTTGAAAATAGAAATAATATATATCAGCTTTGGGGGGCCCTTATTTTGTAATTCCACATCAGATAGTCCTGAATCTATGCTGGTGACATCATGGCAAGGTGCACTCTCAATCTGAGGTGAAAGTATTCTGTGCAATCTAGAACTTTTATTTTTATAGATTTTTGAAAATAGAAATAAAAGAGTGTATTTATGAGGTTTGAGGGGCTCTTATTTTGTAATTCCACATCCGATAGTCCTGAAACTATGCTGGTGACATCATGGCAAGGTGCACTCTCAAACTGAGTTGAAAGTAGTCTGTGCAATTTAGAACTTTTATTTTTTATAGATTTTTGAAAATAGAAATAATATATATCTACTTTGGGGGGCCCTTATTTTGTAATTCCACATCAAATAGTCCTGAAACTATGCTGGTGACATCGTGGCAAGGTGCACTCTCAAACTGAGGTGAAAGTAGTCTGTGCAATCTAGAACTTTTATTTTTATAGATTTTTGAAAATAGAAATAATATATATCAGCTTTGGGGGGGCCCTTATTTTGTAATTCCACATCATATAGTCCTGAAACTATGCTGGTGACACCGTGGCAAGGTGCACTCTCAATCTGAGGTGAAAGTAGTCTGTGCAATCTAGAACTTTTATTTTTATAGATTTTTGAAAATAGAAATAGTATATATCAGCTTTGGGGGGGGCCTTATTTTGTTATTCCACATCAGATAGTTCTGAAACTATGCTGATGACATCGTGGCAAGGTGCACTCTCAAACTGAGGTGAAAGTAGTCTGTGCAATCTAGAACTTTTATTTTTATAGATTTTTGAAAATAGAAATAATATATATCAGCTTTGGGGGGCCCTTATTTTGTAATTCCACATCAGATAGTTCTGAAACTATGCTGGTGACACCGTGGCAAGGTGCACGCTCAAACTGAGGTGAAAGTAGTCTGTGCAATCTAGAACTTTTATTTTTATAGATTTTTGAAAATAGAAATAATATATATCAGCTTTGGGGGGGCCCTTATTTTGTAATTCCACATCAGATAGTCCTGAAACTATGCTGATGACATCGTGGCAAGGTGCACTCTCAAACTGGGGTGAAAGTAGTCTGTGCAATCTAGAACTTTTATTTTTATAGATTTTTGAAAATAGAAATAATATATATATCAGCTTTGGGGGTCCCTTATTTTGTAATTCCACATCAGATAGTCCTGAAACTATGTTGGTGACATCATGGCAAGGTGCACTCTCAATCTGAGGTGAAAGTAGTCTGTGCAATCTAGAACTTTTATTTTTATAGATTTTTGAAAATAGAAATATATATATATGAGAGCTATGTAAAAAACATGCGCTGGACTAACACTTGCATTCAGATCTGTTCTCTGACGATTTTACCGTAATACGCAGTTTATGCGCGACCGTCAAAATAACCTGGCGGCTAGATTGACCGTGCTTTTCGACTTGGCGGCTGGCTTGACCGCAGTGGAGAACCCGCTTGCCCGGAAGCTTCCGCATGTGACATTTACAGAGAATTGCCGTTGTTTGGCAAATAAATAATTTGACGTACTTATTCCCAACTCTTTATAACTCTTTATATGGACGGAACGCTACTGATATATATATATATATATATATATATATATATATATATATATATATATATATATAATACATAGTTACATAATACATATTAAAATACATTATTTATAGTTTATAGTTATTACATTAATTTAAGTGTCTTAAAAAAAACGTGGCGAATGATTATTAAAACATAATGATTTAAAAATATACTTCAAATAAGTACAAAGTGCAGTTTTTAAAAGTGTCTGTACATATACTTCCACACTTCACTTCAAACAGGGTACAATGTACTGTATTAATATGAAAGAATTTTTTCAGGCTTTTTTTTTTTCACCCCAAAAATGTTTATTTAGTTTGAAGTCAAATCCCTGTCTATCTTCCCTCTCCTTATTAACAGCTTAAATACATGAGTCAGGCTGTCCACCTCATTTCTGCTTTCTTCCAGAGCTTAAATCTGAGTCACTGACTCTACCAGCTGCTGTTTCATTATGAGGTGCAGCATCATGAATCATCATATTATCAGTGTGAATGACATTGCAGGCATTCCATAAGTTTATCACTGTAACATATGTTTTCTTATTGCAATGTCACTAAATACATTCTGATTGGTCATCTGCAGCATTAACCAGCAGATTTTTTTTTTTTTTTTACAATGATTGTTAAACTGCATTTTCACCCCACCTCATCATAAAAAGCTTAGGCTTTGGAGTTGGACTGCACACAGTCGACCACAGGCAGGGGACCCTCTGAACGGATGGCCAGTCCAATAGCGCTCACACACCTATTGGAAAGCCTTAATCTGAATTTACTGCACCGTGGAACTTTTGCATTATTGACACTTTATTGTCCTATTTAATACTGTAAAGTTGCTTTGAGACAACTTGTATTGTTAAAAGCGCTGTATAAACTTGACTTACATCAAAATCCTCCAACATTTTTTTCTACAAATGCTTATTTTGTACTTCTAATTCATGACCGTTGTTTTGATCTCTCCACTGCACGTTCGCATTCGTCACTTCTGAGTGGCGCAAGTGCAACGCTGACATCATACATCATCCACCCGGAGCTGCTTTGGTGTACAACTACTAGTGCAAGCTAGAGAAAAATGATTATTTCATTTTAAATAGGGATATTTTTCTTAAAAAAAACCACATTGATTCGCTACAGGCCTTTATTCACCCCCCGGAGCCTTGTGAGGCACTTTTTATTGTGGAAGTATGCGCATTATTGGACTTGTTTTGCAAGTCATATACACCCAGGATGCCTAATGGGCCAATGTTTCTTTTTGGGGTGAACTAATCCTTTAATATCAGCAAATGAGGGAGATTAAATACAGTAAACTTCCATGATCTCTCTTGAGAATACACCACAGAATGCATGAACAAGAAGAGGTAAACATGCCTGAAAACTATGTGCAAATACAAACAGGAATTATTAAATGAACACGTAACAGGTGTGCAACTCGATTAGAAACCAGGGCAACAAATGAGAACTCAGGGAGCAAGAACGGAGAACACCAGGAAAACGTGAAAAAAAAAAAAATCAAACATAGCCATAACATTACTACCCCTTCCATAAAGGCAAGTCCTTGTGCAATAGCTCACCATTCAAGAGTAAATGGAGAGAGGTGGCTTTGGAGATGGCCATGAAGTTAGCAATGGGCAGGAACCAGGAGGGGCCGTTTATGGGAGACACCATCATAAGCAAGGTAGAACTTTGGTGGAAGGTCTGACCGAAATGCATGGAGACCAAGGTGGAGTCGAAGGCCCGAAAGACCAGGGTGACATCCATGACTGAGGAAGTCCAAGGTGGAACTGCTTGCGAAAGGGACCTGGCAGACCAGGAAGGAGGTGCCTGCTGGAGCTGATAGGGTGGAGGGACAAAGTGCAGCCAGAGACTCCTAAGTCCATGGTGTATGCAAAACGATGACTAGCAGAGCAGATCTACAGGTCCTTCTCAAAAAATTAGCATATTGTGATAAAGTTCATTATTTTCTGTAATGTACTGATAAACATTAGACTTTCATATATTTTAGATTCATTACACACAACTCGAAGTAGTTCAAGCCTTTTATTGTTTTAATATTGATGATTTTGGCATACAGCTCATGAAAACCCAAAATTCCTATCTCAAAAAATTAGCATATCATGAAAAGGTTCTCTAAACGAGCTATTAACCTAATCATCTGAATCAACTAATTAACTCTAAACACCTGCAAAAGATTCCTGAGGCTTTTAAAAACTCCCAGCCTGGTTCATTACTCAAAACCTCAATCATGGGTAAGACTGCCGACCTGACTGCTGTCCAGAAGGCCATCATTGACACCCTCAAGCAAGAGGTCTGTGGGAAGGAAAAAGTGTGGCAGAAAACGCTGCACAACGAGAAGAGGTGACCGGACCCTGAGGAAGATTGTGAAGAAGGACCGAAGGACCTGCGGAAGCAGTGGACTGAGTCTGGAGTAGAAACATCCAGAGCCACCGTGTACAGGCGTGTGCAGGAAATGGGCTACAGGTGCCGCATTCCCCAGGTCAAGCCACTTTTGAACCAGAAACAGCGGCAGAAGCGCCTGACCTGGGCTACAGAGAAGCAGCACTGGACTGTTGCTCAGTGGTCCAAAGTACTTTTTTCGGATGAAAGCAAATTTTGCATGTCATTCGGAAATCAAGGTGCCAGAGTCTGGAGGAAGACTGGGGAGAGGGAAATGCCAAAATGCCTGAAGTCCAGTGTCAAGTACCCACAGTCAGTGATGGTCTGGGGTGCCATGTCAGCTGCTGGTGTTGGTCCACTGTGTTTTATCAAGGGCAGGGTCAATGCAGCTAGCTATCAGGAGATTTTGGAGCACTTCATGCTTCCATCTGCTGAAAAGCTTTATGGAGATGAAGATTTCATTTTTCAGCACGACCTGGCACCTGCTCACAGTGCCAAAACCACTGGTAAATGGTTTACTGACCATGGTATTACTGTGCTCAATTGGCCTGCCAACTCTCCTGACCTGAACCCCATAGAGAATCTGTGGGATATTGTGAAGAGAAAGTTGAGAGACGCAAGACCCAACACTCTGGATGAGCTTAAGGCCGCTATCGAAGCATCCTGGGCCTCCTTAACACCTCAGCAGTGCCACAGGCTGATTGCCTCCATGCCACGCCGCATTGAAGCAGTCATTTCTGCAAAAGGATTCCCGACCAAGTATTGAGTGCATAACTGAACATAATTATTTGAAGGTTGACTTTTTTTGTATTAAAAACACTTTTCTTTTATTGGTCGGATGAAATAAGCTAATTTTTTGAGATAGGAATTTTGGGTTTTCATGAGCTGTATGCCAAAATCATCAATATTAAAACAATAAAAGGCTTGAACTACTTCGAGTTGTGTGTAATGAATCTAAAATATATGAAAGTCTAATGTTTATCAGTACATTACAGAAAATAATGAACTTTATCACAATATGCTAATTTTTTGAGAAGGACCTGTATGTTGGAGCCAAAATAGCACTGTGTGGAGCTGGTGATTGAGAGGCCCAAGGCAAACCCAAGGAGCTGGGCAACACCAGCAGAGATGGCGGATCAAAGTGATTGGACTGAACCAGCCAAAGGGATGAGACCAGAGTGTCGGGGAGGATTGACTGGGACACAGGAACTAGAAGACTGGGCAGAAACATTAGAGGAGGAAGGACTCAGGCTGGAACCAGATCACCCAAGCAGATGGACGAGATCAGCAGAGAAGCAGAGAGTTCAAGGGCAGGGATAAAAGTGGTACAGTCTCCAAGATGGCTTTGTTGACCAAGTCATTACAGAAAAAAAAAAAAAGATCAAAAATATATATACATGCCCACCCCACCAAAAAATTTGGTCCCACAGTAGCTATAGTCTGCTGAGTAGCTTAATTTAGGCTATTTTATTTTTATTTTAATTATGCTGCTATTTTTAATGGTGTATTTGATTTTGATGTTCATTCATAATGCGCCAAATTATAGTAACAGGGTTGAAAAAAAATGCAAACCACTAACAACCTAAAGCAAGTCATGCAATATTGAGTTTGATCTCCCAATCTAACATCTCAATTGACCTCAAACGATCAACATTTTATGAAGGTTAAGCACCTATTTTCAGGCCCTGTTTGGTACCCTATTCATTGAACATGACTTTTACTCTTTTTTTATGGAACTCTACAAGCACTTATGAATACCTTGAAATAGAACACTCGGTTTTCCTTTTCCATGTCGGATTTCTAGAAATAATGGCAAACGTTGACTGACATCCAAGAGAGCTGAATCATAGATGCTCACCGACCTTGAAACTCATAGCAAAGGAAATGACCAGCCAGGCCTGTTTCTCCATGTGATCACTCCAGGCTCATAAAGAGAAATTACAGAGTTGTCCAGCCAACAGAATATCATTTTTGAGTATATTGGGCCAAAAATGCTTTTTGCGGTGCTACCGCAGAAGAGGGCATCTAACTGGACATGACACACTCTGTCTAAATTCAGCTGTGATTAAGTTATGTCCACTCTCAGGCAATTGCCATTTAAAGTACATTTTGGCTCCAATAATTGATGTTACTCAAAGAAAACACTATGAGCCAAAAGTGAACGACTGAATAGAATGCTAATGACTTAGCACAGAGCTAATTTAACACTTGGTTAAACCAGACTGTGGGTTTAGCGCCACTTTTTAGGATTCGAACTCGGGACGCCCGTAGCGCAACAACGCTGTATGTCAGCGCACTACCCACAAGGCTATTGGCGCCGACATATGGCGAGACTTTTTATAATGATGTTTTGCCTAGATTAATGCAAGAATTTTCTCATTTTCTCACTACCATACCACTTTGAAATCTTAAGTTTACTTGAAACCACTTTATTGTAAGTACTTAAATGACTACATTTCTTAACTACATTTCAAAATTTTGACGAGTTGACTAAAACATGTAAAGTATTTGTTTATAACATAACTGATATTACATTTAAAGGTAATATATTTAATGCTGCAACAAACCAATCAGAAAGTATTATAGAGAGCTGTGTTATAAAATAAGATTACAGCTGTCATGCAAACAGGTAAAAATGTATCTGATTCTATATTGACACATGAATGATTCAGGACCTACTGTGCGATAGGCTATATATAAACTGAATATGTTTTAGTATCTAGAGATTCAATCAAAAAAAAAAAAAAAACTTCAAAAGAAACTATGAGTAAAGAATGAAGTAATAAGGGAATAGATGAATGATGATCTTCTTCTTTGTCCTCGTAACAGCATCTGTTCACTTCATGAAAAACTGCATGACAAATTCAAATTCTACAGCCATCAAAGTAAATGAGTCAGTGCTGCCCCATTGTGGTTTTGAGTCATATGTGAAAAGACCTGTTAGCAACAAAGACATTTGGGAATATTAACTAGAGGCTATTGTCTATTATTAGTTTTAGTAACCCTGATCAAGTTATGTCCACTGTCATGTTAGTTCATTTGATAACTCTGGGCTCAGATCTCCTGCAAGCAAGTGCCTGGAAGAGTCCTGTGATTATTCATTTGTTTAGCATTTTTAAATGCAGGGAATGAATGTCATTGAGCTAAAATCAAGTAATTGTCATTGCATCACAAATGCATTTCAGTCAAGCAGGTTGTTTATGATGGTGGTCAGCTGTCACATGACCCCAAAATGTCTTAAATCTCAAATCGCATTTGTGTGTGTGTGTGTGTGTGTGTGTGTGTGCACCTGGTATTTATCATGTTATGGGGACCAAATGTCCCCACAAGAATAGTAAAACTAGTAAATTTTTACCTTGTGGGGACATTTGTGAGGTCCCCACGAGGGAAAAGGCTTATAAATCATACAGAACGAGTTTTTTGAGAAAGTAAAAGTATGCACAGTCTCCTATGAGGGCTAGGTTTAGGTTTAGGGTGAGTGTAGGGCGATAGAAAATATGGTTAGTACAGTATAAAAACCATTACGACTATGGAATGACTCCATAAAACATGGAAACACAAGCCTATAAATCATATATAATTAAGTGTTTTGAAAATCTAAAATAGCACACATTTTCCTGTGCTGGTATAAGATTTGTGTTGATCATTCAGTACTTAATGAAAAAAAATATATTTACAATCATCAGTTTTTCTTACATAATTTTTCCATCAAAGGCATTAATGGAAAATAACATACCTTAAACGAATATATGTACATGCGTCACATGTGTTATTTTAGGCAGCTCACACACACTGCCATATCCTATTCCTTCACTTTTCTTAACATTTACTAAAGCCACACCTGTCTACCTTTACCGTGTTCATTTTATGCATGACGTATAAACATAAACCTCCGCTCAAAAGATACACTGCACTGTTTTGTTTGTGGTGTAAGATGATACATTTGTGGTAGGAACACTCCCAACACAAACCATTTGACTTGAATGTGTCAAGAAATAGGAAACAGGATCTGTTTGTCGTGATAATGTAGTATTGTCATACAACATTTTAACAGAAGCTGTTTTATGTACACACAGTTTGTTTGCTTTTTTTCTGCTATACATTCAGTAACTTGTGAAAGAAGTACACTTAATTATGTTGGCTTAACAAAACCAACATTATCTACTATTTAAGTTTTTTTTTTTTTCCTGAAGCCAAATTTCTAACTTTTTTAAGCTATATGACCACCAGACTCACAGATCAAGATGTTCTGCTCTTACAAAAAACATTAACCATTGTTTTATTATAGTGAAAGTGTAGTAACCATGTTTTTTGTTGTATTCATTACATTTTGTATAACCACAGTTTTACTACAAATATCACGGTTAATTTATGGTTAATGTAGCAAAACCAACATGGTTTATTTGTGGTTACCCTGGCTTAACTATAGTAACTATGTAGCTATTTTCATAAAGATGACTCTCTACACTCTTAAAAAGGTGCTTCACAATGCCATAGAAGAACATTTTTTTTGTTTCCATAAAGAACCTTTAACGTCTGAAGAACCTTTCTGTTTCACAAAAGGTTCTTTGTGGTGAAAGAAGGTTCTTCAGATTATAAAAAGGTCAGAAAGAGATGGTTCTCTAAAGAACCTTTGACTGAATGGTTCTTTGTGAACCAAAAATGGTTCTTCTATGGCATCGCTGTGAAGAACCTTTTAAAGCACCTTCATTTTTAAGAATGCGGCCTTTAAAATTTTAAGTTTAATCAACTCAAATATCTACGTTTTCATGTAATACAACTTAACATGTCATGTTGACTAAACTTAAAATTTTAAGGCAGCATGAACACTTACTTTTTTAAGTTGAAACAACTTTTTTTACGGTGTACACTTCAGTTTGAAAACTGTCTAAATCTAAACATGCTAGCAATGCAACTGAACAGACTAAAACATGTTAGAAAGATGCTATGCTAACACATGCTAACAACATGGTAAAACATGCTACAGTCATGTTAAAACCATAGATATGCATAGCTAGATGCCCTATTAGTGACTGTTTCTTTGCACCTCTACACGTAAGCTGTCAACCGTATAGGAATGTCTGTAAACACTTCAAAGTACCAAGTAACGCAAGTTGCGTAATCAGATTACATTTTCAAGTAACTAGTAAAGTAACGCATTACTTTTTCATTTACAAGAAAATACTTTTCCAAATAAGTAACGCCAGTTAATTTTTTCCCAGTTACTGACTGAAAACTCTCCTGCCCCCATGTTCAGAAAAATCGGGAGTAAGATGTTACTTTAGTTCTAGAATAAATGTGAACATGCATCAATTCATCTCACTCACAAAAAAACTGATTCAGTATTCCTCAAAATGAATAAAAACAGTTAAATGCAACTTAGAATATGATGGAAACCTGAAATATGTTAAATAATACAAATATATTTTATGCATTTAATGCCATTTTATTAACCAGTTTCTTTGCTTCTGACCTTTAATGACCCAATGCAACCATTCTAATAAGCAAAAATTACTCAAAACTAACATTTGTTTTTCTTTTTTTTATTGCTGAAGAGTGTTGAACTTTCTTCTTCTGTATTTTACAGACATGAATTTATTTTTCCTTCAGTCTGAGGCTTTTGGAGTGAAAGGGCTTTTACATTACAACTTTTTATGTAAAAAAAAAAAAAAAAACAGACAAGCAAACACTGCCCAGATTTAAAAAGTAACACAAAAGTAACATAATGCATTCCTTTCCATATAAAGTAACTAAGTAACATAATTAGTTACTTCCTTATGGAGTAACTCAATATTATAATGCATTACTTTTAAAAGTAACTTCCCCAACACTGGTTATACGCATGTATTAAAATATTTATCTTAAGTAGACTTCAGAAGATGCTTTTGCTAAACTAACACAACAAAGACAAGACAAAGCTGTTAACCAACAAGGAATTTAACAGGTACTTTGGTTTAAAAAGCTGTAATATTGAGTTAATACATATTAATAACACAGACCAACACATTCTTAACTGTGAATGGTTATCTCGTTTCTTCAGAAATTTACAACCATCGGCTTTGCAGGATTGTGGCATCTCCAAATATTTATTCATTATTGGCCATTGCATATGCGTCTACGTGCTTGGAACAATCGGAAATGTACTTGTTGGCAGAGGCTATTTACACTAACTTCGCCCACCAATGTGTGGTTGGGCTACAGTGATAAAAAATAAAAAAAAAAAAATTCTGTGGTGCAGTAAATACTACCAAAAAAAAAAAAAAAATGTAATGTCTACATGAAAAAGTTAGTTCAGGCACTAATGCATAAAAACAGCTTTTAAAACCCCAAATGTTTTATTGAAAGTATAATACATAAAATGCAATAAAAATAATAAAATATGTATAATATGTGTTTGTTTGGTTTATGGACCACTTCTAGCCAGTACGACTCTATTAACTACTCTATTAACTACTTTTCATCCTTTCAATTACACAAATGTCTCGTTAAAAATGTCTAGGGCAATGGAAATGTAAAGTCGGCAACACCAAGACTCCAAAAGAACGTTACACGCTATGCAATCGTTTTTTAAGTAAATATTTGATTTTCCTGTATAGATGAGTAGCAGTAAAATGTACTTAAAATGTGTTAAGTAAATCGTACTAGTTATTTTGTTCAGTGACAAAATGACAATAGATGGCTGTCAATAGACCATTCCAGTAGTGTAGATGATAAAGCGTAATTCAATCTTTTTGGCGAAAATCGATCCGAGTTTGAATCTGCCTTTTGCCGAACTCGTTCTTCTTCCTTGTTACATTTCGTAGCCAGAAAAGCATTTTGTTTAAATAAAAATGAAGGAAATAGGAGAATAATAAATACAAACAGGTGAAGGTGATACACATTAACGAGGGCAGGAAAACCAAATATGGGCACACACTCGAGAAACCAAAACAGACAGTTCACAGGGGTGTGACACACTATAATTGCACACTGTTTTATAATGTACTACAATACTGAGGTGCAGATATGTGCCACTATTTGTACAGCTATTAACAGCACAAAATACAGCTATATTTACATAGTGCAAATATAATTTATTGCTATTTTCCCTTAGTGTAAGTAGAATCTCAATTTAGTGTTTTATATGATTCACGTACAGTTGTAGGAATCATCTGTGGGGCTTAAACAGATTGTACATATACACTGTAAAACCCGATAAGTTCAGAAAACTCAAAACTTTTGTGGACACCGATTACCTCAAAACTTTTGAGTAAACATTTCAAAATTTTTGAGTAAACACAATTTATAAATTATAACAAATAAAAACTTAAA
The DNA here is from genome assembly GCA_033026305.1 of Cirrhinus molitorella. Lineage (NCBI taxonomy): Eukaryota > Metazoa > Chordata > Actinopteri > Cypriniformes > Cyprinidae > Cirrhinus > Cirrhinus molitorella. The sequence goes on from CM065128.1 coordinate 16,821,287, forward strand.
TATTTAAATTTAATTTTATTGAATATTTAAGTACAGTATACTTAAAAATACTGTTTATCATATTTAATGTTTTAATTTAACCAGATATAAAAAATGTAATGCAAAAATACTTAGTACTAATTAGCTAAGTACTAATTAGCTATAACACATCAGCACATGCTAAAGTGGTTATCAGAAAGACTCTTAATATATACTTGCATTTAAATTGTCAAAGAACATGCAGTATATGTAGTCTTCAAATTTTGTTGTCCATCCTCAACCTAACCACAGGCTCTACTCTTTACCACAACGGTAACACAACAAATTCAACAAAACAGAAACCTATGTAAACCCTAACACAACACAACATTTAAGTACTAACTAATGTCTCCCTATGTTAATCTTGTGCAAAAAAACACAAAATAACACTTAATTTTAACATTTATTTTCCATGTCGTCTGATGCAAAGCATGCTGGGAACTAGAAAACTCAATCATTCTAAGTTCAGTTTACTACAACGACATTTTGAGTTTACAGAACTTATTTCAATTAAGTCCAATGAACTTTTCATTTATTTGAGTGAAAATAACTCATTTAATTTCAGTAAAGTTCACTGTTCGGGTTTACAGTGTAAAATTGTACAAATTCATATGATTTAGCCAGCATTTCAATAAAATAGTTACAAATTGCCATGAGATTCTTTTGTTGAAAATGTGTTTGTACCTTTGATGCACAAATACCTGTGGATACGAATGAGATCTCTCTGTCATTGTATGCCAGTCAAATCTTTTTCCCAGCATTTCATCATATAATCTCAGATTCTGTGTTTTACTCGTAAAATTAGCAGCACAGAGTCCTAAGAAAGCCTGGTATGTAGGTGATGACTCACAGTGTGTCGGCTGCCTTGAGATACAAGGAAAGTACTAAGCACCCAAATGACATGACTCCTCCAATCCTACAATCAAGGCTCAGCAGCTTCCTGTGAACCTATCCGTCTTAATGAGAACCTGAGCCCACACAAGCATCTCTCTGGCACCGCTAATACTGCTTCACTTCAAAGCAAACAAAGGAAACGCTGTAGCGTCGCAAAAACTTCTGAACGTGGGTTATGGAAGAACAGCCATCTTACCTAACCCTCCTCACCGACATAACAAGATAACAATGCTGGGGCAAGCCGTATATACGATTACAGGTTGATTTGATCTTGAGCTCTTTGTTGAGTGAATTGCAACACTTTTACCTTTGGTTTCTGAGAACATACTGGACTGTTGTAGGGCTTCAGGTTGGAAAAAATTTCACTGAAAAATTTTTGAAACATCATTCTGAACTGAATTGAGAATACCTTTCACATTCCAATTCAGTTTCTGAATTTAAAGTAATTTTAAAGCAATTATGAACAGCATTTGAATGCACTAAAATTATTATTATTATTATTATTATTATTATTATTATTATTATTATTATGTTTTATATAAAAAAGAATAGAAGAAGCATATAATTATTTATATTAAAATAAAACACATTTATAGAAAAAATCAAAGAGAATAGCTTTGTTTTTAAATATATGTTTTAACTTATTTATAAATAATATAACATAATAATATAACATAACAAGAAAAGTCAAGACAAAAGGTAATCCTTTAATTCTATATATTGAAATAGTTTATATATTTATATAATCAAAGAATATATTTCAATAAATTCAAATAAATTTTACATAGAACATTTAAACAGATGTCTGTCAAGACAAAATGTGGTAGTTTTATATAACAAATATATATTTAATTTATGTAAATTTATTGAGATATATTTTTTGATTTTCATATAAATATATATTTAATACATATATATTTAAAATATGTTTGTATCTAAAAATAACCCTTTGTCTTGACCTTTTTTTTTTGTTAAAAACAAGTAATAATATTTATTTATAAATAACATAATAATATAACACAATATAACAAAAAAGGTAATAACTTTTTATAATTAACATTTGTTTAAATTCTATATATTGAAATAATGTATATATTTATATAACAATCAAGGAATATATTTCAATAAATTTTACATAGAACATTTAAACAGATGTCTGTCAAGACAAAATGTGGTAGTTTTATATAACAAAGATATATTTAATTTATGTAAATTTATTGAGATATATGCTTTGATTTTCATATAAATATATATTTAATACATATATATTTAAAATATGTTTGTATCTAAAAATAACCCTTTGTCTCGACTTTTTTTGTTAAAAACAAGTAATAATATTTATTTATAAATAACATAATAATATAACACAATATAACAAAAAAGGTAATAACTTTATATAATTAACATTTGTTTAAATTCTATATTATATTTCAATAGATTCAAATAAATTTACATAGAATATATTGTTAGAATATATATTTTTTGATTTTCATAGAAATATATGATTTATTTCTATAGATAGATAGATAGATAGAAATATGGTTGTTATATAAAAATATTAGACTTTGTTTTTTTTTGTTAAAAATAAGTATTGTTATTTCTTTTAAAAACATAATAATTAAATTATTATTATTATTATTATTACATTCAAACATTTAAATAGGTATAGTTTGTCAAGACAAAATGTGGTATATATATATATATATATATATATATATAAAAGAGCAATAAAAAAATAATCAATAAAAAATACAATAAATTTGTCACGAACTGTACCGCTGTGGCTCCCTCTACTCTCCGCTAGAGGGAGCCTTCATTTCACTATGGACCATTTACTCGACTTGAACTTCCTGTGTCCTCTCACCTCTCACCCCTGTCGGCCATCTTGCTTTCACCCGCACACACCTGGTAGCCATTTCACCTCATTACTCTCACACTATAAAAGCCCTGCTCTGACACTGTCTCATCGTGAAGTCTTGTGTTACTGTCAATTCCGAGTGTTATTTTCTGGTTGCCCTCCTGTTGCAGAGCTCCTTTGTTCCTGGTTCCTGTGACTGTTCTCTGCCCGCCTATCGACCCCTTGCCTGCCCTTGGATTACTCAGCTCGCTGCTGGCCCCAGACCCCTTCGCTTGGATATTGACGCTTCTTTGTTTATTCTCCGTTGTCCATGTTTGTTCCTGTCTGACCCCTGCTTGTTTACCATGAGTACTTTTGTTAATAAAAGCTTACACTTGGATCCACCTGTCTACGTCCCGTTCGTCACAGAAGACTTTGCCATAACCGGATCCAGCAGCTTTAATTCAAATCCCCCCCCCCCCCCCCTCCCCGCACAACCATGGACCCATTTGACCGGCCTCTACTCCTCAAGCAAAATGGTATGTCCATTGCGGATTATGTACAGTGTTTCAGTGAACTTATGTACAGGGTCCCTTTCTTTGACGAAGACTATTTTATGGACATTTTTTGCTTGGGTCTTGACGAGCCTCTTAAAACCAGGCTTCGTTGTGAGGGCACATGCTTTTGTTTTTCTGACTTCCTGGACTATGCATTGTGGTGTGGGGATTCGTCATTTTCAATGGACTTTGTGGAGGAGAAATGTGATTACATGATGGCGGACGCACCGGCGCGTGGTCACAAAATGGCGGCCACGTCAGCATGCAATCACAAAATGGCGGCCACGCCTGCACGCGAGAACAAGAGGGCAGCGTTTTCCTCTACTGACAGCTTTAATTGTGGACTGATTGACAACATGGATGACCTCCCACCGCTGCTAGCTCCAGAGACTGCACCAGACAAAATGGCCGCCACACCTGAGTTTGCACATGACAAGATGGCTGCCACACTAGAGCTTGCACCAGACAAGATGGCCACCCTTCCAGAGTCAGCATCTGTCACGGCTGCCCATCCTGAGTCAAGGCCAGCCGTTTCTCCAAAGTTAAGTCCAGTCTCACTTGTCCTTCCAGTGTCACTTCCAGTCACAGCTGTCATTCCAGTGTTAAGCCCAGCCGTTGTTCCAGTGTCAAGTCCAGTGGCAGCTTTTGTTCCAAGTCAAGTTACAGACGTCGTTCCAAAGCCAAGTCAAGAGTCATGTCTATCCACAACTGCCTATCCAGAGTCAAGTCTTGTCACAGCTAGGGTTCCAGTGTCAAGGTCAACTGATGTTCCAGAGTCAAGTCCAGACACAGCCGTTCCTCCACAGTCAAGTCAGGTCTCTCATTTCACCACAACACTCGACCAGCTGGATAACATCCTTGCTGCACTCCGTGAATTACAACAAGCCGCAGCTCCTCCCATGCCAAGTCAAGTCACAGCAGTTCCCTCAAAGCCAAGTCAAGTCTCTGCTGAGCCTCCAGAGTCAAGCGTCTTCGCAGCTGCTCCGCCTTCAGAGTCAAGCGTCTTCGCAGCTGCTCCGCCTCCAGAGTCAAGCGTCGTCGCCGCAGCTCCTCCCTCTGAGTCAAGCCTCGTCGCCGCTGCTCCTCCAGAGTCAAGCCTCGACGCAGCTGCCCCTCCTGAACCAAGCCACACCCCCGCAGCTGCTCTCAAGGTTACCAGTATCATCCCTGAGCCAAGCCAAGCCACTGCCGCTGCTCCGGAGCTGGCCTTCACTGAGGCCATGCTCCTCCTAAGTACTGCTCTTTGGGTTGTCTGGGCTGCGTATACCACCACCGAGTCCTC